>BSBM01001646.1:6732500-7332500 GCA_027924585.1 Larix kaempferi
TACCCTCCCTAGGGAGAATAAAGGTGATCATTACCACCATCCTCGGCTTGCTAGTGTTGGTCTCATTATTCATTGTCTTCACCCATCCATTACCTCCCAATTTGTTTATTATCCCGACTTACTACTTGACTAATGGCATGGAGGACCTTCCCCCACTTTAGCCTCTGTGTTGGATGAGCTTCCCTATCTTTTGTGTCTCGACTCTGAGTTGGTGACAAAAATTTCCTTTGGTGAGTTGGATTGTAGTCCTAAATCATTCTGGTCAATTGTCCCGATGTTTGGCACTGGCACGAAGTCCCCCTAGTCACTTAAGATGATGTTGGCTAAAAATGAAAGCTCATGTACTACTTATGGAAATCTATGTAAATTCGCCCAGAAAATTGTAACTCTAGAATGTGTTTCTTAACACACGTGAGTAAAGGGCAAGAGCAATGAAAAGCTATAAATACTCCTCGAAGAGTATAAGAAAGGTCCAAAAAAGAAATGGTTCTTAAACTCTATATCTAAATGATTGCTGACCTTATGTATATGTATAAACATGCCCTGGATGCAAGCAACAATTAGTTGTGCTTCTTAACACACCTGAGATCCGAAGGGTTATGTAGGCCAAAAAGGCCATAAAGTGAAATCAATGGATCCTAATAAACTTGGATCAACTTAAAAGTAGACATGATGCCTAAGTTGAATACGCACTCTTTAAAGAACTTACCCATTTGTGAGACATTGCCATCCCCCGTGTTATTGGTTGTCCAGCATATGCTAGAGTGTGTATACCCTTTCCATATCCAAAGTGTCACAATGTCAAGTTAGTAGTCATCCCTTAGAATAGCCTTTTAATTTTTAGCCTCCACCCTTCACTAGCAAATTGATCACAACTATGAAGTGAGTATGGTCTTGAAAGTCTGGTCTGAGTCATAATAATAATTAAAAGCCTTATGATATTTGTCGGTAGATCGCCAGTGAAATGATTACTTCTTGTTATAATTGTTACTTGAATGAATTGTAGAGCATGCTTTAACCTTTGACACTTGCAGCAGTTTGATGATAGCCTTCGTCATTGGTCATGTTGACTTTGTCAAACCTAGTTTGACCAAAGTTAACCACAGGACATGAGGTGGATAGACCTCGGATGATGCAGATACATGTTATATGGTCTATTATAGGTCACTAGATGGTTCTATGCAGTGGTCACAGGTTTATGATGATGATTTGTGCTTTTAAGCACTTTTACAGATTATTATTATTTGATATGTTGGGCATATTGGATATTTTATATGATCATCGAGAGATCCATAGGGTGTATGAGTACACACCTTAGATGGATTTGGGCTTGCTGGGTCCAATGAGACAGTCTTTTTCAGTTCCGAGCACTTACAATGATGATTGGCCTTAGTTGGCTATCCTAGTACATTTTTGGCTTGTCAGATGGCCTGCCAGAGTAGAGGTTGGATTTGACTGGTTTTCCTATGGAATTGTGCATGGAGGGGTTGGTACAGCCACTTTTTATTACCATATTAGCCCCCTTCTCGAGGGCCTAGTGGGATCACCTTGATAGTGCAGGCAGTCCAGGAGGCAGTTTGGGCAGGTTCACATGCCCGTGGTAGATTAAAAATGGTAGAAATGGATACTGAAGGATTCGATTTGGGATACTGAGGCAAGAAAATGGCATGGGATTATTTTTGATGATGAGTGTGATGTCTTCCACACCTTCTCCAGTAGTTTCATCTTCCAGTGGGACCCACACCCATCTCTCCGGCACTTTTATTGGTTTTATGGAGCCTCCTAAGGCTCACGACTTTCCCAGAGAGGCATGATTTAGTGTCTAGTTTGGTATTTTGATGTTATTGTGCCATGGGGACACACTATGGAGGAAATTCATGACCCCCTAGACCCACCACGAGCTAGATCTTATGTTTTATCATTGACATTTGGTGGGACCCCCCTCTCCTAGGGTGATTTGGTCCATTGATGTATTATATTGTTATATTGATCCATGTACTTTATGTTGAGCTCATATAAACCATTGATTAGATCAATTTGATCTTTTAATCTTAGCCATCCATTCAAAAGGTGGTTAGGTTTTTGGTATCTCTCCATCCTATTTAAAAGAGAGAGCTTCTCATTGTAAAGGGTCTTTGGCTCTTGGAATCTTGATAATAGAAAAAATTCTTGTGGAAATTCTAGGGTCTCCTTTGCATATGGTGTTCTTAGATGGTGATTGGAAAGTCTATTGCATCCTAGCATTTGGGTATTTGTGGTAAGATCTATCTTTTGTGGAAACTTTGTCTTGTCTAAAGGAGCGCGACTTCAACTTGGACATTTTTGTAGGGCTTCCTCAACTCGCTCACTTGGCATTCGCTTGTATCATGGGGTTATCATTAGTATCATTGTGATCTATGCTATCTTTTTGTTATTTCTTCTGTAGCATTAGTCTTTATCTCTTGATGCATCAAATCTGATATTGTTGAGGTTTTTTGTGCATGAGAGAGGGCGCATTGGCTTCCTTGGGAAAATCGACTTCATAGAAAACTACTCCAAATCTTCTCCAATTGATCAGGTATGCATAGATCATCATCATCAAGGCATCTACAAGGTTATCCAGGTAAGATCCACAATTTTGTTCCCTATTTCTTGGTTCCAATCCATTGGCATATTCATTTTACTATTAAAACCCTAAGTTAAAATCTACTAAAAATTCTACAGTTCAAATCCCTTGATCAATTGGAAAAACATTTATGGGTATTGTAGATCGGGAAAATCACAAAGTGGGTTCTCAAGGGCATCACCCTTGGGGACTCCACTGGCCCATTTTCCTAGGCACTGAGCTTCTCCCAACCCTCATGAATTTCTTGACTTGGCCAAATTTTCAGTGTTTTGATATTCTTTCTGAGACTTGGGTGCATTGATACTGTCATACCTATCAAACAAGTCCATCTTTGGTATTGGTTAGCCCCAATCTTGTCCTCAACTACCCTACATGGGACACGGTTCTCAAGGCAGTGGATTTTCTCATCATTGAGTAGTACCTTGATTCTGGATCTAGTGTCTAATCTCATAAGTCACTTGCATAACCAAGTTGGATCAAATTTACCTTGCTTAAGCCCCTTGATCCAATCCATTACTCCCCTTATGAATTCATCCATAGATCTAGGGTTTATTTCACCATACACTTTACGTACTTCATCCCTATTTGATTTGATCTGGTGTCTTGGTCTGATCTCTCTTGTCGAGAGTAGATCCAGGTCTCCCCTATTGTTTTCTTGGGCTAAGATAACATCAAGTGGATATTTTCTCGATTGGCGTGACAACCATCCATTGGGAGTCGAGGCTATCTTGGTTTCACCTCTTTGGTTGTCCATCCTCACGGATTGAAATTTAGGGGAAACTACAAGTTTGGTGATAGCAAGACCCATTCCCAATTCATGAAACCCACTCATGTTGAATGTATCCCACCAACATACTTAGCAACACTATCCATGGCCTCGACAAACATTCTTGGCATGGGTCGAAGACATAATCTTGTTTAAGGCATGCTATGTAGCCTAATCATGGTATATGTATCCCTCTACATTTGCTAGAGATACCCCACAAGGGTTATGTGTGGTGGTTTGAAGATGCATTCAACATCGTATCCTAAGAAGCTTCTTGTTTTGTAGGCATTTTTCATGGTGCTTGAGCATGAGAAGCTTCATTTAATGCATGAGGAGCTTCTTGTTGTCCCTATACCTTGGTCAAACCTTGTCACCCATTTTTTATTCACAACTAACCTAGTCATGGCACACATAACACACTTGAAATTGACTAATACCCTATATATTTCATATGCAGTGGTTTAGGGACTCATTCATGGTGTTTGTGCCCTAGAAGCAAGAGTTAGTGTTGGAGGCTCTTGTTTCCCTCCACTAGCGATGGTTAAGGAGCCAAGATAAATCCTTGATTCCAAAGACATCATAATGGAAGCCATATTCGATTCATATGCAAAAGCATCCTTGTAGAGGGCTAGTGTCATGGATTCTATGTGTTATTGACGACGCTTGAGGTCAAGAAGTTTCAATTAAGGCTCAAGTGGAATTCAATTGAGCTCAGTATGCCTCAATAAGATCTCAAGGAACCTGTTTTCATTCTTTTATGACGTTCAAGGCCTTGCAACATATCCATGGTCTTGCATGGTAGTCTGAGGATGCATTCACGACATTTGATCTTGACAAAATATGTTTCGGGTCTACGATTTTTATTTCCCTCCATAAACCATGGCCAAGGGCTTGGGGCTATTTTTTTTCTACCAAGACTATGGTTAAGGGCCGAAGAACCATCCATAGTGCATAAAGCATGTTAGGGATAATCTACATTGGACAATTAATGGTGTCCATATGCCCAAGAAGAAAATATTATGGATAAAGGCTCTCGTTTAATTGTCGGATATGATTCCCAAGACATTGTTATGACACTCTCATTCATCTTTGATTCCAAAGACACCTTATAGAGGTCTCACGTAGTGTATTTTAGGTTTTGTTCATGTCACTTGAGGTTGAGAGGGTCATTTAGGGATTAAAGTCCTTGTTTTAGTTTACAAAACCTACTTATGGCTCATGTATCCCACTGTTGTGACCACAACACCCCGACAGGGATAATCCAGGGCCCCCTCACAATTGTTTTTTAAACTTGGACTTATGAGAGGGTTTTCTTTGTATTATTTCCTTACTCAGCCATGTTTGAGTCCATATGGGCCATCTTTGGTGTGAAAAACACCCATATCCAAATGATTTAGGGCCCAGGGCCCAAATCATTTCATCCCCATAATGTAGCTCCTGAGTTATGAAACGTTCATTTAGGTTTCAATCCTCTTCTTTCACCCTCTAAGCATGTTTACATTTCAAATCTCGTGTGGCGTTGCACTGGGTGCGACCCTTGCAAGTATGACATGGGATGCTACTGCTACCCCCCTAACCCCATGATCTCTTTCTCTCTATCTCTCCCATATCCCATCTCTCTATCTCTCTTTACCTCTCACTCTCCCTAAAGCGCTACATCCCTTAACCCCTAAACCATTGAACGATTCAACCTATAATCCCACAAACCTAACTCCTAAACAACCTAACCCGCAATCCTTAAAGTACAAATACCTATGACCTTACGCCTTAAGTCCTAAACCCTTAAATCCATAGAATCCTTAACCCCCCTCTCTTTAGCCATCAATTTATCCACTTTTGAAGTATATTCCAATGTATGCAAATATTTTCGAAGTGGGGGAAGGTTTGGCATTAAATGGTGTAAACATTGGTTAATAATGGTGTAAACGTTATGCAGGGGTGCGTGCGCCTGTTTTATCACATGTGCGCTGATGACGTGTACGTGTTACAAACACGCGTGTGCGCATCTACTGCTAGTTAAAAAAAACAGAGTTTTATCTCCCCGGGAATGCTTACCAAAAAACATGGGTTTTCTGTCTTTCGCAGGTTTCGAGCTCTTATAGGTTGCTTATTGGCTCACATTCATTGATCTTTTGGACACTCATTGATCTATTGGACACCAAATCACTCTTCGAATCTAACAAACATCTTGAGTGGTCTTGAAATCTAGTGGATACATTCAAGCTACCAGTTTCCATTGCAAGTGGAGATCATTTCTATAGGTATGGTGAATTGTAAATAATTCTTTTCATTCACAAGATTTGAGATTCTCCCATACCTTTTTGTTTTTATCATATTCCTACAACAATATCCATTCATAGACAACAATGAATTTGACAAGAAGAATTCCCAAGTTCACATCTAAAAAAACTCATATTCACTAGACAAGGTGAAGTATGCAATGTAAACCAATAATTATTACCATGAATATATTTTGATTTCACACAAGAATGGTATGGATGAGGTTCTTTCTTGAACCTCTTCTCTTTGAATAAAATCCTAAGAAGCAATCATGGGAGAGGGTCCATATTGATTAGTTCATGAAATTTTGTCCATGCTCTCATCTTCATGCTATGTTTATTTGATGTAGAAAAACTATCAAACTATTCCCAAGGCATCTCTAGCATAAACTCTTTTTCATTTGAAAAAAATACAAATAAATGATTTAATAAACCTCCATCTTTTACACATTGTACACCATAGCAAAACCTATAGCATAAAATATCAAACTATTCCTCCCCCACACATTCCCATCTATGATGAGGTTCTCTCCTTAGCTGCTTCAATTTGAATAAAATCCTAAGAAGCAATCATGGGAGAGGGTCCATATTGATTAGTTCATGAAATTTTGTCCATGCTCTCATCTTCATGCTATGTTTATCATAATGTTTCTTAAATGTCGTTCCTTTGAGCTTGACTACTTGCCTCTACCTCATTGAATTCTCTTTCCTTGGGGGAATTTGCAACCTCCTTATTGTGTAATTAGTAAACTTATTCTCTTTATCCTATTTGATGTAGAAAAACTATCAAACTATTCCCAAGGCATCTCTAGCATCTCTAGTTAGGAAAGACACTAGTTTCTCCATTCTACACTTGACCAACCATCATCTAAATTGATTGGAATTGTAAGGGATAATGATGTTTATTTGGACACAAATAAACCAACATTGTTTGTAGTTGTATGTGTTAATTTGTAAAGTAGTAAGTTATGTTGGAATGTGTCAAGTTCATTGTATAAAGGAATTGATATCTTATTTGTTGTTTCTTTTGCAGGGGTAGGCCTCATAGTTTTGTTAAAGAGACTTTTGGAGATGGGAAACTCACGTAACAAAAAATAAAAATATAGAAGGAATCTTCCCATTGAAAAGGTCAATGAATTAATAGAAAAGTCCAGGATGGCAATGGAAAGAGTGAGACATGGTCTTGTCATTGCCCTAGATCCTTCCACTAATCCTAACACACTTGTTGACATGAAAACCTCTTATTCAGAACCACAAGTAAAGCGGTCGCGTCCAATGGACCCAACTCAAATTCCAACATCAACACAATCTCCAACCAACAATCCATCAACGAGTCATGCCGAATTTCCTCATGACACAGGAATATTGGGAGATGTTGCATGTGTAGAGATGGACATACAAGCAGTTCTTAATTTTCAATCTCCCCAAGAATACCACAACCATGTCGAGCACACTCCCATTATGGCCCAATGTGTGAACAAAGCACCACAACAAACAAGCTCTGGTATTCATGTCTCATGTCCACCTTCCCTACCTCGTCTGTCCAATGCAAGAAGAAGAAGTCCTAGACGTATTCATGTGGATGAAAGTGCTCTATCGACGGGCCTTGAAGGTAAGTTTCCAAAATGCACTATCGAATGGCAGGCAACAAAATTGTCAAGGTATATTTTGAATCCAAAGGTGATGCAAGTAAATGTCAATTATTGCTATGTTTGTTAAAGTCACATTGTTTAGCTATTGTTAGGAGAATTTTGGGCATAAAGATGGTTAAAAGTTCAGAGGCTAGCAATCATATTGTTAGAAATATCCAATCTTCTTTTAATGCGATTGGGAAGACGTCTCGTACAAAAGATCTTTGTGCGGCTCGTCGTGTGTTAGCGGAATCAGTTGTAATCAAGTCCACAAGGAAACGTCGCCTGCTATCACACACTTCTTACATGATTAGATTAAATAGAAAAAAATATTAATAAGTACTCTGTTATAAGAGAAAATATTGACACTCCGGGTGGAAATGAATGTTGGGATTTTGTTGGTAGGTTTCCTCGTGGAGATAGGAAGCTAATTGATGGTTTTAAGGAGTTAGTAATTTTTTTTGGCATGATCATAACAGACCTTCATCAAACCAAAGAGACGTGCTAAAGTTGAGAAAAGGTTTTACTGAACGTGAACCCCATGTTAAACACTTCCTTGACACCACACAGACTGAACTCTATGAGAGATTAAGGAATGAGCACACACAATTGAACCTGGGCCAAAGGTCCTTTGAGAAATGCAAACCATGGTACGTTCGTATATGCATTGATCGGAACACCTTTTGTTATAGATACCATGTAGAATATGAATATTATTATGACACATATAAACATATATTTTGTGATTTGCATACTAACATTGTGCAAGGCTGCAATGAATCCATACTACCACTGAATGCATCAAGGGAATTTATCCATAACATCATGTGTCCAAGGCCTGAAGGACAAAAATATTATGAAAAATTGTGCCTATATGGGACATGTTCTAGGTGCAGTGGGTTTTCTCTTTTGAATCGTTGTATCCATGAAAGCGACGAGCACGAATTTGGCAGGATGGGCATGGAGATGTAGAGCTTCAAGTACGTAACCTATCAATTAGACAGTGCCAGGGAAAGTAAAAAGATTGCATTATTGAAGTCACAAGTACAAATGAATATTGCATGTTTTTCATATTACACGTTTAATTTATGACATATACATTTTTCCAAATGACACATTTTAATATTTCCCTTGTTTTCATGGTAGTAGGTGCGGGTATGTGACTTCATGATGGAGTTCTACAAGAAAACAAAGAATTATGTTCAACGTGTGCATGTAGCGTGATGGCAAGATGAGCAATACAAAAAATGAAGGGACACATTTCCTGTTGGAACCATAGTGTCAATTGTGGATTTTGCAAAAAATTACACCCTTCATCCACAAAATGAAATCCAGAGTCAATACTACCATTCAGACCAAGTCAGGATCATGGTACATATTATGTATAGGCATGGGCCAGAGAGCAACAATGACAAGAGGATAATACTGAAGGAGACACTTTTACATAAGTGATGATATAAACCATGATCTGCATTATGTGCAACATTGTTTTCGGACTTTCTATGATCAGTTGAAGGAGAGCGATATACAGATGGATCAGCATTGGATATGGTTGAATGGTTGTGCGGGCCAGTTAAAAAATGCCCAAGTATTCCAATGGATGAGTATTTTGCATAAGACTTATAATGTGCCGCATATTTGGAACTATTTTGTGGCTAGGCATGACAAAGGAAAACATGATGGGGCTAGTGCATGCATCAAGACCGCACTACGAAGGGAAGAGATGAGGTTTAACATGAAACCTCATATCCGAGATGCAAAATCCATAGTTCAATGGTTCTTTGCAACAATGTTAGATCGAGCAAGAGATAAAAAAACATCATCAGTGGCAGTATGTGTGGTAATAAATTTTTGGCAAGTGGTTGACATAGATCGATCGTGTTCTTATAGTTGTGGCACATTACAAGGAACACGTGGATTTCATTCAGTTCGAAGCTCAAACAATCCCTTATTTGAAATATGGACGCGAAAACTTGCTTGCTTTTGCAACCCTTGCAGCAATGGAAAATGGGATGAATGTGAATGCATGGACTGGATTGACGAATGGGATCGTGTGTCACTTGTAGTAGACCAATGTGCAGTTGTTGAAACAACCCAGTTAGAGGAGGGTCAGTCAGCGATTTTGACAGACTACGACCATATATCAGATCTTGTATAACCAGGACACATATACGTAGTTGTTTCCCCGAAAGACAATGAATGGGGCACGGATTATTGGTTGGCACGATGCATCCAAGGTAAGAAAACCCTCTATGGATCATTAATCAACGATGAAGACATTGAATTTCCTATTGGCTCGATGGTGGTTAAGGGGGAATATCTTAAACTAGATGGGAAGTCAAGAAAGACTAGTGGGCATGTATTCATGGATTACAGACCAGGTTCAGTGGTGTATCACTTCACAAACTTGATCATTGGCATAAACATCCATCTACAGACAATGTCAAGCAAGAGCTCAACCAAGGTACACTACTACCTGCCTCATTCAGAGCACGGGATATTGATGGAGACAATTAGCAACAAAGAGGATCTAGATGGATTTATTGAATGAGGCTAGTCAACTTTACATAAGAGAAAGAATTGCATCAATGAATGTTGTGTTCTACATCGAGGTATGTGTAGTTTTATGTTATTTTGTTGGTACATGCGTTTTTTGTTGATACATACATACATACATGTCTTTGCCATACATACATACATAGAGATACATACATTCATACATAGAGATACATAGAGATACATACATATGTAGAGATACATAGAGATACATACATACATACATACTTAGTTATATGTCACTAACACTTGTTATGCTTGCCAAATTCACTTTGCTTGTTTGCATAGTCAACAACATTTGTCATGCTTCCTCCATGTCAACAAGCCATCCTCATCATGAATGTCAACAACATCTGTCATGCTTGTTTGACATGATCTCATGCTTGCTTGATCTTTGCATCATCATATTGTTGTCCTGGTCATACTTGGCGATCTTTGCATCATCATATTGTTATCCTTGTCATACTTGGCCATTTGTCATACTCCTTTGTCATCCTATCAATCTTGCTTACCTTGGCATGCTCCTTTGTCAAGTCATCAACACTTTGTCATTAATGTGTTGTCCATTGCTTGTCCTTCATGTCATCTTCTCCATCTGCCATGTCATCATTTCACCCTTTGTTTTTAATGTTTAGAAACTTAATCGATCCCTAGAAACTTAGTCTAGCCCTAGAAGCACTAATATAACCCTACAAACCTAATCTAGCCCTAGAAATCCTAGAAAGCTAAACTAACCCTAGAAACACTAACTTAACACTAGAAAAGTAAGCTAGAATACTATAAACCTAATCTAGTTCTAGAAACCTAAACTAGCCCTAGAAACACTAATCTAACACTAATATCTAGGAATCCCTCATTGGCTTCAACAACAAGCTTATGTTAATCAATGTCTCCCCACTAGCATGATTATCTTTATTAGGGTTTAAAAACCCTACCCATGTCACATCACACAAGTACACCACTAGAGAACTCAACTTATAGAATTCAAGTCTACATGTCCATCTTGGTATTTCAATCCTCAAACCCTAGGTCTTATACTCTAGCATCAAACATTAATATGCATTTGGTTGGTGATAAGAATGGGATTCTTTATGTTGGGATTGAATTATTTCAATATTTAGGCCTCTAACACCTCTACAACTTCTTCCACTACCATGATCTCATATTTCAATGACATCAATGGCTTGTGATTATATAAATATAAATATTTCTTTTTCTTGGAACATTGGGGTACATGCAAGAGCACATGGACATGTTAATATGAGATATCTCATGCAACCCATAGCCATGTCACACCACACAAGTACTCTAGCATTGCATAAGAGAAATCTCTACAAGAACATCCAACATGTTTATCTTTCTCGTATCTTCTCCACTGGTTATATCTTCGTGATCCATAAAATCTAACTCCTAGGGTTTACTCATTAACCCTATAATCTCCATGATAGATAAAAAGTCCTCATTGGATTCAATAACAAGCTTATGTCAATCAATATCTCACCACTAGCATCATTCTCTTTCTTAGGGTTTACAAACAGTAGCCATGTCACATTACACAAGTACATGGCAAGACAATGCTATTGATAGCCCCCAAAATCAAGTTAGGCATTAGCTCCACTCTACATGTCTTCTATTAGGGAAATGACCTTAGTGTTAGAACAAGATGCTCAACTTTTGACCTAATTTTTCACTTGTCTCCTCTAGTGTTGACATCCAAAATCATGTTAGTTGTTAGCTCCACTCTCCATGCATTCTACTAGGGGAATGGCCTTAGTGTTAGAACAAGATATTAGTAACCTTAGTGATCACAGGTCTTCACAAATGTGAAAGAGAGGTGATCTAATTTCACTCAAGGGATTCATTTCTCATTCGAAGACTCCCGTTAATGTGTGGCCACCGTGGACACATCCACAATGTCCACTTGAACTTGTGGCAGCCGATGGAATCCAAGTCCGCTCATCAGTTTGGGTTCCGTCGCCCCAGAGCAAATCCTCAAAGTGTCCCTAAATGGCCTCGCGGTTCCCGACCAAAATGAACGCAACACCCAAACCGTGGCTCAGATCGTGAATCCATCGATTCCGGTGGATCCGGGACGCCGGGATTCAATAGGGGTCCCCCCACAGCGTGCCGTCAACCCCCAAAAATTGTGCTATTGTGCCATATCCGGAGCTAGGGTTTTGCTCAGTGAATGCCATGCCAATCTTGCTCAAGGGGGGAATTGTTAGGATATTTAGACACTTAGGAGTTAGTTAAGATCAACTTGTGTAATATATCCGTTAGGGATAGTGTGTTTCTTTAGTATGCATTAGTATGCATTTGTAAATACTTAATCCGATGGTCACGATATGTTCCCGACATAGAGTGATCCGACGGCTCAACTTCTCTTAGATCAAACCTAACCTTGATCCATGGCTTAACACCCGATTGGTCCATGATCTCTATTTAAAGAGCATGGAGGGTCATTGTTTAGTTGATCGATTATGAAAAGCTCATTTGTAACTTTCTTTCTTTGCATAATAAATTGTCCCGTAGAAGCTATTTGGCCGGGGCCGTGGAGTGTTTCCCTCAAGAGGGTTTAAACCACGTCAAAACATCGGTGTGTTGATCTGTGATCTGTTTGTGTGAAGTGGTTTCTCTTGGTGTTCGGTTCTTTGGTAGTACCCTGTGTACCCGAACATGGTATCAGAGCTTTTATGAAGTGCCGCTTCCGGTTATGATCTAGATCTTGAACTGCTGTTGCCGAAACTCGAAAGGGTTTCTAGTTCTGGTATTTTTGTACATTTCTGGGTTGTGGGAGGTGTTCCATTGCGTCCGGAGCATCGTTTCCATTGGGAAATAGTTTTCATTTGAACGAAAATAGTTCCCGGTTGCTCCAGAAACGCATATTTCATCAGATCTGAAGGTATAATGTTACAGTGATGCATTTTTTTATTTTCTGTTTTAAAAGAAAAAAATCTCATATTTTATCATTTTTTACTGTTAGATTTTTTTTTGGGTTCGGGTTGTTGCTTTCCCGTCTGCATATGCTCTTTTTCGTGCACCTTGAGCGATCTTGGCAAATCAGAAACATAAAGGGAAAGAGTTTTTCTCGGCTGCGTATGCTCTTTGCCGTGCACCTTGCGCGATCTCGGCAAATCAGAAACAGAGAGAAAACGTATACTTTCCAGGCAAGCTAACAAGATCTAACTCCACAAGTGTGGAAAAGTTTTTTTTGTTTCGATTTGTGGTTTGTTTTGCAGGAAAAATGGCAAGCATGCAAACCGAGCAAGAAAAGTAAAAAAAAAACAAAAAACAAAAACAAAAGCCCCCTTCCTCATTCCCATATTTAACATATCTTTTAATTTAGCTCACTTGGTTCAAAGTTGCTTTATTCCTTAATAGCTCTTGAGTTCAAGTCTTAGGAAGTTACTTTTAAAAGCAAAAGTGCATGCAATTTCTATTTTCAAGTTACTTTATTGTAAAAGTCCATCTCACTTAAATAATAAAAAATAAAAATACAAGTGAGTCACTTAAGTTTTTTTATTTATTGTTGCACTATTTAAAAGTAATATCATTGTAGAAGTGAAATCACTTATTTTACAGAAGTGGTTCACTTAAAGCAATTTTCTTGTAAAGTGATTGTCAAAAGGTTCATCTTGGGAAGAGGGGTTTTTTTCTTTTTTTTTGCTGGACATTCTCTAGCTGCCACGTCACTATTGGGGACATCTTCAATAGTTTCTTTGTTCAAGCATAACTTCATCATACAGAGTCAGTTTTCAGTGCCGTTTTTTTTGAAACCGTCTATTTTTTCAAGCTCTTCACATCCAGACTATTGGTTTCTTCTTTTACAACCATTAATTTACAAATATGGCCACCCCTTGTGATATTCTACTTAACAGTTCCAACTTTTTCTCATGGAAATCTCGTATGGAGGATGTTCTACGAAGTAGGGGACTTTTCAGAATTACCTCAGGGAAAGAAAAATAACCCACTGATGATGATAATAAAATAAAATGGGCAAATAGATGTGATGAAGCTCGTGGATTGATCGGGATGTCAATCTCTACTGATTTGCGATTCTACATATCTGGAATTGATGAACCTAATGCTACTTGGGACAAGTTGGAATCTGTGTTTGGTAAACACAATGAAATTCGAGGTCACCAACTCAAAAATGAGTTGATTTCTTTAAATCCAAGTGACTTTTCATGCATTCAAGATTATTTATCTAAGTACAAAACTCTTAAACTCTTATGTGCAGAAAGTAAGATTGAGAGGGAAGACAAACAATGCATTTATCATATTTTTTCCAAACTTGGACCTGCATATTCTATTTTTGTATCTACATTTTACTCCATGAAAGCATCCTTGAATGCAGCTAGCTATCAAGAGCCTAGTCTTGAATCCTTTTGTGATTCCTTGATTAGAGAACAAGATAAACTCATTCATCTTGGAATAATCAACAATGCAGATACATCTGGGAAAGCCTTATTGTCCCAACAGAAAGAAAAGTCCAAGCCTCCCAAGAAATAAAATTTTCGCAATAATAAGTCGAACAAGGGTCCCAAACCCTCTCAGTTAGCTCCTTCTTTAAAAAATGACAAAGAATCCAAGCCAAAAGGAAAGAAGACTAAGCGTCATTGCAACTATTGCGGGAAAGAGAATCATGATGAATCTAAGTGTTTCAAGAAGATGGCAGCATTGGAAGTAGCAATGAAGAAGCACCACATCAGCCTAGATTCGCCTTCAGAATCTGCCTCTCATGGACATGCACTTTTTGATTTTGGTTATTCTTATAATGAATCTTCTTCTTCTACTTCAAATGAATGACTCATTGATTCTGGAGCATCTTATCATATGGCTAAGGATCAAGCCATCTTTTTTACTATGCATGAATGTAACACCAAACAACTATTTGTTGGTGATGATACTCTAAGTGTTGTAGGAGCTGGAACAGTTCCAGTAGATAATGGTCATTTTAGTGATGTACTATGTGTTCCAAGAATTTCCTGCAATTTGTTATCAGTCTATCAGATCACTCATTCTGGTGAAGGTAAAACTATGACCTTTACACCTCACTAAGTTGTAATCAAGGATTTTAAAGATCCTCAATAGGTCCTAGCTACCGGAATTGTTGATGATATTACCAGGTTGTACAAGTTTAACAACTTTGGGTCATCACCTTTCCCTTCAGTTTTTGTTGCTCATAGTGATAACTTGAGCAAACTTTGGCATGAGCGATTTGGTCACTTAAATTATCGCTCATTGCAACAACTATGTAAAGAAAATATGGTGACAGGTCTTCCGATGGTATCTTGCAGGGATGGTGTTTGCTCCGGTTGTGTACTCAGAAAACATCATCGGGACAGTTTTGACAAACGTGCCTCTTGGCACGCCCCGGTTCCCTTGGAGCTTGTGCATAGTGACTTGTGTGGTCCTCTTCCATCTGCTTCCTTTTCTGGTTTCAAATTTTTCTTAACTTTCATTGATGATTACACCAGACGCACTTGGGTTTATTTCCTAAAACATAAGAGCCAAGTATTTAACATCTTCTTGGCCTACAAGGCCCTTGTTGAAAAACAATCTGGTCATCAAATTATTAAGTTAAGATCTAACAATGGAGGAGAATATGTTAACAAAAAGTTCACTGCTTTCAACACTGAACAAGGTATCCAACAACAGCACACTGTTCCATAAACACCACAACAAAATGGTGTAGTTGAGCGGAAGAACCGCACTTTAAAAGAAATGGCTAATTGTATGATCCAATCTAAGGGACTAAGTCTTCAATTTTGGGCTGAAGCCATAAATTGTGCAAATTACATAGTTAATCGCACCCCCACTAAAGCATTACAAGGTATAACACCGGAAGAAGAATGGAGTAAAACTAAACCTGATGTAAGTCACTTCCGTGTGTTTGGTAGTGAAGCATGGGCTCACATTCCAGATGAAAAACGGAAAGCATTGCAGCCTAAAAGTGAAAAGTGCATATTTGTTGGATATTCTAAAGATGTAAAAGGTTATAGACTTGTTCAGCCACATTCTCATGATATAATCATTCGAAGAGATATTAAATTTGATGAAAATTTCTTGGCCTGCGAACCTAACTCGGCAATTGTGCCATCTTTGGCCTGCAAGCCTGATTCTGTGTTTGTACCTTCTTCTTCTTCTTCTAACTTCCTTGACAGGTTTCCAACTCCAGTTTCTGATGATGACAGTGAGGATGAAAATCCACCTCCGCCTGCTCATGTTCCTCCAGTTGCACTAGCACAAGTGCTTCCTCGATGGGCCTGTTCAACATGTGAAGTAGCTGGTGATCTTGCTGGTGATCCTAGAGATCAACGTCGAACATGTTCTCAGTTTCAGCGAGCCTCTTCTCTTTTGGCTCAAGTTTCCGAGAATCATGATCCAGAAAATTTTGCAGAAGCTTCAGGGAATCCAGATTGGGATGCAGCCATGGATGAAGAATATCGTTCTTTAATGGCGAATGATACTTGGGATCTTGTACCTCTTCCAAAAGGAAGAAAACTTGTCAGATGTAAATGGGTCTTCAGAACTAAGTATGCATCAGATGGAAGTGTTGAAAGACTTAAGGCAAGGTTAGTTTCCAAAGGTTTTTCCCAAGTTGAAGGGATTGACTACAATGAAACCTTTGCTCCCATCGCAAAAATGAACTCCATCCACCTTGTTCTTTCCCTTGCAGCCTTACATAACTGGGAAGTCCATCAAATGGATGTCAAGTCTACCTTCTTACATGGTGATTTATAGGAGGAAATTTACATGGAACAACCTCCTGGATATGTTCAAGATAACTCTAGCCTTGTCTGCCGCCTTAAGAAATCCTTATATAGCCTTAAGCAAGCTCATAGAGCTTGGTATGCCAAAATGGATAACATTCTCCTTGACACTGGTTTTTCAAGATGCCATTCTGACCCCAATGTCTATACCAAGAAAGCAGGACACCATCTCATCATACTTGTTCTATATGTTGATGACCTTATTCTTACTGGTAGTGACCCTAAGCTTATAACCCATGTGAAATCCAGTCTTAAACAAAATTTTGAAATGTCAGACTTAGGACATTTGCATTATTTTCTTGGTATCCAAGTCCTGCAAACCAAAGAAGGAATATTTCTTTCTCAGTCTAAGTATGCTTGTGACCTTCTTCGTCGCTTTCACATGGAAGATTGTACACCAGCCCCTTCTCCCTCCAGTCTGGAGTCAAACTTTCTGCCACTTGTACTTCATCTAAAGTCGATGCCACCTTGTATCGTCAGCTTGTTGGTAGTCTCTTATACTTGACTCATTCCCATCCTGACCTTTCCTTTGCCGTTGGTCATGTTTACCGTTATATGCAGACACCTCATGAAAGTCACTGAAAAGCAGCTGAAATAATACTTCGATATATTTGAGGTACAGTTCAATTTGGGATTCATTACAGTACAGGGGGGAAACCTTTGTTGGTTGGTTTCACTGATTCAGATTGGGCCGACGATCCTGATGATCAAAATTCTACTGCAGGTTATGTTTTCAGTCTGGGATCTGGACCTATTACTTGGGCTTGTAAGAAACAACAAGCTCTTGCTCTTTCTTCAGCAGAGGCAGAATATCGAGCAGTAGTTAATGCCAGTCAGGAAGCTTTATGGCTTCGACATATCCTTTTAGAGTTTGGATTCGAGCAGCAGCAGCCTACTCCACTTTGGTGTGACAATCAAAGTGCCATCAAGTTTGCCAAAGATCCAGTTCTACATCAACGCAGCAAATAGATTGAGATACATATGCACTTCATCAGAAATCTTGTTCATGATTGTGTTCTTGAAGTGCTCTTTTTACCTATAGATGATCAAGTTGCAGACATCTTCACCAAGTCTCTTACAAAAGCAAATTTTTCTAAACTTCGATCTATGTTAGGGGTTCAAGAACTTGTCATTAAGGGGGGATAGGCTCTAATGCCTCCTTCCTTCTCCTAATAGTGTCACTTTTGTAAATCCTTCAATCCTATCCCAAGTTGATCTTAAGGGGGGATGTTAGGATATTTAGACACTTAGAAGTTAGTTAAGATCAACTTGTGTAATATATCCATTAGGGATAGTGTGTTTCTTTAGTATGCATTAGTATGTATTTGTAAATACTTAATCCGATGGTCACGATATGTTCCCGACATAGAGTGATCCGACGGCTCAACTTCTCTTAGATCAAACCTAACCTTGATCCGTGGCTTAACACCCGATTGGTCCATGATCTCTATTTAAAGAGCATGGAGGGTCATTGTTTAGTTGATCGATTATGAGAATCTCATTTGTAACTTTCTTTCTTTGCATAATAAATTGTCCCGTAGAAGCTATTTGGCCGGGGCTGTGGAGTGTTTCCCTCAAGAGGGTTTAAACCATGTAAAAACATCAATGTGTTGATCTGTGATCTGTTTGTGTGAAGTGGTTGCTCTTGGTGTTCGGTCCTTTGGTAGTAACCTGTGTACCCGAACAGGAATTTCTTGTCCAAAGGCTCCCGGGCATGCGTGGCCATCGTGGAAACATACACAATGGCCATACGCACCTGTGGGAGCTGATGGAACCCAAGTCCGCTCGTCGGTTTGGGTTCCGTGCCCCCGGAGCAAATCCTCAAAGTGTCCTCGAATGGCCATGGGGTTCCATACCAAGATGCCCACATCACCCAAACCGTGGATTTGGTCATGAATATGTCGATTCCGATGGATCTGGGATGCCAATTTTCAGCTAGGGGGGCCCCCACAACATGCCTCGAAATCCTGTAAACGGTGCGAATGTGCCATCTCCGAAGCTAGGGTTTTGTTTAGTGAAGGCCATGCCAATCTTGCTCAAGGGGGCCATTTCTCGTTCGAAGGCTCCCGGGCGTGGATGGCCACTGTGGACACATCCACAATGGCGATACGCACATGTGGGAATTGACGAAACCCAAGTTCGCTCGCTAGTTTGGGCTCCGTGCCCCTAGAGCAATTCCTCAAACTGTCCCTGAATGGCCTCGGGGTGCCGGACCAACATGCCCTCAGCATCCAAACCATTGCTCGAATCACGAATCCGTTGATTCCAGTGGATCCGGGACACCAGGTTTCAACTAGGGGATCCCCCACAGCGTGGCGCCTTGAAGTCCCGAAAATGGTGCCAATGTGCCATCTCCAAAGCTAGGGTTTTGCTTAGTGAAGGCCATGCCAATCTTGCTCAAGGGGGCCATTTCTCGTCCGAAGGATCCCGAGCATGCGTGGCCATCGTTGACACGTCCGTAATGACCATACACACATTTGAGAGCTGACGGAACCCAAGTCTGCTCGTTGGTTTGGGTTCCTTGCCCTAGAGCAATTCCTCAAAGTGCCCCTGAATGGCCCTGGGGTGACGGACCAAGATGCCCGCCACACCCAAACCGTGGCTCAAATCACAAATCTGTCACTTCTGGTGGATCCAAGATGTTGTGTTTTAGCTAGGGTACGCCTCATAGCGTGCCTCGAAGTCCCAAAAATGGTGCCAATGTGCCATCTCCGGAGCTAGGGTTTTGCTCAGTGAGAGCCATTCCAATTTCACTCAAGGGGCATTTCTAATCCAGAGGCTCCCGGGAGTGCGTTTCCACCATGGAATCCTCCAAAATGGCCACGTGCACCTGTGGGAGTTGACGGAACCTAATTCTGCTCTCTGATTTGGGTTATGTACCCCTAGAGAAAATCCTCAAAGTCTCCCTGAATGGCCCCGGGGTGCCGGACCAAGATGCCCACATCACCCAAACCATGGATCTGATCAAGAATCCGTTGATTCCGGTGAATAAGGGACACCGGGTTTCATCTAGGGGACCCCCCACGGCATGCCTCGAAGTCCCAGAAACAGTGCCAATGTGCCATCTCCAGAGCTAGGGTTTTGCTTAGTGAGGGCCATTCCAATTTCACTCAAGGGTGGAATTTCTCATCTGGAGGCTCCCGGGCATGCCTCCACAATGGCCATGTGCACCTGTGGGAGATGACAGAACCAAGTCCGCTCACCGTTTTGGCTTCTGTTCCCCCAGAGCAAATCCTCAAAGTGTCTCTGAATGGCCTCGGGGTGCCGGACCAAGATGTCCACAGCACCCAATCCGTGGCTCCGGTCGTGAATCCATTGTTTCCGATGGATCCGGGACATTGATTTTCAGCTAGGGGATCCCACACAGCCTGCCTCCAACCCCCAAAAATTGTGTTACTGTGCCATCTTCGGAGCTAGGGTTTTGCTCAATGAACCCTAGCTCCTTCATTGAGCAAAACCCTAGCTCTGGAGATGGCACAATAGCACCATTTCTGGGGGTTGGTGGCATGTTTTTGGGGGGGAACTAATTGAAACCCGGTGCCTTGGATCCATCAGAATTGATGGATTCACGATCAGAGCCACGGTTTGGGTGCTGCGGGCATCTTGGTCCGGCACCTCGAGGCCATTTGAGGACACTTTGAGGATTTGCTCTGGGGCATGGAACCCAAAACGATGAGCGGACTTGGGTTACATCAGCTCCCACAGGTGCACGTGGCCATTGTGAAGGTGTCCACGTTGGCTACGCATGCTTGAGAGCCTCCGGATGAGAAATGCCCCCCTTGATCGAAATTGGAATGGCCCTCACTGAGCAAAACCCTAGCTCTGGAGATGGCACATTGGCACCATTTCCGGGACTTCGAGGCACATTGTGGGGGGTCTCCAAGCTGAAAAGAAGCATCTTGGATCCACCAAAATCGACGGATTTGTGATCCGAGCCATGGTTTGGGTGCTGTGGGCATCTTGGTCCGGCACCCCGGGGCCATTCAGGGACACTTTGAGGATTTGCTCCGGGGGCACAGAACCCAAACGGACGAGCGGAATTGGCTTCCATCAGCTCCCATAGGTGCATGTGACCTTTTTGGAGGCATCCATGGTGGCCACTCATTCCCAAGAGCCTCCGGATGAAAAATTCCCCCCTTGGGCGAAATTGGAATGACCCTCACTGAGCAAAACCCTAGCTCCGGAGATGTCACATTGGCACCATTTATGGGACTTCGAGGCACGCTGTGGGGGGTCCCCTAGCTGAAACCCGACATCCTGGATCCATCAAAATCGACGGATTCATGACCGGAGCCACGGTTTGGGTGCTACGGGCATCTTGGTCCAGCACCTCGGGGCCATTTGACGACACTTTGAGGATTTGCTCTGGGGGCATGGAACCCAAAACGACGAGCGGAATTGGGTTCTATCAGCTCCCACAGGTGCACGTGGCCATTGTGGAGGTGCCCACGGTGGCTACGCATGCCCGGGAGCCTCCATATGAGAAATACCCCCCTTGATTGAAATTGGAATGGCCCTCACTGAGCAAAACCCTAGCTCTGGAGATGGCACATTGGCACCGTTTCTGGGAATTTGAGGCACGTTGAGGGGGGTCGCCAAGCTAAAAACTAGCATCCCGGATCCACCAGAATTGACAGATTTGTGATCCGAGCCATGGTTTGGGTGTTGTGGGCATCTTGGTCCGGCACCCCGGGGCCATTCAAGGACACTTTGAAGATTTGCTCCGGGGGCACGGAACCCAAACCGATGAGCGGAATTGGGTTCCATCAGCTCCCATAGGTGCATGTGACCTTTTTGGAGGCATCCACGATGGCCACTCATTCCCGAGAGCCTCCGGATGAAAAATTCCCCCCTTGAGAGCGAAATTGGAATGGCCCTCACTGAGCAAACCCTAGCTGCGGAGATGGAACATTGGCACCATTTCTGAGACTTCGAGGCACACTGTGGCGGGTCTCCTAGCTGAAACCCAGCGTCCTGGATGCATCAAAATCAAGGGATTCATGAACGGAGCCACGGTTTGGGTGCTGTGGGCATCTTGGTTCGGCACCACAGGGCCATTTGGGGACACTTGAGGATTTGCTCCGGGGGCACGGAACCCAAGCCATCACATTTGTCAGACAAACCTTCATAGTGAGCTATGAGTTTTCCATATTGCAGCCGAAGGGAAACGTAATACCATGAATCGTCACCGTTTCCAAGCTGAAACTCAAGACTGCTGGCAACACTCCTCAGACGATAGGCGTGGGTCATACTAATTTGAGAAACTAATTGAGGGAAAACGTAGTGAGAATCTAAGACAGTTGCATAGTGAAATGCATGTAGAATGAATGAAGAGTGGGTGGAAAGAGAAATGGTCGTGGGACGTCGTATGAGAGGAAATGGCGATGGGAATTGATTGATAAGGTCAAATTAAATTCGCATGGTGGTAATAAACTACACTTGTGTCTTCCTTTGTCAGCTGCTCCTTTTTCGTAAATAGTCCTCCTGGTCTGAAAAAGGGGTAAACTATGACCAAGAAGACGATCTTTCAAATGCTATTGCAAGTGTGAAGGAATCAAGTTCACTTGGCGATCTTTTCATATTTAGGGAGTATGAAAAGAGCTTAAAGAGGAACTCTGAAGGGTTCCTTTTTCATGGGAGTTTAACGATCCCGAAAAAGAGATAAAAGATAACTCAGTGACTTATTCTCATGTATTTACGAGCATGAGAAGAACAAAAATTAAAAGGAAAAAGTAAGCTCAAACTACTTTTCATGTTTTTGACTAGAGCACGAAAAAGTGGAAAAAGTAAGCTCAAAACCATATTACTATTTTTAATGAGCTCAAAGATATGTTGGAAGAATGCTCACGGTATCTGCTTCATTTTTTAACGAGATTGCGATAGAAAATGAACTATGCTCGGGATGATTTTCATGGTTTAGAGAGCTCGAAACCCAAGAGAAAGTATGCTCGAAAAAATTCCCATTGGAGGATGTTTTCCCAACATGATATCGAGAGGTTGGTACATGCCCCCAACATTATTTCTAGAAGTAAATGACTGAACTCCAACCTTGCATGGAGAGGATGTCGAATCCACTTCAACATGATGTTCAGAGGTTGAAGACATGCCCCCCAAGCTTCATGGCATTCGCCTAATCTATTTATTCACTCGATTTAACTCCTAGATACCAATAGGAATATGTTTACCGGAGACGGAAGAGGAAAAATGATAAAATAGCATAGGCGGACGAAAAGAAGGTTCAGGTACTAATTCTAGTGGAAGACTCAACTCAAATGGGAGGAGGATCTATTAATTTTTACACAAGGTTGAAATAGAGAATAACTATGCTTGAAGGGACCCATTTTATTTTTTAATGAGCTTGAAACATAACAGAACTATGCTCATGGGAACCTGTTTCATTTCTTAACGAGCTTGACATAGAAAGGGAACTCTGATCGTGACCATTTATTTCCTTTTTTAACGAAGTTGACACAGAAAAGGGGACTATGCTCATAGTCATCTGTTTTATTTTTTAATGAGCTTGACATAGGAATAGAACTATGCTCGTGAGGACCTGTTTCATTTTTTACACAAGCTTGAAACATAAAGTAACTTTGCTTGGGGGTAGTCTCATTTTTACATAAGGTTGAATAGATCTCCCTAATCTGAATGATTCAGATCTAGAAAAAAACAAGTACATAATACAATCAACTTTCCTAGATTGATTGAAATGCGAGATAGTGCAAGAGATGGATTACCTTATAAATGAAAATATTTTATCCTTGTTGATCCAAGTCCTAATCTTCAGATTTCAAGCTGCAAAACCAATGAATAACATGTGGAAACAAACAAGTGATAAAAGCACATGATTGTGAATCAATCTAGATCGACAGTCAAAGAGGTTAATCCTAAACATTATTAACACAATAAATTTTATGGAAAGAGTTTGCATTAGATGTAATAATAAGAAGTTCAAAGAGAGAGGTGTTACAACTTATGCTTTGACATCATAACCTTCTTCCAACAATCCTAGCCTCAAGATCAAATGCTTAGCTTATAATGGATGAAGAGGATCTCCTAGCAAAGTTCCACCAGCATATAGGTACTCTATCCTTTCTCTCCTAACAATGGAGAGGGTGTTCATATATATAGGGATAAAGGGATATGAGAGGTTGAGGATTTACGGGAGAGGCTTAAGGGATCATCCTACTAGACAAGGGGATTGAATGCCACATTTCCAGATATGTAGGGATAAGTCTCCATGCCATCCAAGCTTTGAGAAGTCGCTTGAAGCTTCTCTTTATCCATTTTAACCAACAACGACACACCTTGCACAAGGGAAACACGCATCAAAGGGAAATCAATGCATCTTGTACAAGGGAATCATGTGTCACCGACACAGTTTTCTAAGGTGCAGAGCGCGCCACCTTAAACTTGATGCACCTTGCCAGAGAGCAGGGCACGTCGGGGTGACAACACAAGGTTAAAAGGAATGACAAAAACTTCTCTTCTAATGTTTTAACTCAAGGACTTTAGGGATCGGGGCATACATAGGACACATAACTCATGATGATGAGATTTTGGTGTAACAATGACACCTTTCAATTGTCAGTAGACCAGTGCTTAATGGAGTCAATGAAATGTGTTTACAATAAACCTTTAATTTTTGAAGGATGGGAGCATTTAAGAATATGTAAATTACTACTGCAATTTTCTGTAGAAGAAACCAACAATAAAAAAATGGAGATACCTCCCAAAGCACCATTGGAATTTCACAATTTTTACCTCTCGATGACTAGCAAAGAGGGGCATAACTATCCCCCATAGGGAGCACTTTCTTTAGTGGATGGAAGGTCTAATTTGGAGGTTATTTAAGCTATAGGTATTTGTTTTTTTGTAGTGAAAAATCATCAATAGAAAATTGGCGATATCTCTCAAACCAACTATCAGAATTCCGCAAACTTTACGTCCATACAATAAACAAAGAGGGGCACAACTATTTCCCCTAGGCCGCACTTGATTTGGTGGATAAATTTTTGACTTGACATTGATGTATGCTTCAGGTATGCAACTTACCGTAGTCAACAAAAATCAGAAGATTCCTTGGCCTCAAATCCCCCTAGGTCCTCAAACCCATAGGGTTTGATTATTCCTTCAAGATGGGCTTGCAATAACTCAATAACTGGATAGGAAACAATTTCTTGGGAATGTCATCACTTAATCCTAGGATGACAACACTTCCTTTAGGGTAGAAAATTGACTTTTTCCAATATTTTCAACTATTTTGGATATTTTCAATATCTAATCTGAATCTGAAATTTATTGCTCCAATTAAATACTTTAGAAAACCACAATTAAAGTAATCTACGACACAAATAAATATTTTGGGAATTTCCGCAAAATATATAATTTTTAGGGTTTTCACAATATATGTTTTTTGGTATTTTTAACAGTATATAGTACATAATTTTGATAAAAAGACTCCAAGTGAAGATGAGGGAAATAAAGACCTAGGTATTTTCCCTTCAAGGGCACTCAGGAATTGTGGTTAGCATTCCTCTCAAGAATTGCCAATCCTATTTTGATGAATTAGGGAAAAACCAAGAAACCCTATGTTGTGTTGGTCTTGACCTAAATAGGGAAAAAGAGGTGCCAAAGGCCTATCAAAATAGACCCTCCAGGGAGAGATGTCTCACTTAGAAGACAAATATTTTATGCATGAAAAACTCTAATTTAATCTTTCCTTCGATGTCTCCAATGATGCAAGAGAAAGAGAACTAGAGATCTTACCACAAATGAAGAAAAAGGCAAAAAAGAATGAACTCCCAAGAATTCCTTTCCTTTAACAAGCCTTGAAATATTTTGTTTCAACCTTCAATCACCAAGAAATATGCCACATTGGATCCTCAAGAATGTTGAGAAGAGAGTATGCACCACTTCATTCCAAGTAGACAAGAATAAATAAGGACATTAGAGGAAATTTGAGGTCTAAAATGGGACTTATATGAAAACGAGGCAACCATAATTGCTTGATGAGTTGGAATTCAAGAACCAATAGAATTTCAATAAAATGAGTCAACCATAATGGTTGACTTGAGATATTTGTTATTAAAAAAACTACTTTTTTGTTGGTATTTTCAACATATCTCCCTGTGTTTCTACTTAAATTTTGAGCGGGCTCACTCGTTGGATGCGGAATTAAATTATGCATCCAACGAGTACCCACATTGCAGACTTTTGACAGATTCCGCTTCCCCAAAAATAAGAAATACCTGAAAAAACGTGATGACGGCATCATCATCATGTTTTTTCAGGTATTTCTTGTTTTGGGGGCAGCGGGGTCCGTCAAAAGTATGTAGTGTGGGTACTCATTGTATGCGGAATTTAATTCCGCATCCAATGAGTGTTCCCATTCGAACTTTGAGTAAAAACAAAGGGAGATATGTTTAAATACCAACAAAATGTAGTTTTTTTCTTTAATCCTCCAAAATTAATAAATATTATTTTATTATTTTAACTATTATTTTATTATTTTCCTTAGGAGGCTCATTTTAGACCTCAAATTTCCTCTAATTAACTTTATTTGATCCCATGATCTTGATTCTAAATGATGAGGAGTTGCCTTGTTTATATGTTTTTTAGGACAACTTAACCTTCTTTACAAGCCGTCCAACCTAAAATAACCTAAAATGATTTTTCAATGAGTTTTTAAGGATTTGTCACCCAGAAGTCGAGGACAAAACCTCATAGAACGTAAAATAATGATAATTGTGATGAATTTCTGCAACTTTGATGGAATGTTGAGCACGGGAGGAGGGTGCCATGCCGCATCTAACCCCAACATTATGCTTTTGACCTCAACACCCTCTTTTAGGTATTATGGCTTCTTCAAAGGGTGACATCATCATATGTTTGGCTTGCTTGAGCCAACAGGATGGTCAATATATAATAAACATAGGTCCAAGTGGGTGTAATGAGGTGTGCTAAGATGGGTATGGAAACCCTTACACTCACAATCACCTTCTACAAATCATAAAAATGAGTGAGGATCGATGATGTGGTTGCATCTCTGCTGTTAGAAGAGTTGAGTCAGAAGAACATGGAAGGTTTGACCCACAATGCCCTGATGGTAAGAGGTCAATAGATAAACAAAGGAAAAAGTAAAACCTCCAATAGAAAATCAAAGTCAAGGGGTATATCTAAGACCAAATCTAAATCCCATGGACCAACAATGAGAAAATGTTAGCAATGTGCTAAATTCAGGCATTATAAGTGAAATTGTAAGTTGGTAGGATTCAAGAAGGACAAAGGATTTGATGATGCACATTCTACTAAAAGTAAGCCTTCGAATAAAGAAAAAGGAGATGTGTATTTGATCTTAACAAGTACAAAGTCAGATCGTGACTCATGGTTGATCAAATCTGATGCATCATATCATATGACACCACACAATGAGTGGTTTTGTGATAAGGAGAAATATGATTGTAGTGATGCTCTCTAGGAGATGATTCACCGACCAGGATTATCAGATGAGGTAAAGTTCAACTTATACTAAAAGATGGAAGGATAGGAACTCTTCTAGGGGTACTGCATATTCTAGGTTTGTCTCAAACTTTTTATCCATTAGTAATATGGGAAATGCAGATATGCAGTTTGGATTTGAGAAATATTCTTGTGAAATGGTTCGAGAAGCAATGGTAATAATGAGATGATTTCAGAATAAAACACCATACAATATATTGGTAAGAACATATACCAATGGATGTGCAAATGCAATCTTTCCTAAACCCGACATCATATATTCTTGTCTAGTCGACTCAACCATGTTGTGGCATCAATGAATGGGACACATTGGTGAGAAAGGTCTTCATGTTATGCACAAAAAAGGTATGGTGGAATGTCTCCCTAATTGTTCTTTAGAAGTAGACTTTTGTGGGCATTGTATTTATGGAAAGCAGAGTCATGTAAAATTCCCATCTAGAGCCATAAGGGGCAAGGAAATATTGGAGTTAATACATAGTGATGTGTTTGTATCAATACCAATCCCATCACTAGGGGGATCCCAATATTATGTCTCTTTCATAGATGATTTCTCCAGAATGACATGGTTGTATTTTCTGATATGAGGTTTTTGAAAAGTTCCAAGAGTTCAAAACTCTTGTAGAAAATTAGACTGGTAGAAAGATCAAGGTGCTGAGAACTCATAATAGAGAAGAATTTTGCAGTAAGGCATTTAACCAGTTCTTTAGATAGCATGGTATAGCTCAACTAAAAACAACTCCATACACACCTTAACAGAATGGAATTGATCAAATATTGAATAGAACGCCAATGGAAAAATCAAGGAGCATGCTTAGTGGTGCAAGTATTGCACAAGAATTCCGGGACGAGGCATTAGACACTACATGTTACCTAGTGAATAGGTCACCATTGATGAATCTGGTAGACATGAATATATATGAGGCATGGGATGGGGGAAATCCCTCTCTTTCACATCTCAAAGTCTTTGAGTGTGATGCCTTTGTGCATGACCCAAAGGAGAAAATAACAAAACTCAATAGAAAGTTCAAGAAATGCATCTTCATTGGGTACAAATATGGAGTGAAAAGGTATAAGTCATGGAATCCAGTAACATGGAGGAAATTTATAGTAGAGATATGATTTTTAGAGAAGTCGAAGGAACTTCTAGGATTGAAGAGGATAAAAGAGAAAGTGAACCATAAAATCTAGTGTTCGAATGGAACAATGAAAATCATGATTCAGCTGAATCGATTGAATCCAACAAAGTGGTGGAAAAATAGATTACGATCATTGGGAGGTCTATTCAAGAAAAGCAACAACTTGAAAGGTACAGTTCATCAGATTCATGCACTGCTTTTTCATTAACTACCATAGAAGAGGATCCCAGGTTAGTAAAGGAAGCAATCAATTCGACAGAGGGTAAACTCTCGAAAAAGGCCATGGAAGAAGAAATGGAGTCCTTACAGAAGAATGATACATGGGATCTGGTCACATTGTCAAATGGAAGGAAACCCATTGGTAGTAAGTGGGTGTTTAAGAAAAATTTGAACGCAGCAGGTCAGGTCAAGAAGTACAAGACTTCTCATTGATTGTCTCTAATACATGACTTCTTGTCGATTGTATCTCAAAGGATAAATTTTACAAGGTTCATTACAAGTGAGAATTTGGTGAAGAACTTGGTGAATTTTTCCAAGCAATCGTTGGAGAATAGTTCAAGCTTTTGGTAAAAAGACTAACAGCGAAAACAACTCTTCAAGACAATATCACGAAGGAAAATAAGGACAAGTCGATCTTGATATAGATAATGAAAATCTATAGAAGAATATTTTGTTGGGGCTTAAGAATAATTCGCTTCAATAATGACGAGAAATACCTATTAAATGTTTGTGTTTATTCTCCCCTCAATGAATTTCGATCTTTTTCCTGTACGTTTTCATTACTATTATGTTATTGGTGTTGATTTTATAGCTATGAGAGGCATCCTCATAAGCTCATTTGACCTGCAAATGTAAATAAAATAATAAATGTAATTTTATATTGTGAAGGGACAAGTCGGCCCAGTTGGGGGATTTTATTAAAAGTAATGTATAAATAGAAGTGTTTCCTCCCTCATTTCATCATTCTCACCAAGCAAGTTCGCTCAAGTAGAGGAGTTCGCATTTTCTAGGTGCTAGAAGACATTTGGAGTAGATTTCTTGAGCATTGATTCAGTTTGTACTTTTTATCTTCTTTGTACTAAAATCTCAGAGTAAGAAAGGGTTGATGGGTTTTTCCTGAGTTTGGGTTTTCCAAGGGTAAAGTGTTGTGTCTATTGTCTCTATTGTTTCTGTGCATAGTTGTTCTTTCAGTGATCCTTTTCATTACTTATATATATTATGTTGCTATAAGTAAAAACATTAACATGATATCAGAGCTATGTTGAAAGTGACTATTGCCAGGAACTAGGGTTTGAAGTTTCTCCAACTTCCAGCCATCAATTTGGTTCGATATTACCTTCATTGAGCTTGCCTCAGCAAGGCGATTTTTTCTATCGAAGCAGAAATTCATTTTGACAATTTTCAATTTTGGACTAATTTCTGAGGTTGCTGCAGGATTATGGTTTGTTTGTTCTTAGTGTTCTGACCACAGAATTGGAAGAAAATAAGGTTCATTCAACTCGCCTTAGGAGGGTGAATTCATCTGTGGAAGTGGTTTTCTCAAAATCCAAAATTCATTTTTGACCTAGCTCCTGCTAGGATTTCTACAGATCCAATATCTAGTCAAAATGTCAAGCATCAAGGTTGAAGGTAGGCTTGATGGATCTTTAAACTACTACTCATGGAAGTCTAGAGTGCTCATTGCTCTAGAAGAAAATGACCTACTAAAATTTGCTACAGAAGGAGTGGCAAAACCAGTAGAAGCTTCAGAGAAGACTCAATGGAAGAAGAATGATGCCAAGGCAAGGAGGATACTAATAGATCCAGTTAAGGATCATTTGATTCCTCAGATTTCTCAGAAGAAGACAACAAAAGAAATGTTTGACTCATTGAAGAATATTTTTGAAAACAAAAACATTAATAGGGCTCTTTCCCTAAGGCAACAACTCTCAAGCATCAATATGTCTAGATTAGACACCATAGATTCATACTTCATAAAGATCACAGAGACAAAAGATAAATTAGAAACAATTGGTGAAGTTATAGCAGACAAAGAGTTGGTCATGATGACCTTGAATGGTCTCCCTCAATCTTGGGAACCCTTCATCCGAAGCATATTGGGAAGATCAAAACTACCCAATTTTGAAAGAATATGGGCAAATTGTACATAAGAAGAAACAAGACTTGTGATGAGATGAAAGATTCAAGAACCTCATGAAGAAGATCAATATCTCATTACACATACCAAGAAGAAAGGAAAAATGTACTTTGGACGAAAAGACAAAAGAAGAAGACCAAGTTCTAATCCTGACCAAAGGAAGAAGAAGGACATATCGAAGGTTCATTGCTATAAATGCAGAAAGTTTTGGCCACTTCAAGAGCTAATGCAATTCACAAAAGAGGAAAGAACATGCCTCTGCAGTTGATGTGGATGAAGAAACTCAACCAAATAAATTGAAGAAGACAGAAGAATTCTTTGTCATCTTAGCTTTATCAGGTACTGTTCCTATTGATAATAATGTTTGGTTGTTAGATAGCGGTGCCTCTAAGCATATGACAGGTTACAAGGAGTTTCTCTTAGACCTATATGAAAGAGAATCACATCTAAGAGTGGTCGTTGGAGAAGATGCTAGATATGCAGTGAAAGGAACTGGAACAACCTCCTTTCAGCTAGAGTCTAGTGATTCTCTGCATTTGGGAGAAGTACTATATGTGCCAGGTATGAAAAGAAATCTTGTCTCTATCTCAGCACTAGAAGACAAGGGTTATAAAATTGCTTTCTCAGATGGGAAGGTTCTGGCATGGCATAAGAATTTCACTATCGATTCCACAAGAATAATTGGTACTGTTCGTGAAGAAAGTCTATGCAGAAATTAACAGGACAACCATTTCAGGCTCTAGTACATGACTCTATCAGTCTAAGTGAGCTATGGCATAGGAGACTTGCTCACCTACGCTATAGAGCTCTTCCTTCTCTCAAGATGATGGTTAGAGGACTTCTCGAACTCCAAGTGGAACATGATGGCATCTGCGAAGGATGTGCACTTGGCAAGAATGCCAAGGGATATTTTCCTAATAGTGACACCAGGTCCAAAGAAATATTAGAGTTGGTACACTCAGACTTGTGTGGACCTATGATAGTTACATCATTGGGAGGATTTTCATACTATGTGACTTTCATAGTTGATTACTCCCATAAGACATAGATCTATTTATTGAAGTCCAAAGAATCTGAAGAAGTTTTGAACAAGTTCAAAGAATTCAAGGCCCAGGTGGAGAACCTATCTGGAAAGAGAATAAAGATTCTCAGGTCCGATAATGGAGGAGAGTACACCTCATCAGAATTCAATAATTTTTGTAAGGAATCGGGAATCAAGAAGGAATATATAGTTCCTTACAACCCTCAACAAAATGGGGTTGCAGAAAAGAAGAATAGATCTATAGTGGAGGCAATCAAAGCCATGATCCATGATCAAAATCTTCTGATGTTTTTATGGGAAGAAGCTTCTAGCACTGCAGTATATGTTTAGAACAGAAGTCCACATAGAATACTAAAGAATATGACTCCAGAAGAGGCCTTCACAGGTGTGAAGCTAGAAGTTGGTCATCTACAAATATTTGGATGTTTAGTCTACATTCATGTACCCAATGAAAAGAGAACAAATCTAGAACCTTCAGGGAAGAAGGGTATATTTGTTGGGTACAGTGAATCCTCGAAGGCATATCGAATCTACATCCTAGGTCAGAGATAGATTGAAATTAGTAAGGATGTTACCTTCGAAGAGGATATTTCCTTCAGAAAGGCTAGGATATCATCCCCAGACACTGAGGAGCAAGAAGCTCATAAAGAAATAGAGTCATTAACCCCTCCCTCTTCATAAGTTCAGAGGGAGACGACATATCAAGTAGGTTCTGTAGATATGATGGATCTAGTTGATCCAATAGAGCCCACAGATGTTCCTAGAGATCTTGCTATTGACAGGAAGAGGCCTATTTGGGATCGACAAACTTTAGAGGATGCAGAAAACCATGCTTCTCCCCCAGTTACATTTAGGGAGAGCAAGAAACCTCGAAGATATTCAAGATACGTAGCACTGATGTCCCACATTATTGATTCTGAACCCTCCAGTTACGAGGAGGTTGCAAACCAACAGGTTTGGAAATATGCTATGATGGAAGAATATCAATCCATCATCAAGAATGACGTATGGGAAGTGGTGCCAAGACCTGAAGGGAAGTCAGTTGTGACTTCCAAGTGGATCTACAAGATTAAACATGTAGCAGATGGGAGCATTGATAACCACAAAGCGAGATTTGTGGCTAGAGGATTCTCCTAGAAAGAGGGAGTTGATTATGACGAGACATTTGATCCAGTTGTGCGGTACACGACCATTAGATAAATCATAGATCTAGCTTCAAATATGGGATGGAAACTACAACAGATGGATGTTAAAACAACTTTCCTCAACGAAGTAATTGAGGAGGAAGTATACATCGAACAAGCAAAGGGTTTAAAAATTCATGGGAAGGAATGCCATGTAGACTGAAGAAAGCCCTGTATGGCCTTAAGCAAGCACCACGAGCATGGTATGCTAGGATTGATGGATACTTGGTGAGCTTGGGATTCACCAAGAGTGAGGCAGAATCCAACCTTTACTACAAGGTTGAGGATGGAAGGCCATTGATACCAGTACTATAGGTTGATGATCTATTTCTTACAGGAGATGAGAAACTTACCAAATGGTGCAAGAAAATGCTAGCCTTTGAGTTCGAGATGAAGGATCTTGGTCCGATGCATTAATTCTTAGGTTTGGAGGTGTGGCAGAGACAAGATGAGATTTTCCTAAGCCGACTAGATATCTTCTTTGCACTGAGTGCTCTCAGTTTGTTTATGTGTGAACCGAGACATGTACATTGGGTTGCTGCGAAGCATGTGCTAAGATATTTCCATGGTGCTATGAAATATGGACTAAGATATGATTCCAGGAGTGACAGGAGATTACATGGATATACAGATTCAGACTAGGCAGGAAGTGTCGTGGATAGAAAGAGCACCTCAGGGTATTGCTTCAGTTTGGGGTCTGTAGTGATTTCCTGGTGCAGCAGGAAGTAATGCTAAGTAGAATTGAGCACTGTAGAAGCAGAGTATATTGCAGCAAGTGTGGCGACATGAGAAGCAGTTTGGATTTGGAAGCTTTTTGCAGGATTCTATAGACAGATACTTGAGCCTACCGTGATTCACTGTGACAATCAAAGTTGTGTGAAGCTTTCAGTGAATCCTGTATCTCATGATAGATCGAAGCATGTGGAGATCAAGTACCACTATGTCCTAGATATGGTACAGAGAGGAGGAGTTTAGCTCCAGTACATCCCGATGGATAAACAGATTGCATACATTCTCACCAAGCCTCTTTCGAGAGTGAAGTTTTTGTACTTCTGTAATGTCTCTAGAATGACTGTGGACCTTGAGGGCACCTGTCGAGTGACCCAACTGAACAAACTTCGATAAAGTGGTCTCTTGATCCTTGATATGTCTTAAATGATTGAGGAAAACCTGAAGATGTGAATGTCGACAATCAAATAAATGAATTTATGGATTAAATGACATATGTGGAGTCAGATAGTTGAATTAATTGATGAAATTGCTTATTGCTTAATAATTGGCCACGTTATGAAAAATGTGTTATGTGTACATAAATATGATGCTTAATGATTAGATGTATGATAAATTATAAAATGTGAACAAAAGAAATACATGTTGATGAAATGGCTTACTGATTTATGAAATATAGGATATTATGAGTAAACTATAATTGCTTAACGATTAGCAGGTTTATGAAATGAATTATGACAAATGAGGACAAGATTATTAATATGTGATATTGAGAATGTGTGTAGCGACAGGTGAAACGGTTCACCGACGGACACACAAAGGAATTGAAGGGTCTTAGAGTATGGATAAATCACACATGGGGAGAACGACGACGATGTCGACTTCCGACGGAATTCCACGCATGAGTAGAGAAGCACTGATCTACTTATTTAGGGGAAGCATGAGGTCATGCGATGTGGACCACGACGGAGTTGGTCACGTACGAGTTGGGGGGCGCGCAGTAAGAACGAACTTACTCTTCAGTGCCATCAGTCTCCAATAGCATGTAGATGGAGGATTGAAGGTAACGGGTCCTAAATCTTTACATGAAGTTCCCGCAAGTCAAGCGAAAGGATATCGACAGAAGGACCCGATGATGCAGTACCTTGCCGAGAAACGGAAAGAACAGATGCAAGGACCTGACGATGTGGTACCTTGCTGAGAAATGGATACGACGGATGATTGGACCCAACGGAGTGGTACCACGTCGAAAGATGAGCATAAAGGATGGATGGGCCCAATGTTGTGGTACCTAGGTCATAGAAGGGATTGATTGTTAAACATTATGCATAAAAACGTATAAAATTGCATATAGAACATTTGCTCATGAAAATACATTTTAGTATTTTAAATAATAGAAATTAGTATTTTAGACATTTGCACATGAAAATACATTTTAGTATTTAAAATAATAGAAATCATTATTTTAGGAGCAAAATGGAATCCTAGGCTTGAGCATTTAGTTAACACCACTTGCACCCACAAAAATAGAGATTAGAAGGATCATCATGGAGACAAACTTGTGCAAACTTAGGAAAGTTGGTGCACTCTCAAGAAAACTTGACACTTGGATAGGTGAGTTAAATTACTTTTTAATAAAAAGAAATTAAATAGTTTTGCATGAAGCGACATGTGTCGCAATGGATTTTCCTATTTAAGGAAGGATTTGGGAATGGGTAAAGGACCCATTGTTTGGATGGTTATTGTAATTTTTGAGAGTGACTTGCTGCTATTGGAGTTTGGCAAGAGATTCTGGTGGTGGGGGGACCCATTTCAGAGTCTCTAGTTTTGTGTGTGTGAGCTCTACGACCCGAAGCTCGGGGGTGGCTATGCGACTGAAAGCATAAGCCTATGGTTGGGTGGTGAAGCTAACGGTTGCTTCGTCAATGGTTAAACGAGCTTCTGCTGGAGGGACACAACGAGTGAAGCGGACGGCAAGGGAAAGCGGGATCAGATTGACGACAACAACTACTCCTCCAGCGACAGATTCGACCTACAGTAACAGGTTTTTGTGTTAAATTGTTAGTTCTCGAATTTGATAAGTTTTATTAGTTATTATGCATCATAATGATTACATTGTGTTTTTTTTAGTTTCTAATAATTTTTTAAGTAGGACCCGAAAAGGGGGTCCCTACATCTGGTATCAGAGCCGATTGAGCCTTGAGGGCACTAGACTCAAAATTATATTGTTTGTTAATTCTGCTCAATTTACATTTATATTCTAAATAAAACCTGGAAATTTCAAATGTCATTTGATATATATATATACATTCCCAATAATCGATCTGTGATCCTTGGTGTTGATCTAAATCTATGAATCATTTTACATATCCGATGTTTAACGAGATGAACAATCTATATCTATCACAACAGGCAGTCAACTTAGATCCATAAGATTATCTAATGAAACCGAATTTCCTGTACCATTTAGTGTAATGACAGTATGCGAATATGCGAATTGACAGTATCATATCCATAAAAATTCTTCTAATTTGGAATCTGAATAGATCAGGAGACTCTTCGTTGTACTGATACGTGTACCAAGAAGAACGGCTTATAGTACATTTGCCTCGATTAGATGCTTGACTGATCTACCCAATATCATCATTTCTAAATTCTGCCTTCTTTTTCTTAACAGATCCGAGGTTCCCTTTGCTGTCTCAAAATGAATTACAGAATAACTCCTTCTTGAATACGCAGGCGGTAAATTACTATGGTCATTTCTCCATGAGTTTCTATTCTGGAGATTGAACGGATTCGGGAATTCGCTGGGTATTGTTGTATACACAAACAGATAGCTAACTCAGAATAACCACTAAACCGATCCCCAAACTTATGTTTATTCTTCGAATTGTATGTCTATAAGTCTCATTCCGTTGAATTGAGCGAATCCAAGGATTCTCCGCGACATTGGTTATATACTATGATAAGTGGATCTAGACTATCACTGTCTCACTACTCCACCGATCTGGAGATCCATCCCTAATTAAATCCATATGACAGCGTTTTATTTAAAAAAAAAATCTTGAAGAAGGGATCAACCTAACCGAGTTTTTACTCTGAAGTTTAAACTATATTTTCATCATACCTGCGTCTTAATTCTATAATTTTCTAAAGAAACGAGTCTTAATTCTATAATTTTCTAAAGAAACGATCAACCCTATCTGGGGTTATCATTCTACCCTTAAAGATCTTCTCAAACTTAAAATGAAGCAGATCTGGATCGGCGAGTTTCTGTATTATTGCAACAGAAATCAAATCTCAGGTTCTGCGTAGTTTGATGTTTTGTTGTGGAGTTTGACATGTTATTTCTTTTTATATATACTCTGTTATTATTAATTGGACTCTGGATCGAATCTCTGTGTTCGGCCGGATTTTAATGTTCCTGGATTTACGTTGTACAAAGCAATTTTGCTGCTGTTTTTTTTTTGTGGTTATGTTGAAACTTTAATTACTACCGGCTGAATTTTTTTTTGTAGAATCTTGGTTAGATATATATATATTTTTTCTTCCGACCAGGTTGTTCTTTTCTTAAAACTTCTTTTGTCCTAGTGGTCGTGTTGACAAAACAAAAGTTGATCTTGTTTTCAGCTTTTGCAAGTAGTGTGTTAAGGGTATCGTTGTGTACAACTCCAATGAGCCCATACCTAACCGTTCCTCGTCCGCTCCAAGCCTACTCGTGATAATCGAAGTAAATCCATGCGTATCACTGTCTCTTCTTTTCCAACGTAATTTTCGTGAGTTAAATGTTACCTCTGTAATTCATTAACTGAATATTGATTTATAGATTGCAAGAAGCCATGGCATTAATCGAAGAAATGGGCTAAACTTTAGACAGTTAGCATTTTTATTAGCAACTGAAATTGCGATTTGGGTTGCTTGAATTGTAATTTTGGTTGCAGGAATGGATTCAGCGACCTTGATTATCCATGGGGCACTCCGCTTATGCAATTCTAGTAACCCAAAACTGTCATTTAAACAATTTCAGCGTGATTTTCACCGAAAAAATAGCCAAATTCTTGATGCAAAAGGTCTAGAATTTAGCTTACACTTTGACATTTAGGATCTATCCTTGATTTTCTCAATAGGATACAGTCCTCCTTTCCCGACTTGGTTTTGTAGTCATTGTTTCTTCCGTTCGACAGCTGCAATAATAGACATTTAATTGCAGTTTCATTTTATTGGCTTAGCCGAATGGATGAGCTACCGGAGAAAACTTTTAGTTTTGGATATATATATATATATTAAACCACGGAATTTAATTGTTTTAAGAGTCGCACATAAGTATGATAAACTTAGAATGGTGTTTGGATCATTTGTTTACATGTTTATTTGCAAAACTCCCTTCCTTTTTGAAAATTAAAGCATAGGAATTTTAAACGCCTACCTATAGTATACATATGCTTTAGTATTTATAAAAGACATGGGAACTTAAGCCTTTAGCATTATACAGTAACTAACATGCAAATATCACAACTAAAACATGTGTTAGTTGTATAATGGGTACCATAAGATATGGTTCTCATTATAGAAGGTGACTTTGGAAGTAAAACAATTATAGTACTTTTAGACTATATTCCTTTCCATATTAGGTTGTAGTTGAAAAAGGTAAAAATGACCAATAATTCAATTATGAATAAAATCGAATATGTATTGAGAGGGTCAAGGAATGCAAATCTTAAATTAATTGACAAGGGAAGTAAGGGACAAAAGCATAAGTACATCATAAATCCAAGTGATATTATTAACTGCATGTTTTTATTAAGATTTGATTTTTATAATGTTGAAATCTTGGTATGATTTATATCAAAGAAATTATACAAAGATTAGCTATAAGGTAAACATACATATATATACATATATATCAACATTGGTATGTCAGTCACGAATATTTTTTTGCCTTTATAGCCCTTTTGAATCGTGATTGGACAATGAATTCATCACTAGATAAGTGGGTTAGCCAACATGAGAGTGTTGAATCTTTTAGCGTAGTCCTATTGATCGTGTCCTTGTCTGCGTATTTATGACTAGAAGTTATCATCGTAGTTTTTTTTTCCATAGAAAAAAAAGTCCCCTTCTATTCATTAACTTGAATCAAAGGAACTTACAAATAAATCCTATCCCAAGGATATATTCAGTGATTACTAAAAACCTATTACATTTCATCCGGTAGTTCAAAACGCTTATTCAGTTTAGTACCCTATGATCCTATGCAGCTGAATATTACAAACAAACAAAAACATTGGTATATTGCAAATCAAAAATAGTATACCAGCCTCCTATCCAACTGTATAATAACAAATACTTCAGTAGATCATACTCTATTTAATATAGACGCATGTGATATTCCTCCCCCGCAAGATGATCCACATAAGGAGTGACCTGGAGCAAACCTTCAGCCAACATTAAACCCTGCTTAAACAAGAAATCAACACGTTGGTTGTAGGCACGAGAGATATGCTGAAATGAAATATGCTGGAAAAGATCCAAAAGCATTGTAATACGTTGCTTCCAGTGGTGAAGAGAGGACACATTCAGAAAGCTCTTTCCTGTAACCAACCAATGATCACATTGGAATCACCGAGAATCTGCATCGAGGATAACTGTTTGGAGTGGACAAAATGCAATATGTTCCACAAAGCCAATAGTTCTGCACGGGTGTTGCTACCCCACCCCCCACCGAGAGAGTGTTCATAATAAATATTTTCATCAATAATCACTATCCCCCAATACCAAAATTAGCCTCCTTTGACACGCCATCAAAATAACCAATAGGGCTCAAACGAGACATCTTAGGCACATATAAGGCATGTATTTTCAGTCTGTTCATTTTAGGGACTGCATCCATAAGGACTTGCACAATGTAGGATAAGGCCCCAACAAAGTGGTGTTCCACGCCATCGAAGAGTATTCTGTTCCTCCACTTCCATATGCCCCATATAAAAAAAACCGGGATGGATATGTTGTTCCTGTACCTGTTGTGCCAATAATGTAAGATATCATCAAGGTTATCCCTGTTCCAACAAAAATCCACCTTTCTCTGTTGCGCGATAAAATCCTAGAGTTGGAGAGTAGTAGGACAGTGCACAAAAAGATGCTCGATGGTTTCAGCACTCTGTAAACATAGCAAGCATATGTTTGGTCCCATGCCACCCCAGCGCATATAATTATCCATCGTTAAATCCTTGTTCATCAATATGAGCCACATAAAGAACAGGATTTTTAGAGGTGCGTTCCACTTCCATAACACAGTGTGCCACCACTGACGAGTATCCACATGCATAGTTGAAGCATATGCAAGATATGTTGTCTTGGTAGTGAGCTCGCCACTGCTATTGTACCAAGACCACCGGAGCCTGTTCATCTATGATGTAAGGGTTATGCTAGTGCTCGATAGACCAGCCACATATGCGTTCCAATCCAAACCATCCAATCCCATCAATCCAATATCTTTTGCCCTGAGCCAATAATTGCTTTGATCCGATGAGAATGGATTCTTAGCCTGGTTAAAGAAAAATAAATCTTGGGAGTGTAGGGCCTGAACTGTAGCCGGTTTAAGAATAACAATACAACCAAATAGTGGATCGACCCCTACTCGAACCTGAAAATCGTCCCCCACCAGCCATCTAGTGAAAGAATTGAGCATAGGGAATGAATCAAGGAGGCCTTCCAGACATTAGAAGAATTGTGAGTTTTCTTAATAGCCTTCCTTAACCATTCGATAATTGACAGACCATGTAGATATTTGTCTCGAATAACCATTCCCCACAGTCCTTCACTATTCAAACCACGCCTCAAAATTTTTAGAGGAAGAGCATGATATACCCAATAAATATTTCTGACCCCCCATCCACCATTGGCCTTTGGATGAGCAATAGTATGCCAAGCAGTTAAATGAAGACCCGGTTGATCTTTATGGGCACTCCACAGAAAATTGCAAGTTATCCTTCGAATCTGATGCAGGATAGTAGGTGGCACCTTGGCCAAAGTGAGCCAATAAATGGGCAAGTTAGCTAAAACAGAGTTTATCAAAATCAAATGCCCACCCAGTGATAAGCATCGATAGTACCAAGGTTGAATATTTTTTTCAAATTTTCCAATAAGCCAATGCCAATCCAAGACCCTATAAGCATTAGGCTTGAGAAAATATCCTAAATATTTGAAGCCCTCCTCCATAGCCTTAAACTCATAAGGGAGAATATCTCTGATAAGGTCATAGGTCCTGGCATTCAACTGGAAGTAATAGAAACAAGATTTTGAAATACTAATGATCATACCTGTAGCCGAGTAGAAAAGATCAAGAATCGTCTTATAATGACTCCATTCCTTAAAAGTACCGGTTCCAAAGATCAATACATCATCCACGAAGAGTAGGTGTGTGATGAAAAAACGCCTTGAAGTCTTGATGCCAGTGATTGACCCCTGCGCCTTTGCTAAACAAATGAGTCTACTCAAACCCTCTATCACCAAAAAAAAAAGGAGAGGCGATAGAGGGCATCCCTGCCGCAAACCACGAGAAGCTTTGAAGAAGGAAGATGGTTTCCCGTTGACAAGAACAACAAAATTGATAGAAGTGATGCATCCAAGAATCCAATTTGTAATCCCTAGATTCAGCCCAGGATTCAGGAGAAGAAGACAAAGAGAAGACTAGTCCACAAGGTCATAAGCATTCACAAGATCGAGTTTAAAAACCAAAGATGAACCAAAACTGGTTTTAGCAGAGTGTATAGTTTCCTGTGCAGTTCCAATGGCATCAAAAATCAAACGTTGCTTAAGGAATCCAAACTGTTCGAAAGAAATACCTCTAGACAGTCCATCCTGGATGCGATCAACGATAACCTTAGAAATGATCTTATACATAAGGTTACAAAGGGATATCGGATGATAATCCTGAAAAGAAGAAGGCTCCGAAGTCTTAGGAATAAGTGAAATAAAGGTCGAGTTCAGGCCACCATTCACCCTACCAGTTGTTCGAGCTTCCTCAACCAAATTGACCAACTCATTCCCCAATAAGTCAAAAAACTGAGTATAGAACTCGACAATCCACCCGTCAGGCCCCAGGCTTTTATCTTTAGCCATATTCTTAAGAACATTTGCAACCTCGTCCAAAGTGACCGGTCTCCCTATATGTTCATTATCATCATCGGTGAAAAAACAGGGCATGCAATGAAGAACCTCCATTTGAGCACGCAAGTTGAGATCATTCGACTTAGTATAAAGTTTCTTAAAGTGATCCCGAGCCGCCCTTTCCAAATCAGGTTGTGATGAAACCCCACACCCATTCTGCTCAACGATTTCCCAAATGGTATTTACCTTTCGCCTCATATTCACATAATTGTGAAAGAAATTTGAGTTATGATTTCCGGCACTGATCCATAGTGCCTGGCTCTTAAGCCGAATGATCTCCTCCTCCGAGCGCAAGATGGCAGCCATTTCATTCTCCAAGGAATGAATGATAATTTCCCAGGATCATTTAACATACCAAAAATGGGATTTGAGTGATAATCCCGAATTTTCTCCTCTATAATGATCATATCAGCTTTCTGAATAATAGCCCGAGTACAAAGCTAGGGTATAACCAATGCCTTCAGTGATCTAAGGAAGGCTGGTAGTGCCTCCATCATCCTCCCACGAGGGGAAGACCAGAAAGACGCCCAATGATCATGAACCAGAGAGATGAAAGCAGATTCAGTGGACCAAACATCGTAGTTGAATGTTGACTTGTTTGACAATTTTAATGATGCGTTTATTTTTAAAGGTGATGCCTCATAACTACTTTAGTAGTCGGTTGAGAAATCACTAGATCGACTCCATGTTAAGATCGATCGGGTGGATCATTAACATTAAGGATGGAATAAATTATTTATGTATGATGTAAACATGAAAAACTTATATAATATTCAGAACAGAAAATTCAATAAACATAAAAATCGTATGATCATTGATGGGCATTAAAACTATGGCCTACAATTGGAATTAAGTAAGTCTTTTTTTTTCTTTCTTTTTTTATTATGCAAAGGTGATTACCATATAAAGGGATGGATAATTATCCATGACATTATGAGTAATATATATATTTACACCTGGTTATGCATATACACATATTATAGCAGATAGATGGAACAGTCTTTGGTATATGAACATGTCATTTAATCATAAATATTGAGAATTACAGTAAATGAATGAATGGTAGTACTTTGCTTTACATAATGACGTTAATGTTAAACATAGAGCATGGTGTTTTATTGACAAAGGTAGGTTTCTTAATAAATAGAAAAAGATGTTAGCAAAGAGAAGATGATTATTAAACTCCTTACATTGTTATAGTTATTGGAAATACTTATTTAGATACATATTGGAATTATTATTATATATATATATATGTGTGGGGGGTTCTTTCTTTCGGGGGGGGTCAAATAATGTGCATTTGCCAAAAGGTTCGTTTGTTTTTTTGTTCATGAACATCTCCTCTGATTACCTGCTTACCTTTTTCCAGTTCTTTTCATTGTCCTTCCTTTAACATGACGTAAGGCTCATCCTTCACTCCCATCCTTCACGTGCCTCCCCACTACTTTCCCGAGTCCTCCCCTTCCTTATAAACATGTCCTCCATCTTTTCTGACAAGTGTCTACCTGCTATCCACATCTTCTCGTTCTCGTTCCCCTTCCCTCTGTGCGTTATGTCACCTTCTGTACTTCTCCACACAAACCCTCATCATGGTAATTGATGAGGTCAATTATGAACTCTCTCCCAAGTATGGAGAAATCTTTCTAGACGATGATGGCTTCAAGTGAAGTGTGGAAAAGGCGGCTGAAGTGATGGATCACCCGCCCTCGCACCAGTTTGTCCTTGAAATGGTTCCATCAGCCATGCTCCAGAATAATGTTAACTATTTGATTAAAACCTCTAACGTAAGAGATGGATGTAAAAAGAAATGAGCTTCAACAAAAATGGTGATGGCTTATCTTGTGGTTGGCAAAGAAATCGGCATCGAAGAAGTCCCTGTATATCTCTCTGAATCTTTAGTTGGTAGGTTCTATGGCAAGCAGGTCGACGAACTGGCCCTGAGAAGCTGGCTAGAGCTCAATTGGAAGCCTTTGCTGGATCAATTACCATCCTTTCACATTTTGTCCCGTGGTTGGATACTTTTCCGTGTGCACTCAGAACTTAACATGCATCATCTTTTAAACCAGAGTTGGAATTGGGGCCTGTCAGGATTGATTCTAAAAAAATGGCAAGTGGATTTCGACGCCAGGAGAGAACCTCATAACGTCCAATGAGTGTGGGTAATCCTCCCTGGGTTAACATTAATTTTATGGCAAAACATATCCTTGAAGCTATTGGAGGTAAATTGGGTCGTTTTATTGCCATAGAAGAAGATTGGGAGTTCAAGGTTGATCGTAGATGCGCCCGTATCCTGGTAGAATTGGACCTCCGTGACGGACTCTATGAGGAATTGAAAATTTAAATGTTCGGAAGCATCTAGAACGAAAGGTTAGATTACTGGAAAATTCCTTTTAGATGTTATGGGTGCAGACAAGTTGGCAATTTGGCCTGGGATTGTCCTTCTCTAGCTTCTCCAATCAATAAGAAGGTCTGGGTGAAAAAGGTGGTGAAGACTGTTAATACCGGCAATATTATGGAAAGTGAATAATCAGAACCTGGAACTGTGGAGACTAGAATAGCGGATGACGGAACAACGCAGACCAGACTAAATTTATCACGAACTACGGCCTCACCGGAAAACAAGCATGAAGTTTCTCCTGGGTGCTCTCCTTCATCTCTCGATAGGAATAATATCTCATCTTCCCTTTCCCCTCCTTCGTTATATCCTGATGTCATTATTTCGGATGTGCCAGATTGTCCGGTTTCTCGTTGTCCTGCCTCTTCTGATTTGCACATGTCCCCCCTTTTTTCTTCCCCTCTGAAAGGGCATCCCTCTACCTCGCCTCCACTTGTTTCAAAACTCCTTCCTCCGAAAATTTACAATACCTGGTCTAAATCCGCCTCCTTAGAAAAAAAGGGTTTGTTGGAAAAAAATGTTGAAATAATTTACGGAGGTCTAGAATTGGACCCCACCCCCAAAATTTATCTGGGTAGAAATTTGTTCCTCTCAAAGGCTAAAAATCAAGTTGTTAAGGAGATCAAAGCTAGCAAACAGTCCACTATAACTAGGGCCCTTAGAGCAGGCAGTTCCCAGCTCGAGGTTCCTTAATGTGTCTTCTCTCTTTCAATTGCAGGGGGTTAGGCCCCCCCCCAAACAAAATGCCCTCAAACGGTTGATAAAAACCCTGAATCCAACCGTAGTCCTTCTTCACGAAATGATGACAGAAAGCTCTAAAGCTATTGATCTAGTTGGGCATTGGCTCAAGGACTGGTGTTTTTTCTCTTAGGATGTGGAGGGACACTCAGGGGGGTTATTAACAGGATGGAGTTCTTCGGTGGAAAAAGTGGTCTCTCAGAGTTATGATTCAGTACTAAAAACGGTCTTAAAAGACTCTGCAACTGGTCTTTCCTTTACTAGCGGCTGAATGTTTATGGTCCTTTTATTAATCGCAGACCCTTTTGGTAAAACTTGGTATCCCTTGGTTTTTTGGAGGATCAACATGTCATACTAGGAGGTGACCTAAATCTAACGGTCTTAGTTAGGGAAATTTGGGGAAATCTTGCTAGACCAGACTCCCTTAGTAATTTCTTTATCACTTTGTTTGAAGTTACTTACAGTTGATTAAGGACCATTGGCTTCCAGTTAACACCTCTTTTCATGACTCCTGCATGAAGCAATTTAGGGATAATCTAGCCAAAGTAAAGGAGGCATCGAGGGTTTGGTCCATTAATTACAACAAGAACTAGCAAGCTCTTTTAAAAGAAGCCGAAGAGGAAATTTCTGCTCTTTACAAGAACAATCTTTTGGGTGTTTTTTCCTCTGCTGAGATGGAGAAGCTAAAGATTCTAGAACTAACGAGATCGGAACTCTTATCCAGAGAAGAGGTTATCTGGAGATTGAAAATCCGAGCAGTGTGGATAACAGAAGGGGATAACAATACCAAGTTTTTCCATAAATTTGCCTCCTATTGTCAAAATCTAAACTCAATCAGTGAAATCCAGAATGAAGAAGTAGCAGTAACCAGTTTCCAAGATAAAGCAGCAGGAGGTGTCTCCTTTTTTAGTGCTATTTTCAAAGAAAAGGAGGGGTTCCAAATACAAGAAATGTTCAAAGTCCCGAGACTCTTCCCAAGATCCATCTCAGAGGAAATGAACATTTCCCTAATGAAGGAAATCACAGAGGAAGAAGTAAAAGATACACTTTCATCCTTCCATAAAGGTAAGAGCCTAGGTCCTGATGGGCTCACAGTGGAATTTTTCTTGGGTTTTTATGATCTAATAAAATCAGATTTGCTTTTGATTATCCAGGAATCCCAGAAATTTGGGAAATTCCTAGGAGCTCTAAATTCTACTTTTCTAGCTCTTATCCCAAAACAACAGAGGGCTCAAACCCTTGATGATTTCCATCCAATTTCCTGTTGCAACCTGATTTATAAACTTATAGCGAAAACCATTGCTCTTCGTTTGAGGCCTATAATGAGTGAAATCATTAAAGATTTTATATTCCCGTGGTGAATAGTGTTAGTAAAGTAGGTTTCTGGATAATCCACGGTAGGCATATTTACTGTCGATGTTTCGAATCCATAATTGGATTCATCCTCAGGAAAAACATGGAAAGAAGAGTTGCTATCGAGGCCCTTAAATAGTTAAGAAAGCCCCTTCATTTCTACTTCCATCACAAAGAATAACCCTAACACTTCATCTCCACCGATGTTATAAGAAATAATTAATAATAATGAATTATTTATGAATTAATGATAATCAATCCTTTATTCATGATGACTTAATAATAAAAATAAAAATTTTAAATTTTTTTATCTCCATATAATCATTAAAATATTAGGGTTGATCAAATTAATTAAAAATTATCCCATTTTTTATTAAGTCTATCATAAAATTAATTCAATCATGAATAATTAATGAAATATTATCTCTAAAAATCTCTTATTCATAAGCTAATATTAATGCATAAGTATTAATTATTTATTAATACAAAAATATTAATTCTATTGAAAACTTTCAAAAATAAATATTAATGCAAAAGTATTAATTCTTTATTAATGAAGAAATATTAATTCCACTATCAAATAATAATAATCATTTATGCATTAATAAAGTTAATATAAGGACCCATGCATTCCTTATACATCAATGGAGAAAAGGAAAGGATATAACTCATTTAAAACAATTAAATTTTAAATTTTGAAGTGATAAAATTTTAAATCATAAATCATTCTTAATAAGATTATCCCCCTTTTTATAACTCTTCACATGTGCATTATGCAAAGAATAAAGATTATTATTCATCTTTAATATTTGAAAATTAATAATCATTAAAAATATGCATAAGGTATGTAGAACATACCTGGTTCCATCCATAAAGGTAATGTGAAGGAAACAATTCATGCAATCAACAAAAAGAGAGAGAGCATTCACTCTGAAATTAGATCTCTCAAAGGAATATGACAGAGTCAATTGGAATTTTCTCAGACTCTTGCTTATCCAACTTGGCTTCTCAGTGGAACTGGTGAATTGGATAATGGGTTGTGTAAACTCAGCCTCTTTTGCAGTTCTTATTAATGGTTCACCTTCTTTTTTTCGAGCTTCCAGAGGATTGAGACAAGGGTGCCCCTTGTCCCCTTTTCTCTTCCTCTTTATAGAAAAATTCCTCAGCAAGCTAATGCAGCAAGCCAAGTCATCAGGTGCATTCCAAGGAATTCAGGTGTCCGATTCTTCAACTTTGACTCACTTTCTTTTCGTGGATGATGTTTTACTCTTTGGTAAAGGTACAGAGGACAATCTAAGTGCTCTAGCCAATATTCTCTTTTTATATTAGTAAGCTACGAGTATGGAGATAAATTTAGAGGAGTGAAACTTGGCGGTACACGATTTCCCTGAGGATCTACGGGCTAGAGAAGTCTCCCTCTTGTCTGTTTCCTTATCCTTATTTTAGGATGGTCTTAAATAACTTGGCTTCTTTTTAAAACCAAATGCCTACTCGTTTAAAGACTGGGTATGGCTTGTCAAGAAAGTTGAAGCTAGAATCTCCTATTAGGAAAATAGGTTTCTGTCCAGAGGAGGGAGGCTAACATTATTAAAGGCGGTTCTTCAGAGCTTCCCTGTTTATTGGGCAGCGATTGCCTACATTCCCAAAGGAATTTTAGTCAAGTTAAGGAAGAAGTGCCTATTCTTTCTATGGACATCAAGCAGCAAAAGAGAAGGTATCCCCCTGGAAAAATGGACCACGGTTTAAAATTTAAAAGAGCTGGGGGGATGGGGGATCAAAAATCCTCTTATTTTTTGTCAAGCATTGGCAGCCAAATCTCCGTGGATATTAACTCAACATTTCTCATCTTTATGGGGAAACAATCTGATTTCCAAATACTGTACAAATTCATCCATTGTTGACTGGTTGAGAAGCAGAAATAAATCCTTCAAAGGTGGCTCTGTTGGGTGGAAAGCTCTGGTGTTATCCTATCCTCTAATTGGTAATTGGATTGCTTGGAAAACAGGCAACGAAAGACAGGTTAGTATTGGCATAGACCCTTGGGTGGGAGCGAGAGATAGATTCCACCTGTCAGAAGGACTAGTTCAAAAACTTAAGAGATCTAACATCCTGGTGTTATCAGATGCTAAGGTCAATTTCTCCCAAGTTGACAGTTGGATTTCAGTAGAGGATTTAGGTCTTGGAAGCAAAGAAGCCAGAGAATGGACTAATTATGTAAACCTTCTTAGACTGAACTTTGTTGCATTGATTGAAGACTCTGATGATAAACTAGTTTGGACCTTAAATAGTATAGATGGAGACTTTATAGCTAAACTTGGATATGAAGCATATAACAAAAACCAATTCAGTGGTGAAAAAAAATGGTGGTGGTCTGTGATTTTGAAAATGAAAGGCACTTTGAAAGCCAAGATTGTTTTGTGGCTTGTCCTGAGTAACAAGCTTCTTACGTGGGACAATCTAGTTAAAAGAGGTTGGAAAGGACCTAGTCAATGCTCGCTATGTCATGAATCTGTTGAAACTTCAAACCACTTATTCTCATCGTGTGTCTATGTAGAAATGGTCTGGAAGGATGCCACCAAGAAGCTCGTGGATGCTGAAGTTCCTATGGACCCGTCTATGGAAATATGTTGTGATAACTGGTGGAAGAACCCGTTGGTACACATTTACGATGCTTTCCCTTCTTTTTTCCTTTACGACATTTGGTGGGAAAGAAATTCCATCATCTTCCTTCAAAACAAAATCTCGGCTGAAATCACTTCGGCCCTAATCTTGCAGTGGAAAAAAGAACACAAAAAAAAGGAGACTCGGAAGAAGCAGAGAGTTTTGATCCATCCCACCATTGATAACACCTTTCCATGGGCCTATTTCGATGGGGCCAGTCAAGGTAATCCACAATTAAGAGGCTCATGAGGATTTATTTACCTTAATGATCACAATAAAATCAACATCCTCTATGGCACTAGGCACGGTACAACCAACAAAGATGAATGAACAACTTTATGGGCAGTGTGTTGATGTATTTGTAAATTCGGAATGTATTTCATATATGTATATTGTATTCATATAGAGATGTTATTATTCCTCTATACGGAAGTGTCATCATTTATATTGTAAGTGTCGTAACTTATACTTGATGGATTATTAGACCACCTTGATGGGGTCGGCCCTGTATAAGTCATATGGGTTAAAGGGTTATTAGACCACCCTATTGGGGGTCGGCCCTACCAGCATTATGTTAAGTGGTTAAGTTGAGGCCGACCTAGTAAAGGTTATTAGGTAAGTCAAGTCAAGTATAAATAGAGTGCGGGAGGCACTCTATTTGATCATTCACTTTCTCACTTATACACTCATTGGAGAGTGGCACACTAGTGGAGGAGGAGAAGCTGCTGCTAGGAGTCTATCTCTTATGCTTGGGTTTTGTATAATTGCTTTATCTATCTCTGAGGAAGTTATTGGGGTTTTTCACCTTTATGGTTTTCCCCAAGGAAACTCTATGTGTCTATTTTCTCTTGTGATTGCTTGTTGTGATTTATATGTTGTACATGTTATTCTCTCAGTAAAGATCCTAGAGTATGTTGAATTAATGCTCAAAAATTAACATGGTATCAGAGCTAACTTGAGAAGAAGACACTGTGTAGTTGCAGAAGCTAGGGCTTCTTGTTTTTTTGGTTTCGCTCCATAGATATTGAAAGGTAGGAGGCTAGATTGACTCCCCTCAGCAAGGTGCATCTTTCTGTCAAACAGATTTCAATTCTGAGCATTTTCAGATTTTGACCTAAACATTAGGGTTTTTGAGAAAATTAAATTTTTTGGAATCTGAGTCCATGGCTGGATGCTCCTCAGAAAAATGGAATTTTAGAGCTTTGGATCGAAATTTTTGGTTGGATAAAGCTCCTGGAAAATCAAACCCTAGTTTGGGGTCCTCTCCAGTGAAGCCAAAAATTAGGGCTTCTACAAAAGCTGGAATTTCTAAAATACAAGACCATGGCTAGAAGCTCCTCTGAAAAATTGAAGTTTAGAGCTTTGGATCGAACTTTTTGGTTGGGTAAAACGCCGGGAAGATCAAACCCTAGTTTGGGGTCTTGTCTAGTGAAGCCGAAAATTAGGGCTTCTACAAAAGTTGGAATTTCTGAAATATGAGACCATGGCTGGAAGATCCTCTGAAAAATCGAATTTTAGAGACCAAGATGGAACTTTTTGGATGGGTGAAGCTCCGGAAAAATCAAACCCTAATTCAGGGTCCTCCCGAGTGAATCTGAAAGTTTGAAAAGAAAATTTGAGGGCTGAAACTTTGCAGTTTTCAAATTCTGAGTATACCAGCTTGATCAGCTCATCAAGGCACATCTTTCTATCCTTTCAGAAGTTTGAAATTCAAAGTTTGAATTTTTAGGGTTTCTCTGACAAACCCTAATCCAGCTCGAGATCCTTATTTCTGCAAATCAAGTGGTAAGACCTAAATATTTTGTATTTCCATTTGAAGTACTCTTTAAGATGTCCCACCACACCGAGCTTGAGGATAATCTTGAAGGGGCTGATAACTTTCGAGCATTGAAGTATAGGACTGGGTTAATTCTATAAGAGAGTGAGTTGAACACCTACATAAGTGAAGGGGTTCCTGTCCCAAAGGGAGAAGAGACTAAGGACTTACATAAGAGGAACTTAGTCAAGGATAAAAGGATCATTGTTGATTCTATCAAAAACCATCTCATGCCACATGTGTCATCTCTGAAGACACCTAAGGAGATGTTTGATTCCTTGACCAAGCTATTTGAAGGGAAGAATATAAATCGGAAGATGACCTTGAGGAATCAATTGAAGAATATCAAGTTCCAGAATGCGAGACCAGGCAGTCTTCTTTCTCAAGGGTCTCCTAGATAAAAGAACAACTTGAAGCTGTGGGAGAAGTTATAGAGAATGGAGAAGTGGTAATGACCACTCTTAATGGCCTTCCTAGGTCATGGTATTCCTTCATCCAAGGAATTTGTGCTAGGAAGAAACTTATCTCATTCAATAGGCTGTGGGAAGAATTCTAATAGGAAGAAGCTCGAATTATAGCTCGAGAAGAAAAGATGGGGAATGAAGTTCAAGCTCTCACAGCTCACACCATGAAGAGGACACTTTTCCTCAGATTGTTGTAAGAAGAAAAGGAACAACAACAACAACTGCTACAAGCAATCTGACAGGTATGACTTACAGGTATGTTTTGAAATTTGTTCATGATTAAGTTTATAATATGATTGTCTTCATTTTATTGAGTTTAGTAACAATCTTGTTTAATTTTAGACTTGTCTTATCACCCTAGTAAAAGTATGAATGCATGATAGAAGACATTCATTGATTAGGGTTATGACACTTATGATTGTATTATGATTGTACTAATACACTGTGATGTTGTATGAGGATAATGTTATCCGCTAACATGAAGGTACAAATCAAGTTCTAGATCAAGACCATGGTGACATGAAGACAAAAACTCATCCATAGTCATGGATCACATAGAGGTATGTATATTTTGGTTCTACAATGGTCAACTTATGAATTATGCAGGTCATTGAAGAGAACAAGAAAACATTGCTAGATATAACTAGCAAATATGATGACCATGTATGTTTTTCTTATATCAAGTTAGAATCCTACCCTATGTTAGGATCTTATACTTTTGTATATGATTATTCATGAAGTTAGAAATTTAAGTAATCAAGGGTTTATGCATATTATGTCTCTTACCTTGATTGATGATATGACTAACCAGAAGAGTTCTATGGTCAAATATGAATATGCATGAGTAAGAGAAGTCTTCCCTAAAACCTTGAATACTAATGCTTATTATCTGTGTTTGAAATGATCATGACTATACATGTTTAAGATTATTGTGTTTTGATAATATTAAGATTATACTAATGAATGTATGAGATCTCGAGGATAACACAATGATGATACTAGTAAGCATGCATAGTGATCAAGGATGGATATAAGTTCAAGGACAGGTAATCCAGGAAGCAAAGATCAAGAGGGAGCACACTCCAGTAGTTCCTACAAGGAAGCAAAGATCGAGAGGGAGTCCATGCAACAAACAAACAAAGCTTGTCTTGTAGGAAAGATCGTATACCATCACCTACAAAAGAAGGACTACAACATTTATTCCAGCAACAAAGCTATCTATTGAAGAATCTAAAGTTCCCAGGATTTGGGATACAGTAATAGAAGAATGCCATGATCGAGGAATACTAGTCGATCATGAAGAATGATGTTTGGGATGCGGTCCCAATACCAGATGGGAAGTCTGTTGTGACTTCCAAGTGGATCTATAAGATCAAGCATGCTGCAGATGGCAGCATAGAAAATACAAAGCGAGGTTTGTAGCTTGTGGATTCTCTCAGAAAGAGGGAATAAACTATGAAGAGACTCTTGCTCCTGTATCCAGATACACTTCCATCATATCAGTACTTGCTCTGGCTACAGTGATGAAGTGGAAGATACACCAGATGGATGTCAAGATAGCTTTCTTGAATGGTGTAGTCAAGGAGGAAGTGTATGTGGAGCAACCACTTGGTTTTAAGACACATGATAGGAAGTCATATGTGTGCAGGTTGAAGAACACCTTGTATGGCTTGAAGCAAGCTCCTAGGACTTGGTATGGTAGGATAGATAACTTTCTATCTAGTTTGGGCTTTACTAAGAGGAAAGCGGATTCTAACCTTTACTACAAGGTTGAGGAAGGCAATCCAGTGATACTACTTTTGTATGTGGATGACCTATTTGTTACAAGTGATGATAGATTGATTTCCTACACGAAGAGGAAGCTTGCTTCCGAGTTCGAGATGAAGGAATTGGGGATGATGCACTATTTTCTAGGCTTGGAGGTGTGGCAGAGTGCAGATGGGATCTTTCTTGGACAAGGGAAGTATGTAGTAGAGATCCTGAAGCGGTTCGAGATCATGGAATGCAAGGCCATGGCCACACCTATGGCATCGAACCTGAAGATTTTGTGTAATGCTTCGTCTGATCCGGTTGATGTCACGGTGTATCGTCAGATGATTGGGTCCTTGATGTACCTTACGAACACTAGACCAGATATTTGCTTTGCGGTGAACAGATTAAGCTAGTTCCTGATGGATCCTAGGGGTGTTCACTTGGTTGCTGTAAAGCATATTCTGAGGTATCTGAATGGTACAATTGATTATGGGTTCAAGTATGATGCGAATCAAAAGTTTAACCTGCAGGGTTATGTTGATTCGGACTGGGCAGGCAGTGTTACAGATAGGAAGAGCACTTCTTGGTGCTGCTTCAATATGGGATCAGGTGTGATCTCTTGGTTTAGAAGAAAGCAGTCCTGCGTAGCACTAAGTATAGCCGAAGCAGAGTATGTTGCAGCTTGTTCGGCTAGTTGTGAGGCAGTATGGCTCCGGAAGCTACTGTCTGAGCTATTTGATCTCCCGTTGGATGCTATTGGTATCTTTTGTGACAACCAGAGTTGTGGGAAGCTGTCTGAGAATCCAGTGTTCCACGACAGGTCAAACCACATTGAGATCAAATATCACTATATCAAGGATATGGTGTAGAGAGGAGCAGTGAAGCTCCTGTATGTTGCGGCAGATGAGGAGGTTGTAGATGTGTTGACGAAACCACTAGCCAGAGTGAAGTTTGAGTACTTCAGAGAGAGGCTTGGTGTTCTTCAGATTGACGACAGTTCGAGGAAGAAGTGATGGACACATTTGCAGGAGCCATTCCAAGCATGGTGAGAGGAGGATCCTCCCCATGGTTGTGGATGTAAGTGCTATGTGATGAAGCATTAGGACGATGATCCAGTTTCTGCTTTGTATGATCAGTTGGATCATGTATATGTAGATGCATCATGTTGGATGCTTTGTATGATCAGATGGATCATGTATTTGTATATGTATCAGGTGGATGCATTGACATGATTAGGTGGATCATGTATTTGTATGTGTATTAGGTGGATGCATTGATATGTATGAGGTGGATACATTACATAATCAGTTGGATTATGTGTGATGAGTTCCGAAGACACAAATGCACATGGGATTTTCAGACATGATTGTAGATTTGTTCTCCCATGGTCCTGATGTAATTTCCAGATCCATTCTCACATTGTGGTAGATGTATTCTCCCATGGTGCAGATGTAAGGGTTGGGTCCATTTCGACATGGTTGAAGTGTGTCTTCCCATGGTCGTTGATGTAAGAGCTGTGCCATTCGAGCATGGTTGAAGTGTGTCTTCCCATGGCTGCGATATAAGTGTTGTGCCATTTGAGCATGGTTGAAGTGTGTCTTCCCATGTCTTTGATATAAGTGTTGTGCCATTCCTAGCATGGTTGAAGTGTGTCTTCCCATGGCTATGGATATAAGTGTGATGCCATTCTCGCATGGTTGAAGTGTGTCTTCCCATGGCATATATATAAGTGTTGAGCCTTTCACGGATTGTTGAAGTGTGTCTTCCCATGCTGGTGAATGTAAGTGCTGTGTGATGTGCATCTGGGTTGTGCTTCATGAACGTTGCTATGATCAGTACGATCATGACTATCAGGATGATACTCTAGGGCCATGGATAGGTTGTACAGTGGCATGTAAAAGGTCCTGGGAGATCCGATAGGTTGAGCTGTGTGCTCGTAAAAGTCCGTGCTCGTAAAAGTCCCGGGAGGATCTTTCGAGGTTTTGTTGACTCACGTAATAAGTCCTAAGTATTCCACAATATGGACAGTGATGATGAAGACCTACAGGTGGTGGGCCTACATCCAATATGAAAAACGACTGGCTCTGTAGAACTTCCTATGACTATTAGATTGGATATTGATTGAGATAGTAGCAGCAACAACGATGACAATGACGATGATCCAGCGACGATGATCCAGAGAAGAAGACTTGTGCTAAGCAGATCTGTGTCGAGAAATACCTTCCTAGTTAAGAGGGAGTGTTGATGTATTTGTAACTTAGGAATGTATTTCATATATGTATATTGTATTCGTATAGAGATGTTATTATTCCTCTATATGGAAGTGTCGTCATTTGTATTGTAAGTGTCGTAACTTATACTTGATGGGTTATTAGACCACCTTGATGGGGTCGGCTCTATATAAGTCATGTGGGTTAAAGGGTTATTAGACCACCCTATTGGGGGTCGGCCCTGTCAGCATTATGTTAAGTGGTTAAGTTGAGGCCGACCTAGTAAAGGTTATTAGGCAACTCAAGTCAAGTATAAATAGAGTGTGGGAGGCACTCTATTTGATCATTCACTTTCTCACTTATACACTCATTGGAGAGTGGCGCACTAGTGGAGGAGGAGAAGCTGTTGCTAGGAGTCTATCTCTTATGCTTTGGTTTTGTAACATTGCTCTATCTATCTCTAAGGAAGTTATCAGGGTTTTTCACATTTATGGTTTTCCCCAAGGAAACTCTATGTGTCTATTGTCTCTTGTGATTGCTTGTTGTGATTGATATGTTGTACATGTTATTCTCTTAGTAAAGATCCTAGTGTATGTGGAATTAATGCTAAAAAATTAACACAGTGCTGCTCACTGCATTAAGGCATCAGATTTCGAACCTCCAAGCTTTCAGTGATTCAAAAATGGTTATCGATTGGGCAAACCACAAGTTACAGATTAGAGCTCCTCATCTGCAGTCTCTCTTAGCTCAAATTCAGAGCCTAATCAACAGATTCAACTCTATCACTTTCAGACATGTGTACCAAGAATTCAATGCTGAGGCTGATCTACTTTCAAAAATCGCTATGCTAATTCCACCTGGAGAAATCAAAGTGGAATTTCAGCTTCATCACCCTTTAGGATGAAGTTGATTTTTCAGGTGAAAGGATGTATTTTTTTTATGTAATGGAGCAAGGCTATGTAGCTGGCTCACTGAACTTTAGGATTTGAAGTTAAGAGAAGCCTTTTTTGGAAGCTTTCTGAACCAAGTTGGACATAATTTTGTAAGATAATGTAAACTCTTGAATATGAATGAATAGCTCGTCATGGGAAGTTAATGATCACTCTTTATTTAGAGTGATGGATATTATATATATATATATATATATATATATATATATATATATATATATCCAAAAGTTATATGGTGTTAAATTACCAATGGATTTTGCATATTGGAATATAAGTCATGAGTAATTTAGTGTTAAGACATTTTACGAGAATGGTTATAACTATGGAAAATAAAATTATATTTTATGAAAGTATGAGTAGACTTAACATTAACTTCCGAAATCTATCTCTTGAGATGAAAAGATAATCATAGTTAAGTTTAATCTCTTACTGAAATGTTAGTATTAGTGAAATAAATAAAGAAATAATACATTTATTTGAAAGTATATCAATAAATTATTATGTTGGGAATGAATTTATGAAGATTTAATACATTCTTTATATTATTATAAGGAGAGTAAAAGAAATTTATACTAGATATTAGTTATATGGGGTAATAAAAATAAAAATAAAAGTTAGATTATGTTTATGATAATTTAAATATGTCATTTTTTTTTCCGTCATGGAAATATGTTAGGTGACAATTTGAAAAATTCTAGTCATATTTAAGGAGAGAAATATAATGTGGATTTTAATGTCTAAATGAATTACTAGATAGACTTTGCATTCAAATATTGGAATCCTGAATTATGGTGATTAATCAAATTCAAAACTATGTTATATTGAATTGAGGGGAGGAGTTTTTATGTTGTAAATTGTCTCAATTGTTGTACTTTGATTTGCCAACTACTCTTCTAAAATTTTGGAATCAATGAACCCATATATGACTTTGATAATGTAAGTACATTATAGATTGGTATTAGATCATTTGGTATAGAACTAGGGGTTGCATAATCTTAAATACAATGAAAGGTAGTGTTTTTGTTGCCATGTTAATATAACATATAGGCTATTCTTTAATATTCGAATGACTAGCTATCTCCTCAACACTCAGAACGTTATGAAGTTGTTGATGCAAATTCTTGCATTTAATCATGCATTTGTATTACCATTAATACTTAGTGGATTGCACCATTTGGGTGTTCTATGTTTAGGTGCCATGCATTATTGATTGTTGGTTGTGGTGGACCATTGAGTGATGGGTTGTTCACCTGGAATGATTTGAGATTTATTGATTGATAATCCTTATCCATATTTAGGGTATATGTTGTATAATAAATGGGTTTATCTATTGAAACACAAAAATGTATTAGTTATGTTAAGGTAATCTTGGCATTGCCTATTTATATTCATTTTGATGGGAAGTTAGCATTTAACTAACATAATGCAATAACATTTGCAGAAACCTCCACCGAGTGTCAAGAATGATGATCCAAGGAAGGATACACAGACTGGTGGCAATGACTTAATGATGAAACTACTTGTTGGGTAGTGGCCATGGTGATTGAATATAAGGTTTAATGGCCATGATGAGAAAACGAGTGGATGGATGCAATTGGTAAATTTACTAAATGATGGAAAATTGATAAAATTTAAATGGTAAGACACCAAGATACTCAGATTGACAAGGCTGAAAAATTGTCGAGGGAGTGAAACAAACTTAAAATTAAAAAATCGAGATATCAATGCTACTATTATAAAGAGATAATCCCAATGAAACTAATTTTCTAGCATGACAATGTGTTAAAAAGAACAAAAAAGTACAAACCCGACATGACCATGACGACAGTAAAAGAAGAATTCTCAATTGGGAAAGTCTACCGAAAGGGCCAAGTGAAGACGATTTTACTAAAGCATAGTGCAGAGACAATCAACATAATTAAAAATGAACTTAGTGAAGCTAACCTTAGGACTTGGTCAAACCTGGACGAATATACGACTAGCCCGAGATAGAACTGAATGAGGTTGATAAAACACACATAGTACAACTTGATGAGTCTGTCGAAGTAATCCCGTGACAACAGAAATGATGAAATGAGGTAAGGATGTGATAAGATCATTAACTTGGACATGATGATATTGATGAAAGGACTAAGAGATAAATTTTAATACGTTTGACTAAGTCACTAAGTTTCGATGCCTCGAATCCTATCAAATTGAGAACCAGCATTATCAAAACATTTAGAGGTTTTTGGAAGTAGTCTTATGGGAATTGGTTTTGGAATATTTGAGGGTCTCTCTTGATTTGTTAAAACCGTGACTATATCTTTCCCATCTATATTTGAATGAATATTTTATGATGTTTACCTTCTCGTCTTGGAGGGAAGGATAACCAAATAGATTTCAATTCTTGCTTGGTTTTGTTATGATGATTTGATAACTATTGGGGGTCTATTGATGCAATATAGCTTGTATCTAATTGGGATATCGTAGATCGTCACAGATGACCAAGAGGTATAGGAAATCTAAGTTCATACTAACAATTATCAAAGTATTATTGGATTTGCATTACGCAAAATTACGATTGAATTCCCGAGGATGTATTGGAACCATACTAGACGATCGAGAAAACTAATGATTAGAACCACTAGTGCTTATGGCCATGATTGTTTGAGAAAAATGGAAGAGAATGACAAAATGATGAGGATAAAAAATTAAAGGTAAGGCTTAATATCGAAATTACAAGAACAAAAATTAACTTTGGGACGAAGTTCTATATAAGAGGCGGTGTATGTAATGCCCCTAGAATGACGGTGGACCTTAGGGGCACCTGTCGAGTGACCCAACTGAAAAAACTTTGATAATGTGGTCTCTTCAACCTTGATATGTCTTAAACGATTAGGGAAAACCTGAATACGTGAATGACGACAATCGGATAAATGAATTTATGAATTAAATGACATATGTGGAGTCAGATAGTTGAATTAATTTATGAAATTGCTTATTGCTTAATAATTGGCCGCGTTATGAAAAAGGTGTTATGTGTACATAAATATGATGCTTAATGATTAGATGTATGATAAATTATAAAATATGAAAGAAAGAAATACATGTTGATGAAATGGCTTACTGATTTATGAAATATAGGATATTATGAGTAAACTATAATTGCTTAATGATTAACGAGTTTATGAAATGAATTATGACAAATGAGGACATGACTATTAATACGTGATATTGAGAATGTGTGTAGCGACAGGTGAAACGGTTCACCAACAGACACACAAAGGAATTGAAGGGTCGTAGAGTACAGATAAATCACACACAGGGAGAACGATGACGATGTCGACTTCCAACAAAATTCCACGCATGAGTAGATAAGCACGGATCCGCTTAATCATGGGAAACGTGAGGTTGTGCGATGTGGACCACGACCGAGTTGGTCACATACGAGTTGGGGAGCGCGCAGTAAGAACGGACTTACTCCTTAGTGCCATTAGTTTCCAATAGCATGTAGACGGAGGATTGAAGGTAATGGGTCCTAAATACCTACATGAAGTTCCTGCAAGTCAAGCGAAAGGATAGTGGTAGAAGGACCTAGCGATGCGATACCTTGCCGAGAAACAGAAAGAACAGATGCAAAGACCCGACGATGTGGTACCTTGCCGAGAAACCGAAATAACAGACGCAAGTACCTGACGATGTGGTAGCTTGCCGAGAAATGGAAACGATGAACGTTGGACCCAACATAGTGGTACCATGTCGAAAGATGAACATAAAGGACGGATGGGCCCAACGGTGTGGTACCTAGGTCCTAGAAGGGATTGATTGTTAAACATTATGCATAAAAACATTTAAAATTGTATTTAGAAAATTTGCTCATGAAAATACATTTTAGTATTTTAAATAATAGAAATTATTATTTTAGACATTTGCACATAAAAATACATTTTAGTATTTAAAATAATAGAAATCAATATTTTAGGAGCAAAATGGAATCCTAGGCTTGAGCATTTAGTTAACACCACTTGCATGCACAAAAATAGAGATTAGAAGGATCATCATGGAGACAGACTTGAGTAAACTTATGAAAGTTGGTGCACTCTCTAGAAAACTTGACACTTGGATAGGTGAGTTAAATTACTTTCTAATAAAAAGAAATTAAATATTTTTGCATGAAGCGACATGTGTCGCAATTGATTTTCCTATTTAAGGAAGGTTTTGGGAATGGGTAAATGACCCATTGTTTGGATGGTTATCGTAATTTTTGAGAGTGACTTACTGCTATTGGAGTTTGGCAAGAGATTCTGGTGGGGGGAACCCATTTCAGAGTCTCTAGTTTTGTGTGTGTGAGCTCTACGACTCGAAGCTCGGGGGTGGCTATGCAACTGAAAGCATAAGCCTATGGTTGGGTGGCGAAGCTAACAGTTGCTTCGCCAATGGTTAAATGAGCCTCTGTTGGAGGGACACAACGAGTGACCTGGATGGCAAGAGCAAGCGGGATCAGATTGACGACGATGACTACTCCTCCAACAACAGATTCAACCTGCAGTAATAGGTTTTTGTGTTTTGGTTAGTTCTCGAATTTGATAAGTTTTATTAGTGATTGTGCATCACAATGGTTACATTGGGTTTTTTTAGTTTCTAATAATTTTTAAGTAGGACCCGAAAAGGGGGGTCCCTACATCTTCTGTGAAAGACTTGGAGTATTGGAGAATGGTTTCCTAAGTGAGAGGGAGTGCTCATAGTCCTAGAAAAAAATGAACTCAGTCCAATTCAGATAGGCTGTCCTCGTAGACCGATAATGAGTTCAATCCAGACTAAGATAGGTGGTCCTCGTTGACCATAGTGAGCATAGTTATGGTAGGACAGGCGGTCCTTGTAGACCGATAATGAACTATGTTCAAAACAAGCGGTCCTCATAGACCGATAATGAACTCAGTCCAGTTTGGACATGCAGTCCTCATAGATTGATAATGAGTTCAGTCCAATATTGAATAGGGAGTCCTTATAGACTGACAAGGAGTTCAGTCCAGTTGATCATAAGCTTAGTCCAGTTAGGACTGTTGTTCCTGTGTGGAACTTTCTCCAGGTTGGAGAGGACTCTTGTATAGAGTATATTTGAATCCCTGTATGGGATATCGTCCTGAGGAGACGATGTTGACCCTTTCTTATGATGAAGAGATGTACGAGTCCAATTGTGACGACCAGATGATGCTTGACGAGTTCCAGTGTGATGATACCTCTATAGCTAAGAGGGAGTGTTGATGTTATATCTATGAGAGGCACCCTCATAAGCTCAGCCGACCTACAAATGTACATAAAATAATAAATGTAATTTTATATTCTAAAAAGACAAGTCGGCCCAGTTGGGGGATTTTATGAAAAGTAATGTATAAATAGAAGTGTTGCCTCCCTCATTTCATCATTCTCACCAATCAAGTTCGCTCAAGTAGAGGATTTCGCATTTTTTGGGTGCTAGAAGACATTTGGAGCAGATATCTTGAGCTGACTAAGTTTGTACTTTTTATCTTCTTTGTACTAAAATATCAGAGTAAGAAAGGGTTGTTGGGGTTTTCCCGAGTTTGAGTTTTCCTTGGGTAAAGTGTTGTGTCAATTATCTCTATTGTTTCTGTGCATAGTTGTTCTTTCAGTGATCATTTTCATTGCGTATATATATTATGCTGCTATAAGTAAAAACATAACAATTGGCATGTTAATAAATTTTCATCTCTCATATCTCCGATACCTCATAATTATGATTCTGGATCAAGTTCATCATAATAATTTTCTAAAATTTTATATTGAATTGAACATACTATTGCATTTAATATTGAATTGAACATACTATAACAATACCAATTGCCATGACATATCCTGAATTATATGCTCAAGGGAAATTAACATCTTAGGGTCAGAGTCTAGAGAAACAAATGTCATCTAGCTTACGTTCCAGCACTGATTGCCACGAGACATTGAGAACAACGTTGGTGAAATTCCAGGGTACAAGCTTCAGGTTTTGACTAGCAGCTCAAATATTAAAAACGTCTTATCAGATTATCTCAGGATGTTAATAAGCATTTTGTTCATAAACAATCATTGAATCAGAGCCTTGAAAGCGCCTTAAACATGTCCGCTTCAGTTTGAATGTAATTGCGATTTATGTCCTTGATTGAACAACATCCTGTCAAAGACATGGTGAGTTCGAGCTCATCCCGCAGCATTTGTAAAACTTTCCTTACCCCCGCTTCTCCTTCTACAGCCAAACCATAGAGAACAGGCCTTCCAATCTGCAGCAAGGAATGCAAGATACCCATGTAAAATTATGGATAGATCACCGATTGTCATATGCATAACTCATCTAATTATAATTGCTACACCATTATAGCAAGAAGGATTGTTTCCCATAAAATTCAAATTCTTTCAGCAAGCACACATAAAATGAAGCAAAGATACTTACAAAAATACCAGAGGCTCCAAGGGCCAATGCCTTAAAAACATCTGTGCCACGGCGAACTCCGCCATCAAGAAACACAGGAATTTGACCTCTTGCAGCTTTTACAACCTACACAAACACCTAACAAATTATCAGCTCAACTATTGACAAAAAATGTAGTGGTGGAAAAATGTGAATTTCTAGAATAAGCCTACTGTGAAAGCAATCATTTGACTTTTCAGTCTACACCTCTTCCAGGCAGCTTATTGTTGCTGGAACATAATCAAGTTGCCTTGCCCCATGGTTGGACACGATTATACCTGCCGCACCTGCTTGTACTGCTAGCCTTGTTGTTTGGCACATAACAACATAGTATTTTATTTTATTCAAAACAATCATTATTTTGTTTAAGTTCAAGGTCTTACAAATAAAATTGGCAAAATACTAATGAGATCTCATGTATTATATGGAAGCTCTAAACACTTACTGTCCTCAGCCGTCATCACTCCCTTCACAAGGATTGGTAAGCTGGTGATTGTCTGCAGCCACTTAACATCCTGTTCAAAGACGAGAAGAAAACTTCTCATGTTCCAATAGCATGCCCTTTAACATATTAAAATGATTAAAATAAACAACTTCCAACATAACTTTTGTATGTTTGTTGAATCACAATAAAATGAAGGATTCTTTAGACAACAAAGCTTTGTTTAAAACTAGAAGTTTTTTCAATTAGAGAGATTTTGAGGTCAAAAAATAGTCTCCTAAAAGATATATCAAAAAAATATGAGATATATTAAAATATTATAAGTTAGGGGTTTTATGGGGTAGGTATATATGACAAGTCACCTCCTACACCATTTTCTATGCACAATATAAATAATCATGGTTAAGTTACTTTTCAAAATTCACTAGAAATAAAATTAATAAAATAACTCTGCATTGATGTGACTAAGATTCATTGTAAATTCCCAAAATATTATTGTGGTTTAGCATTTATTTGTCTTAAACTTGTAAATACAATTAAATAGTAAAAAACATTTTTAAGAGCTATTTTTTTTATATTTAGTATTTTTCTCATAAATTTAATATAATGCGATTTAATTGAAAATTTATTTACATGTAAAATGTTAATAATATTATTATAATCCACATTGCATTATTATCATTATTCTTTATTCATTAAATCTATATTGGTAAATTAATATCTAAATCATAATATATATGTGTATTCTTATAAATTAGTTTGACATTATAATATTAAATCAAATGGAGTGAATATATAATTAAAAATTAAAAATGACAAAAATATTATTTTATGAAAAAAGTAAAAAGAATATATATATATATATATATATATATATATATATATATTAGTTTGACATTATGATATTAAATAGAATGGAGTGAATATATAATTTAAAATTAAAAACATGAAAATGACAATATATTATTTTATAAAAAAATGTGAAATGACATTTTTTATGAATTATGAATACTTTACTTGAAAATGACAATAATATTACTTTATTAGAAAGTGTGAAAAGACATTCATTATGACTACTTTACTTGAAAACGACATTAATATTATTTTATGAAAAAATGTTAAAGGACTTTCATTATGAATTATGAGTACTTTACTTTATGACTTAAAAGTACTTATACCACTACCTTGGTTAACTATGGGTTTTCATCCACCATAGAAAATTTGACAAATAAGCATTTTTAAGTCATGCAATGCCATTTCAACCATAGGGGATGACGTCATTTACTAAAATGTGATTTGTTGATTTTTATAGTACATTTTATCTGTTTTGAGGCCCATTTTTTTACTTCAAAATTTCTCTAATCTGTCCATTACTTCTAAAATTCAATATGCACTTACATCAACCAGAAGTTAAAGAAGTTGAAGCTACTGTAATTCTATCCTCTGTTACAAAGGATATATTGGTGCATTTGGCATCAAAAGAAACTACATGGTCCATTCTAACTAGCAAAATTCCTACGAGTAAGACTGACCTTCCAACTCAGTGAACTGTCAATTTGATTGGCAACAGATAAGGCTAGTCCAGAGCCCTCCGTCTACAAGAAATTTACATTATGGTAATGAGTAAACATCAATTATTGATTATGTAAATCCAGAATAAGAGTCATTCCAATTTTTGGCATTCATTTTCGAAGTACCGCGTGCTCAAAATAATACCTTATCTAATGCGCCAAGATCCAAGCCCTCAAAATTCTTCAGAGTCAGATGTGAGGGCAATGTGAATCTGCATAGTTAGTTTAACATTACTTAGAAAAAGAACAAAAGGTTAAGCAAAACATGAAACACAAAATATAAGTGAGGGACAAATGGTGAAGTATGGGATTAATGACCAGGTGGAAGGCATAAATAAAACTTACTTCCCATTTGTGATACATGTTTTTCAGATCCTAAAGGACATTTTGAGTCATTGCCACACAAAGAGCAATTATGTCTACAGAGTAGACCTACAAAAATATTTTTAAGAAACAAAAACTTTTCCACACTATTAACATCTTAATAAGTTTCAAGTGCAGCCCATACTTGTTTCTAATGTCAGCTTCTCTCCGCCCAAGTCGAGGAGTGTCTACAGTAAGTGCAATTGCCTTGAAGCCAGCATTCTCTGCCCTTCTAACAAGTTGTGCAACCACATATCTATCCTTGTGGACCTGCCATCACCAAACATAAAACTAAATTCAAACTGCATGCATTATCACATTAGAATAACTAATAACAAAATGCACTATTTGACAGCATTGCTGTTGTCATACACAAGAAACTTTAGGGGGCATGAAAGTGGATATAAAAAACTTACATATAGCTGGAAAAAGCGGATGCCTGGTCCAGTGGATGAAACATCTTCAACACTTGATGTAGCCATTGATGAAAGCGTCTACGATACCATACCATCTAATTAGAAAATTGAAACATAATAACAACTAATCTCGAAAGAATATCAGAACGAAATACACCGGAACAACGCTTTCTAACAAAGAGAAATGTATGTCCTTTGTCTATCCTATTATATCAACTTACTAAACCAATCTTCCTAGCAATTGCTCAGACATGAAACAATGGTAAAATCAGTTCAGCAACACGTATTCATATGGATCTACCTAGATATCACACATGCATAAAGACAAAAGATGAATAGCTCTGCCACATGTATACATATTACAACAGATTCAATAATTTTCTCTGATAATTGTAGACACATAATATCTCAGTTCTATTTTGAGAACTAGTTCAGTGGAGTTCTGTGGCGTTGGAGTCTCATAACTAGTCAGGCTCAAAGTATCTGGTGCTAATTCAGGCATAAAATTCCAAATGTGCCCTTGAATGGCTTAGATGTACATTTAGAAAAGAACAGTATTAACAAACAGCAAAAGCTACTGCTTTTAATCTAGCCCGTCTTATCCATTTATATATGAGCCAAGTCTATAACGAATCGTTACAAAAGATGCAAAGCTGGTGACGTGACAATAATCCATACTTTGAAAACATGGGGCCTCACTGATCTTAAAGCACATATCACAAACAAAAGGCTGAATTTCAAACCATTATTGTTCCAGCAGCTGATGCAGCTCTTGCTGTAGCCAACTCTCCTGTAAACCAAGTTTCGGGCCAATTCAGTATTTGAAACATTTATGTAATAAAATAAAATGCCAGTAATCATGTAAGATAGAGAATGCATACCATCTGGATGAGCCATCTTTTGCATGGCTGTTGGAGCAATCATAATAGGCATTGATGTCTTAAATCCCAGCACAATGGCACTCATATCTATTTTTGATACATCCACTAAGACGCGAGGTCGGAACCTGGTAAACAGAAATAAACAACCTGTGAAGTGCAGTAATTCTATTCAACATAGATTGTTCAGTGCCATATTTAAGAATTCATAAGTGTGATAGAAAGGGAATTGGTATCCAACCATTTATGATATCCTCAGCCAGCTCTCTTCTCCTTTCTATTTATTTTTATGGGAAAAGTGCAGAAATAGGAGTGGAAATCTATGGTTGTCTTTATTCTACTGTTCAATTGTGTTATCTTCTGAACTTTCATATGAGAAAAATGAGCTTCATCAGGTATCCACTCATTTAAAACTTGCAAACTGCACAGATATCATGATGTTTGCTCAATGTATAGGGTTTTAGCTACTCTGCTTACAGAAAAATATGAAATAGACAGATCTGGAGACAAAACAGTAAAAAGAAGAAGCCAAAGGGGATATTTTCATTTTAGGAGAGTCAAAGAAATCTGTTGCAAGCCAAAATTCCACATGATGGCCAAGGAATCTGCTGTAAGCCAAAATTCCACATGATGGCCAAAACTGAAGCAGGCCGCCGTGGCATCAGACCAAGGATCACCCTCTTCGATTCAGTTCATAAAAAATTCCTATGGGTAATGTGATAACACTATGGAGACCTTGTTCATAAAAAGTTCCTCACCAAGGATCACCCTCTTCGATTCAGTTGAGAAGAAAGAATCCCTCCATTATTTGCTTGTGGGGTCACAGTATCAGTTGCCTGTAGGCGTTGTGGTTGGTCGCAATTATCCGTTGGTCGCAATTATCCGATCATGCAAGATTGTAGTACCATGTCTCTCAACTTTTTTATCTGTACAATTAGAATGTGCTGCATGGACATGGTGATTGAGTGTTGGGCGTTTATTGGAAAACATATTTGCGATATTCAGCTTGCTCCAGGCCATTTAATGTGGCTGCAGTAGACTTGTTGACTATCCCAATCCATATTATATGGTCTAGAGTAGATCCGCATTATATGGTCTGGAGTAGGCTGGATAATATTTCCCATGATGATTGAGTGTTATGCATTCATTGGAAAACATAATTCTACAATTAGAATGTGATACATGAAAATGGTAATGGTGATCCAGTGTTAAGTGTTCATTGGAAAACATATTCCAGCAAAAGAAGGAAAAGAGGAGTCCTCCTACAACACAATTTGTGTTTAAGAAGTAAAAACAAAAACAAAAACAAAAACAAATTAGGGCTACGAAGGAAGTGGAAATGAGGGTTCTCCTTTGGATTACATGATACCATGTGTCTACCATAGATACATATTCCAATCTTGATGTAAGAAAGGGGAATGAGGGTTCTCTAAAGCACGACTTTAATTAAAAATGTTAAAAAGACAAAACATAAAAGATGGCTATGGAGGAAGCGGAAGTGAGCGAGTTCTCCTTTGGGAATAAATGGTACCATGGGTCTACCAGGTTATTCGATCCGTTTTGGGAAAACCTTTGAATTTTTTATTGCTTTTGTTATCCAATCTTGTCTCTTCATCATTTCCAATCTTGAAGTAAGAAAGGGGAATGAGGGTTCTCTAAAGCACGACTTTAATTAAAAATGTTAAAAAGATAAAACATAAAAGATGGCTATGGAGGAAGCGGAAGTGAGCGAGTTCTCCTTTGGGAATAAATGGTACCATGTGTCTACCAGGTTATTCGATCCGTTTTGGGAAAACCTTTGAATTTTTTATTGCTTTTGTTATCCAATCATGTCTGTTCATCATTTTTGTGTCTCAGATATGAAGACTGTTCTTTCTTGGTAACATTGGAATCAATCTCCTGGACACCGTAGTAGTTGACTGTTGGAATGCCAATACGAAATGGAAGGGTTGTTCATCACCCTTTTTGAAACTCAGACACGAGGACTGTTTTTTCTTTTGGTAACTTTGGGACCAATCCCTTGGACAATGTTGATACGAAATGTAATGGTTGTAATGAGTTTTGAGAGGGAGGAAGTCTGTGTCTGTCATAAGCCCGTACCGGTCATGACTTTGGAAGCCAAAGCTACTTGCCTAAACTGGCATCTTGCCAGTGGATGCCATGGCAGAGGAATTTGATTGGCTGCACACTACTAAATCAGATATCCCAAGAAAAGAAAGCAGTCTGGGCACTCATTGTCAGAATAATAACATAAGGGAAATGCCGGAGCCTGAGTTAGGGAGTGGCTGTTAAAGAAAGGGTCTAGGGGCTGATAAAGAGCTAGTTGAAAAATCTGAGCGAGTCTTCAACACAGGCACTAGTGGCTGTAGTTTTTCATGGCCGAGTTCTGTGGCATTGAGTTGTGACGAGAGACTGAGACCTATAGGCAGTCCCTTCATCTTTGTTCCCTCATAGCCTGGGTTCTGGGTTCTACAGTCCCTTCATCTTTGTTCCCTCATAGCCTGGCTTGTGGGTGGTGTTTGCACCAGACATCTATGGCTGAGTGATAAATTGCTTTAAGTAACTAGTTATGTGGACAGCTTTACCTAAGATAAGTATTCTTATCTATCTGTTCAAATCTGCTATTTCATTGTCTTTACTCTGATCTGATCTGTATGTCTAAAGATAGATTGAATGCTATTCATTCAATATTTAAGTCATAATTTGATTTAAGGATATGGGAAAGTTGTTTTCTTTGTTTATGGGTAATGAGATTTATCAATATTTATATGATTTCTGTTCGTCTCTGTATTCTGAAATGTGAATATCAAAGAGAGTATTTTATGAATCTAAGTATGAGATACAAATGGGGAATGAAAGTATAATTATAGAACCTTTCAGTGAATCTTTACGTATACACATCCCATGATTGTTCATATTCTGTGGCATAAGATCTCTGGTTCCGTGGCATAAGATCTCTGGTTGTGCGTTTAAAAATTCCACGTGTAGACACACTAGAAAGGAGTAAGCTAAAGGGTAGACTATTTGCATTTTTTCGGTCATTTTTGGGGAAATTCAATAATGCAATTTTTACTAAAATTGTGAATTTTATTGTTCAAATTGCACTTTTGATTGTAGAAATGGATTCAACTTCCTCCAGTATTCCTTCATTACCCCTGGGGCATCCAGATTATGCAATTTCAACAACTTATATTGGATTTTGGCTGGAAAAATCATTGAAAAATTAATGCAAATATTCAATCATTTAGCTTACACCCATTAGAAATCTATGGTGACCTGTGAGAAGCTCCCTTTGGATTTACAGTGTGAAATCAGATCAGTAAATGGAGTTTAGTGCCCTGTTGCCCAAGGGAAGGCAGTCAGGTACATAACAGAGACTGGGTATTTCGATTGTTGTCAATCTAGGTCCTAAGTGCGGATTCGATACCAAGGAATGGATTGCTATTTCCAACACCACCCTTCCAGCCACACTTTGGCTAGGGTTTTCAGTCAAAGCCAATCAACCTCAACATTAAGTTGGTCGATCTGGTGATGAGTCTTGGTTATGAGTCTGTTATCCATTGACAAATTTGGTTAAGAGTCTTTACTATCCTCTTATCAATTCATGTTCTACAACTGAGTTACATGTCTGAAGGACATTCTTACCAATCCATCGTGAGGTGTGGATTCTTACTAGATAATCAAAGCTGATCAAATACCAGTAATCAAAGCTAGAAAGAGTTTGACAGATAACAGTGATCACAGTTAAGCACTAGTGTAATCATCCACGCAAAAGACGTATTTACAATTACCCTTACAGAAATGGGATCCCATGAATTCAGTAAGATAAAACTCTCAAGCTGAGAAACCAAGGTTCTATATAACAGGGATAGCAACTGCAATGAAGTAGCATGTGTTTCGAGAGGGGGAATAATGAGAATTCATGAAAATCGAACAAACAAGTGATCAGGAAATACCTTATTCTTTCAAAAGCCCTTCTATTTTCCTGTAGAGTCCATTGATCTTCAGCACCAGAAGAATAATAATCGAATACCATTTTGGGCAACTTTTCCTTGGCCAAAGCTTCATATTCGGAAACGTTCACTATCTCCATCTTTGCTTGCAAAACCCAACTCTTCAACTATTCAATGCAATCCACAGCTATGGCTGAGAAATCTATCAGCGATTCAGAATTTGTAACAGAACGCGGCGTATAGAATGAGGACTGCAAGCTGACGTGCTATAATGTCTGATAATTGGGTCATGGCATCTTAATAATTAGGTCCCGGCATCTAAGAATCTGAATATAAAAATTGGGTCCCGGCATCTAAGAATCTGAATAAAAAAATTGGGTCCAGCATAGCAATACAAAACACAATATAACTTTTTGTTTTGTTGGGTGTGTTTTTTCCTTTTCATGTCTCGATGGTCAACTTAACGACAATTGGCTCCTGCAAATATATAGAAATACAAAAAACTTTGGATAGTTAAAATAGGATATGTTTATTTATTTTATGTTTTGGATTTTTCAATTGGTAATGGTTTTGGTTTGAATTTAGTAAATTGTTTTTTGGTAAAATTTAAATTTGGAAATATATAAATTACATTTTTAAATTTATAAATAAATTTAACAATTTTGAATATTTTTCTGGCATTCAGATTATATAATTTTCATAATTAATATATATATTTTTAACATTTTTTATATATTTTCAACATAAAAAATTGAAAACCTAAAATATTTAGACTACATCCTAAAAAACATAAACATTGGATTGTATTTTAATTAGAGCTAAAATACATTTATGATTATATATATATAAATTTTTGATATATGTTTTTGTTAATATATTTTGTCATAAATCAATATATATATATATATATATATATATATATATTTGATATATGTTTTTGTTTAATATATTTTTGTCAAAAATGTAAAATGTTAATAATGTTATGAAAGGTATTTATTTTTAATATAAAATAGTTATTAAAAGTGAAAAAATTAAGAGATATGGTTTAAGGATTTTTGAAAAGTTTTGGACAACTTTCAAAATTTTAAAACTATTGAAAATGCTATCATATCCATAGTTCTTTCAACTAGTAGGCAGATTCTCTTTGGAAGAAAGCAAGCTTTGATACTTCAGACAATGTCCTCTACAATTAGTTTTGGTATATGTAGCAGGTTGCTTCATTAGTTTTGGTATATGTAGCAGGTTTCTTCATTAGTTTTGGTATATGTAGCATGTTGTTTTATTAGTTTTGGTATATGTAGTAGGTTACTTCATGATGTATTTGGTGGATTGTGTGGAGTCATTTGTATATATGTTTAAAGAAAAGGTTTTTTTTTTTTTTTGGAGATATGTAACTTTGATTTAATATTAAATAGCAAGTTACATGCTTTTTTTTCTCTGAAAAAAAATTGCTTTTTAAAACTTTATTTTATAAAATTAAACTAAATATTAAAAAAATATAAGTTTTTTATTTAACTTTATTATAATAGAATTCTCATCTACTAAACTAAAAATAATATTTTTCTTGAAATTTTGCTCATATGAATTGTTTTAAATTTCAAATAAGTAATTTTTATAATTCCATAAATATAACATGAAAATAATATTGAAATTTTATGCTTCATAATAAAGAATAAAGAATTAAGTTTAATAAATATATTTAGCCAAAAAAATCATATAACTAGTAAAATGATTAAAATTGTTATTATTAAATATTAATTATTAATAATTTATTATCTAAATAATTATAATTTTGTGAAAGTAAATTTTTGTTAGCTCACTCAGTTAAGGTGTGGGTCTTGCTGGCAAGGCGACTCAAATTAAATTCCCCTTAGGGGTGACTTAGTTAGGAGGTGACACCAAGAAACCTAGTCAACTTGAAGCTTATGCTTGTGCGGTCCACTCCGAGTGCAATCCCCAGTAATTTTGATGGCTTAAATGCCCCTAAGTTGTGGTCGCTTAAACCACATATCACTCCCACAAACCAATAAAATTCGAGCTAAAAAAAATTATAATTTTGTAAAGAGATAATAACTTTGTTAAAAAAAATATTTTAATAATTATTTATTTATTTATTATTCAAAATTATATATGATATAATTAGTTCTTATCATTTAATTCATCGCTACTTTAATTAAAATTAATTCACTTTGTCTTTTATGTTATTTTTTATAACTTTAAAAATTATATTTTTGTAAAGAGATCATAACTTTCATAAAATAAATCTTTTAATATTTTCTTTTATAAAATATATTTTATTTGTTATTCAAAATTATATATCAATATGATATAATTAGTTCTTATCATTTAATTTATTATTACTTTAATTATAATTAATTCACTTTGTCTTTTATGTTATTTTTTTATAACTTTTTTAAATGTATAACATAGTTTATTCTTATATTTAATTTTTTCTTTCACCTTTATTGGTGAACTTTCTTAAATGTATAACATAGTTGGTTCTTTTATTTAATTTTTTCTTTTAGACTTGATGATGATGATGATGATGACGACGACGACGACGACGACGACGACGGCGATGATGACGACGACGATGATGACGATGATGAAGAAACCGACTTTGGTCTATCGGACCTTAAGTAAGGTATTACTTGGTTTGCTTTAAAGTTTCGTTCTTGTGCTTAAAAAGCTTATTGAGAAGCTTTCTGAGTTCACTGTAGTTTTGGCAAGTTAGGAGGTTAGAAAGGTTTGTATTGTAGCAAATACTCTAGAACTTAGATCTAATGTGGGTGTAAGCAAGGCACTCTAAGAGAAAGTGTTTTTCATCGTCAACGCTTATAGACTCACAAAGATGCAAACCCTTTCTGCCCACAAAGTTTTAGATTAATAGACCAACGCCCTGTTTCGCTATGGAGCTCATGAGAATTCGTTCTAATATTGGCTATATTAATTTTCTTCCTTGAACTAGTTACTATTGAGAGATACTTCTGATATTCCAAATTAGGGTTAATGACCTTATGGTATCTTAATTTTCTCTTAACCGCTATGTTTTCCTTGCACCACAGTTTCTCTTTAAACTTAATATTTTTGGCATTACTGATTTTTTGCAAAGTGTCATTTTCATCAATACCCCAATGGTTTAATCAAGCCATGGTATCTTTACACCAACCCCGTTTTAGGCGTAGTTGGTTTTGAATTGAGTTTAAAGCAATTTTAGGAAGTCTCTTGTTTCCCATGTTATTTAATTTGTGCTTGTACATCAGGTACCTAGTCATAACCATGCTCTCGATGGGTGAAAGAGCTACTTCTATGAGGAGAATATGATAAGGCGTATTGCTTTTAATTTTGAGGTTATAAGTTATAAAACGCTTCTGGATTTGCTCAATATTCCTCCAAGATTATCTAGAAATGTTTCACCCCCATACTTCACAACCGTAAAAGATAATTGGGATGACAAGAGTTTCAAAGAGGAACTTATTTTTATCCCACATGACTAGGTTGACTGATTTACAATTATTTTCAAGACCAAAATAAGCTTTCCACCCTTTGTTAATACTTTTCTCAACACTATAGTTCTAATTGAGCTCGTGATGAATATCAATTCCGAGATATTTGTAAGAAGTCACTTGCTCCAATTTTCTATTATCATAAATAAAGTAGGCGTAGGTGTCTTTCCTAGATTTTATAATCATAACTTTTGTCTTGTCGGTGTTAACATTCACACCCATGTTAGAACAGAAATCTTTGAGAATTCTTTTATTTTATCTAAAGGACCTAAAACATTAAAACGCATTTGAAGGACTAATATACGAAAAATAGTTTAATTGATCACAAATAGTTTAATATCTAAGGGATGGATCACAAATAATTTAATTATTAATGGGACTTAAAGGGTACTAGCTCAATGGAAGAGCACCTACCTTACATGAAGGAGGTTGGTGGTTCGATTCCTCCATACCCTATCTATAACAATTGATGAATAATTCCAGTACAAAATGACAGATAAATGACCAAAATATCCATATAAACGACCACTTTTGAGTTGGTGACCACTGGTGGCAAATTAGCGGTCATTTGTCATGCGACAAAAAATATGGTCATATTTAGCTTGGTCATTTATAGCTTGTCTTGTGATCATATATTTGGTCATTAATTGTGACAACTAATAACCAAATATACAATCAAATTAACTACCAAATATATGACCACAAGATAAGCTATAAATGACCAAGTTAAATATGACCACTTTTTTGGTCGCGTGATCAATGACTGCTAATTTTCCACCAGTGGTTTCCAACTCAAAAGTGGTCATTTATATGCGGATTTTGGTCGCTTTTTGGTCATTTATATCTAATTTTTTACTAGTGTTGTGATGCATCAGGTGAAGGAAGCTCATATCATCACCATATATCCTTTGAGAGTAGGAAGCTCAAGGAGTACTGTAACATACCCATTAAACTTGATTTAGTATTTAGTCGTCGAAAGACAAGCGGGCAACTGTACAAGTTAAAAAAAAAATATTTCATCCTAAAAACTTTAATCATTAAGACATACTTGATTTGAGATCAATTTGTAGGGATTGAACATTTTACCATTTCATCGTGGGAGCCCTAGTGAATTACACATCTCGGCCTCCTACCAAATCTTTACTTTTATTTGGTATACATCATCTTTTAATTCATTAGCCATTACCATGAACATTGCATAAATAAATAATAAAAACCATTCAAGTAACATAATGTATTATCTCATATCACAAGTTTACCTTGAACTTATCCATGGAATTTTTACCCATTAGGGATAACATAACTGTGTTTATGTATTATTTCTAAAACCAGTTCTCATATGTAATTTCCATGATATTTAAAGATCTCCACAAACTTAGAATTTAGGAACATGAGCCCACTATCCTGACATCAAAACATTAACGATTAGATATCCATAAAGATATATTTAGCATGCATAAAGGGGAATAGAGATACATACATCTAATCTAAAATAACCACATCATCATGATACACATATGAGAGAACATATTTACATGGTTCACCCCAAACTGGGTTGCGTCCACCTAGAAAGTCACCGCTTCTTTTATTAGAAAAAATGTTAGATCTGTCAACATAGTCATTGCAAAAATAGTTGCCTCTACCTTGTCAAGGCCTCCCTTAAAGAGAAATACTTTCTAGAATGTTAACATCAACATTCGTACAATTACTATGCCTATATAATCATTGGTGTACATATTCACTTCAACCTAAATACTGAGATTCTTACCTTAGTAGTATGTATAAGTAAGCATCGGCGGTTACACAATCCCTTCGACACAAGATACAAAGATCTACCTTTGTACTATTTGTTCTCCCACAAGTAAGCACTAGTATTTACATATACTACAAGGTGTTACTTCCATAGATCATTAGATCCCTTTTTTGACATTCCATCAAAGGAAGGGGATAAAACTTCACCAAAATACTTATGGCCTTTAAGACATAAACGAAAGACCATACGGAGGCAAAAACAACACCTAACTAGCACTTGTGCTTTTACTAGCTAAAACAGGTTTAGTTCCATGTAATAATACTTATCACAAAAGTATCTAGCACAAAGGGATGGCAATACCCAAAGTACCATGCAGAGTATCAAGTAAAACTATATACAATCAAAAATCAATGATCCGATATACCTTAACGAAATCCAAGAGTTCATGAAGAAAACAAAGATCAGCTATTGCGCCTACAAGATCCTGCCACACCGTATGATAGATTATACTATATTTAGATCATACTGGGATCTACGCCTTCATAAGTCTGCACATAGAAATATCTGAATTAAATTAAGTACTCTCAGATCTGATACTCACTACACATTCCACCACATCGTTGTACTAAGATATAGAAAGCTCTACGCCTTCATCATCAGAAAGTGAGCAGAGAAAGTAATCCATGATTACCAAAGTAACCACCTAGATATGAAGATCTGAGATTTGCGAATTCACTCAGCATATACGCTGGTCTATCAATTCTAGACAAAGTAATTAAAAATACGATTCCAAAACAACAACCTAGATCTGAAATCTGAGTTTTGATGCGATTTCACTCAGCATACTAATGATCTGCAGAGATTTAAGATATTTTTAACAAGTAGAAGTGTTTGTTTACTGCCACGATCCATGACCACACATAGATATAGACTTCAAACAGAGAGGGGTAGACCCAACTACAAACTAATATGCAGTACGTAATCGATCTCTTGGATTAGATACTAAGAATGCTCCTGTGTTACTTTCGTGGGTGAAATATCCAAGCAGCAGTAAAAATACCAGACTACAACTGATATGCAGATACGCAATCTCTCCTTGGATCGGATACGGAGAATGTAAATTAGCAATTGCATTAACTGGATAGAAGATACCTAAAATGGTCGAAAATAGGAGTTAAATCTAATTACACAATAGAGGTTAAAATCCAACGCAAAGGTATTAATGCTTTTCCCGGATCTCTGTACACGACAAAGACTAAAAACCAACACAGGGGTATTAATACTCTTCACAGATCTTTGTACACAACAGAGATTAATTTAAAGCTGGGCGGTATCACTAGTTCATAAAAAGATTTAAAATCTAACGTAGAGATATTAACCATTACATACGTGATCTCTATTCACACAGAGATCGCACCGTACTGTGCGCTACCTTGTTCATGTAGGGATCCATAATAACAAATATGAGGCATAAGAAAACTTACAAGGTCACTCTATTCTTACAGAGTTTTGTTAAGCTGAGAACTACCTCCTCGATTTCTCCATCCCTCACGCAGAGTTCCATCCTACTTGCAGATGTCGCCTCTTCCAAATTCCTCTAGCCATCCCCCGAGTAGCTGTCCTTTCCCCTATTTAAGGTAGACCCAAAATCTAGGTTAACAACCAAGCAGAAAATTTTCCCACCGTCCTTCCCCCTGCCAAGCCTCGAAGAGAATTATTCTCCAAACAACGCAACCTGCCAAGTGGCAGTCTCAGATAAAACTACCACTAGCAGTTGGAACGCGGTTTTCACCTAACCCCCAACTCTTCTTATTCTAAACCTTGATAAAAATCTCTGTGTAATATCCCGAATTTTAGACTAACTATTTTGTATGTTATATGGGGCTTACAGCGCCAGCGTATGTGATTTATTATTGGGCATAAGTCTTAACATGTTTTGCGTTATGTTTTCATGAGTTGATATATATTGGGCATGTACCCTGTTTGTTTCATTGATTGATGTTTTACTGGGCAGGAAAGTCCGAATGGATAAGTTATTTTTTATTATGAGATTTGGTTACAATTTATGACATACTGACATTGCTTCTTTTTACACTATACTGTGCAGAGCATGGTTCATATGGATGATTATATAGTGTGTTGAGCGTGAACTCAGAAACACACAAATAACCTATATACTAGGCCTAAGCCCCGATGTATCTGGAGGACTCTCATTACGTGCTGGGCCAAATCCCCGATGTACATTGAGTGTTGGGCGTAAGCCCTGGAGCACTCCAAGCATGAAAGAAAATGAATACGAAATCCGAGGTCACTTAAATATTCTAGATGTGCCTCACAACAAAATTCTAGCTCTAGTGTTGAGCATAGGCTCTGGAATTGCACTAGCGTAATGCCCATGTGAGAACGTTGAGTTAAAAGGATCTGAAGAGCACTCGAGGTTACTAGATCTCAAGTGTTGAGTCAGAAGGACTCTGAATATCACTTATGTGTCTTATCACAACTATTCGAATTGATTAAATAAATCTTATTATCATCAAGTACTGCGGGAACTACCATGTTAAAACGAGGGAATCTGACATGCAAAGGGAGATACCAGAGGTTCCTATCCTAGCTTCCTGAGACTGTCCAAATAAGTGGACCCTATCCTTAAAAAGATTAAAAAGAAGTATCATGTGAAGATACATAAAAGACAACATCACCACTTAAAGCATAAATTAACTAATAGTAGTTCCTATGGTTAACATGCATAAAAGCCTCAATGCTAAGGTTATTATTAAGAACTTTAAAAATAATGTTGGTTTTATTTATTTATAAAATGTATCTATTTTATATAGTTATGCATGCATTTAATAAATCAATGATGCATTAATTATTTAATTGAAATATAAACTTTGTTATTACAATTATGAGAAGGCTTAAATCAGAAGCACTCTAGTTAAACAAGTTGAAAAGTCATGGTTCCAAAAGAACTAGTGATTAATTAAACAAATATTCTTTTGAAAATTAAGTTATTTAATTTAAAGAAACCAATTATTCCAGCAGTCCTAATTCAATATTTCCCTACATAAAGAGGACAGACCCCAAAGTTTGCGAATCATGATTCTCATGATTCTCTTATGGAATAAAAGACAACCTTTCTGCTCCAAGAAGTGAAGCATTCCCACATCAATTTTTCAGATTTGAACCAGCTGCGAATCTAGAGCCTCTATCTCTCAGTTTGCATGTCAGAACCAGCTCAGGGGGATTCATACTGAACCAGGAACGGTTGTAGGATCATGGTTGGGAGGAACGTGGTAGTCCCAAAGTTATCTGGTCCAGGATCAATTTGTCAGGTCAGCTAAAGTTCAGTAGTTTTCCACTAATTATTTGACTAAGTGTGCAGGTCATTATAGTTAGGAGCAAGCTACAAGGATAAGCAGGAATGCAAAAACTTACAAAACCTATAACACAAATTATTTCCAGAATTATACGTATTTCAGTATGGTTTCAAGTATCAGTATTAAATCAAGATTCTTCCCAGAATCCAGTGGCGTGTCTAGCAGGTCTAGCCCAGCTAGCCTTTGCTAGCCAAACGTATATTTATTTTCTGAAGTTAGGATTACTACAAAATATTGTTTATAAGTAGTTGTTTTCTATTTCTTTTATCACCTGTTCATTTAATTCTAGTACAAGGTTTTTTTATCTTCCTTCCATATATTATTAAATTCTTTTAAAACTAAAAGTATTATCTTATCTATTGCAATCAACATTACTGTAGACCAAGCATCGAAACTTCATCTACACATTTCCAAACCTTTTGCAACGACTCCACACAAACGTTTCTAGCCAAAACTTAAACACATCAACACAGAGATATAAGCTACAGGTCTATACTCTTACATAAACTAGAATTTGGACAAGAGGCATTGACATTAACCATAAGAATCTAGGATGTCCAACTGTCTGCAGAAGTATTACAAACAATAGTACACATAGGATGCCCACCTGGGCATTATCATTTTCTTCTTTTAAAATCGCCACAGGAAAATCTTAACCAACCATTGCGTCTATCAATCCAACACAAACATAGGGTAAAACCACAGGTTCCTTAATTTCTAGATACAACATCGGAGTAGTTTCATTATGAAACCCTGACGCATTCATCTACATTCCACATCAAAATCGTGAACACACAGAACGAAAATCGAAATAAGAAGTTGAACAACCACGTAAATCGGCCGGGCCACATTTTCATTCTTTAAACCAAAAGATTACATTGATAGGAGATAATATAGAAATACTGTAGTCTTTATTCACACCCAAAACTTACGTTCGAACATCATACATTATACAGGAAAGAGTCCCCTGTGTAAACCCCAATTTCATGATAGACCATAAGAACCACAACGCAGGCGCCAACAATAGCCTCAATACCAGAATACGATAGTCAATAAGCATAAGGAAAGCAGTGGAAATTACCTTCTAAACCTCCATAAAGATTACACAGAAGTTCCTCTTCTCTAAGTTTCATTATTACAAACCCCATAAACTCAAAACATTTGATGGTCTAGCCAGAGGCGACCCTTCCAGACTTCAAAATAGAACCAGTAAAGCCAAAGGGCTCACGAAGTCTCCCATAACCAAAACAAAACACACAGTATCCCACCAGAGATGTAAGAGGGCAGAGAAATTTGGGTGTGTAGCTGGACTTACCATTGCTCACATCAACCAAAGTCCTGAAAACCCACAATAGTCCATGCAGAGACCCTTCGCTGGCACTACCTATCATTCCAACATGAAAAACAAGGTTAAAACCCTGAGAGAGTTACCAAAGGGAGAAAGTATTTCATAAACAACGTTGAGAATTCTTCATGCCTGAGAAGAGTATGGTACTCTTCACTCCACCAGCCGAGCAAACACCATGTGCACTGAACATGAGCATAGCTTAGGTCAGGGCACGGAGCTACCTCCCAAGCATGCAATACAGTGCTGAGCCGAGGTTACAAATGAAAACACAGAGCACATGACCAAAGGAAAAACCCCAATTTCAGCGAAACCTCATTACCAGCCTGTCATCAACTTTACGGTAGGGTGCAGTTAAAACTGCACCAAACCATGCATTAATGAAGTCTCCTATATCCATGCAAACTAAAGTGTAGGTCGTGTGAAACAACCACGACTTGCTTGGTGTACAAATGTTATTCCAAAATATCCATACCTTAGGATTTTACCCTATAAACAATTCTTTTAGTGCTATAGTAATTATATTATACTCTACCCACTTAGGGCATGACTTTCATGATTAACCTTTACCTTGTAAAATTAATGTTTGGTAGAGTGTGGATAAATCCTCTAGGGTAGAGTTGTGATAGTGTAAACATCTGCAAATACAAACATGAAAGTATTACATTAGCAAAAATACTAAGTAAGTCTAGAACCCCCAAGAGTACCCTTACCTCTCGGCAACCCTGCCGGGGTACTTCTTCCTCCTTGATTGTTACCAATGTCCCATAATGGACTCAACCTTTCATCAACAAGGGTTCAATCACCTGAAGGTGTCATTTAGACATTCATAAATATAATCACATGATTTCTTAAAACAATATGAAGTAGTTTCTATTACCGTTACGTTAGAATTTGTAAATTGTAATCAAAACATATCATCATTTGATTTCACATGGCTTCCGCAGGACTAAAAGTTTAAACACTAGAGAGACCATGTTACTTAAGGTCTTAGACTTTTTATATTTCAAGCAAGTATGTATGCTTTTTACTAGTATTAGAATTAACTTGTGAAATTCTTCTTCTTCTTTAAAATTCGGCTATTGCAGGAAAGGAAAAAAAATTAAATTTTTGCTACTTTAGGGACATTACAAGTGGTATCAGAGCCAAGTTACAAAACTAAGTGACCTATTGGGCTCATTAAAAAACATCCGTTGCAGATACATAAAACTTTCTTTAAATATTGTATTATGTTTCATGTGAAGAATTAACTAACCAATTCCCTTCCGTAAAGCAGATACTTATATAACTTTCAGGAATAGGCAGTATCAAAAAAATGAATGCAGAACAGGGCAGCAGCATACAAGGCAATCTGAACTCTCCCCCATGAGAGCCAGAAATTGTAGTAGAATTAAATTCTGACCTACTGAAATCTATGCAAAGCTTGCAGGAAGAATTCCAAAGTTTCAGAGATGATAACGTGCAAGAAAGACGAGAGCAACAGGCTCTAAATGAAGCTTTGCTTCAAAGCTTAACAAGGGTAAAACCCTACGAACTACCCTTACTCTTAGTCGACACAAAAACAGGAAAAGCAAGAAGCTATCACACAAGAAAATATGTCAGTTCTAGAGAAGAAAGGCAAGAAGAAAACATACCTGAATCAACGGAAGAGGACTGTAAGAGCTCTTCCAATGACAACGTTGCACCACCTTCTCACAAGAAGAGAAGGAAAAGTGATAACAGTCTACAAGGGGAATTCAGAAAGATTAAGGCCCCAACTTATGACGGAGAAATCAACTTTGGGGAGAAGGTTGAAGAGTGGCTGCTAGGAATGAATAAGTATTTCAAAGTTCATAATTATTCTAGTGAAATGAAAAGTCGACTAGCCATCTACAATCTGAATGGTAAAGCAGCCAGATGGTGGCAGGACTTGAAACACACTAAGGGACAAGAGTTAAGAAACATAACATGGGATACTTTTAGCAAAATCTTTCAGGACAAGTACATGTCTGAAAGATTCTTCGACAAAAAAAAAATCAAAGAATTTCATGAACTAAAAATGGGCTCGATGACAATGGAAGCTTTCATCAACAGATTTTTAGATCTGCTACATTATGTCCCTTACATACAAGATGAAAAGGTCAAGATACAACAATTTCTGGGATGTCTACCCCCAAACTTCAGAGAAGAGATTGAATTTGACATGCCAAAACTTTAGACGTGACCTTACATAAAGCTCGACTCTGTTATGAACACGGACAACCAAGAAATGAAAACATAAACAGAAACAAAGACAAATTCAAAACCTTTTCAAACAACTGAAGGCCCAGTTTTAGGCCACCTCCTTACCGGAAACAAAACAATAGTTTCCCACCCAATAGGGGTTTCAACCAGCCTCTTCCAAGGCCGAATGTGCCTGCAACTCAACAGAACAGGCCAGCCTTGAACAAAGGGGCCAAAACTACACCGCCCACTATCACTTGTTGGAAATTCCAGGGACCCCAGTATTTCTGAGACTTCCCCAACAAGTCGGATGGGGCACTACACAACATACAAGCTAAACCAACAATAGGGGATATGGCAAGAACACCAAGAATTTATGCTGCACTCGATGGTCGAAAGCAGATCATCAGGCCACTATGGTAGATATTGAGGGTAAGCTCTCAAGTACACCTGTTTCAATTTTAATAGACCCTGGTGCTTTCCAAAGCTACATCGCCCCTAGGATAGTAAAAACTTGCAAGTTAAACCGAGAAAGTCACAAGGCACCATGGCTGGTACAACTAGCTACTGGTACCGAGTGAAAGGTTTTCGAACTAGTTAGTAGTTGTGAGTTAGATTTGAACGGTTTTTCGACTAGGGTAGATTTAAACATCTTACCTATAGGGTCTTATGACGTAATAATAGGCATGGATTTGTTAGAAGGACATCATGCCTTGCTAGATTGCTTAAACAAAGCAATCCTATGCATACATAGTCAAGAGAACCGAAGGACAATTCAAGGTATACCTAAGGAAGTATCAGTATGACAAATATCTGCATTACAACCAAAGAAATGCTTAAGGAAGGGTTGTAAACTATTTGCAATCCACCTTCAAGCAGTAGAAGCCGATAGAGAGCAAAAGATCAAGGATTTTCCAATACTAGTAGAATTCAGAGATGTGTTTCCTGAGGAAATACCAGGGTTACCACCCAAACGGGACTTAGACTTTTCCATAGAGATAACACTCGGATCGATACCCATCTCTAGGACTCCGTACCGTATGAGCACACCAGAGCTGGTAGAACTTAAGATACAATTACCAAAACTAATAGACAAGGGCTACATTCGACCGAGTGTGTCTCCCTAGGGAGCACCAATACTCTTTGTCAAGAAAAAGGATGGAACGATGCGAATGTGCATCGATTTCCATCAACTCAACAAGTTAACCATCAAGAACCGTTACCCACTCCCTAGGATCGATGACTTGTTTGATCAAGTCAGAGGAGCGAAGATCTTCTCAAAGATCGACCTACGGTCCGGGTATCACCAGGTGAGAATCCATGACAAAGACATCAGTAAGACTGCTTTTCACACTCGATATGGCCACTAAGAGTTTGTAGTAATGCCTTTCAGTTTGAGGAATGCACCCGCCAACTTCATGTGCATGATGAACACCATTTTCAGCAAGTACCTCGACAAGTTTGTTCTAGTCTTAATTGACAATATTGTGATCTATTTCAAGAACGAAGTAGACCATGAGGAACACCTCCATATTGTTTTACGTATATTACGGGAACACCAAATTTACGCCAAGTTTAGTAAGTGCGATTTCTACAAACCCCAGATCCAATACATAGGACACATCATTTTCGAGAAGGGAATAGCCGTCGACCCCGAAAAGGTCAAGGCCATTGAGGAATGGCACACACCTACGTGTGTTTTCGACATAAGATCATTCTTAGGTCTGGCCGGTTACTATTGGAAGTTCATTGAGAGATTCTCACGTATCGCATGTCCCATGACCGCCTTACAAAAAAAAGGCAAACAAGTTTATTTGGACGGCTAAGGATGAAGAAAGCTTTCAAAAGCTGAAGCAACTACTGGTTAGTGCATCGATTCTGTGTATCATGAATCCCAATGGAGATTTCATCATTTGCACGGATGCAAGCAAGGAAGGACTCGGGGTTGTCCTTATGCAAGATAATTTTGCTATATGCTACGAATCGAGGAAACTGAAAGAGCATGAGCAGAACTACCCTACTCATGACCTCGAACTAGCTTCCATCATCCATGCCCTGAAGATGTGGTGACATTATCTCATGGGAAAGAAATTCTTATTGATGACTGATAACATGAGCTTGAAATACCTTTTTGATCAACCTGACCTAAATTCCAGGCAGGCCAGGTGGTTGGCCTTCCTTAGTGAGTACCATTTCGAACTAAAGCATATAAAAGGCAAGGAAAACAAGATTGCAGATGCCTTAATCCATCAAGCACATATGCTTTACGAGGTCATGGTGAGCCAAACCAACTCAGACTTACACGACAGAATTCGAACGGCATGTAAGAGTGACTGTTATTACACGGAAATCCTCGCAAAGATTCAGGAAGACAGACTCTTTCAACAACAGAAAGAGTATAAGATAGACGAGTCAGGACTACTATGGTCGAAAGAGAGACTTTACGTCCTTGAGAGTGGAGACATTAGATCAAACATCCTCACCGAATTTCACCAGAAACCCTACTAAAGGAACCCCTGATATCAAAAGATGATATCAGAAGTAAAGAAACATTACTTTTTGCCTAAGCTGAAGGCTGACATCATCATGTTCATCGCAAAATGTCAAGAATTCCAATTGGTCAAAGAAGAACATGAACACCCCTCCAGATTACTTCAACCTTTACCCATTCCGGAATGGAAATTGGAGGTAATAAGTATGGAATTCATTACAGGCTTACCCAAGAATAAGAAATTGAATGACTCCATCTTTGTAGTGGTGGAAAAGCTATCTAAAGCAGCCCACTTCATACCAGTAAAATCCACCTACAAAGCAGTTCACATCGCAGAAATATTCCTGAAGGAAATATTTCGATTGCACAGTATACCCAAAGCAATCATTTCCGATTGAGACACAAAGTTCACTAGCAACTTCTGGAGAGCATTGTTCTCCGGTTTGGAGACCCAGTTACATTTCAGTACCGCATACCACCCCCAAATTGACGGACAAACGAAACGAGTAAACCAAATTCTTGAGGATATGCTGAGAATGTATGTCATGAACAATCCCACTAAGTGGGAAGACTATTTACACCTCGCAAAATTTTGCGTACAACAACGGTTATCAAACCTCGACCAAAATGAGCCCTTTTGAGGTGCTCTACGGACCAAAGTGTCGGACCCCCATAACTTGGGGCATTCCGGTGGACAGAATTATGCTAGGACCAGATTTACTAAAAGACCTTGAACAACTAGTTTCCAAGGTGCAACTAAACTTAAAAGAAGCTCAAGACCGCCAAAAGAGTTATGCAGACAAGAAAAGAAAGGAAAAAGAATACCAAGTCAGGGAACATGTGTTTCTAAAAATAAAAGCAAAACGAAGCTTGTTGAGCTTGGGACGTTGTGATAAATTAGCCCCAAGGTTTTGTAGACCTTTTGAAATACTGGCCAAGAAGCGCACAGTAGCTTATGAGTTAGCTTTACCAGCTCATATAAAAGTTCATAATGTTTTGCATGACTTCATTCCTAGTCCCTAGAAACACCGAAACGGTGTTGTTCTAAGCGGGAAGGGATGTAATATCCCAAATTTTAGACTAACTATTTTCTATGTTATATTGGGCTTACAGCCCCAGCGTATGTGATTTATTATTGGGAATAAGCCTTAACATGTTTTGATTTATGTTTTCATGAGTTGATATATATTGGGCATGTGCCCTGATTGTTTCATTGATTGATGTTGTACTGGGCAGGAAAGCCCGAATGGATAAGTTATGTTTTATTATGAGATTTGGTTACAATTTATGACATACTGAGATTGCTTCTTTTTACACTATACTGTGTAGAGCATGATTCATATGGATGATTATATTGTGTGTTGAGCGTGAACTCATAAACACACAAATAACCTATATACTAGGCCTAAGCCCCGATGTATCCAGAGGACTCTTATTACGTGCTGGGAGAAAGCCCCGATGTACATTGAGTGTTGGGCATAAGCCCTGGAGCACTCCAAGCTTGAAAGAAAATGAATACCAGATCCAAGGTCACTTAAATATTCTAGATGTGCCTCACAACCACATTCTAGCTCTAGTGTTGAGCAGAGGCTCTGGAATTGCACTAGCGTAACGCCCATGTGAGAGTGTTGAGTTAAAAGGCTCTGAAGAGCACTCGGGGTTACTAGATCTCAAGTGTTGAGTCGGAAGGACTTTGAATAGCACTTATGTGTCTTATCACAACTATTCGAATTGATTAAATAAATCTTATTATCATCAAGTACTGTAGGAACTACCATGTTAAAACGAGGGAATCTGACATGCAAAGGGAGAGACTAGAGGTGCCTATCCTAGCTTACTGAGACCGTCCAAAGAAGTGGACCCTATCCTTAAAAAGATTAAAACGAAGTATCATGTGAAGATACATAAAAGACAACATCACCACTTAAAGCATAAATTAACTAATAGTAGTTCCTATGGTTAACATGCATAAAAGCCTCAAGGCTAAGGTTATTATTAATAACTTTAAAAATAATGCTAGTTTTATTTATTTATAAAATATATTTATTTTATATAGTTATGCATTTATTCAATAAATCAATGATTCATTAATTATTTAATTGAAATATAAACTTTGTTATTACAATTATGAAAAGGCTTAAATTACAAGCACTCTAGTTAAACAAGTTGAAAAGTCATGGTTCCAAAAGAACTAGTGATTAATTAAACAAATATTCTTTTGAAAATTAAGTTATTTAATTTAAAGAAACCAATTATTCCAACAGTCCTAATTGAAGATTTCCCTACATAAAGAGGACAGACCCCAAAGTTTGCGAATCGTGATTCTCATGATTCTCTTATGGAATCAAAGAGAACCTCTCTGCTCCAAGAAGTGAAGCATTCCCACATCAATTTTCTAGATCTGAACCAACTGTGAATCTAGGGCCTCTATCTCTCAGTTTGCATGTCAGAACCAGCTCGGGGGGATTCATACTGAACCATGAACGGTTGTAGTATCATGGTTGGGAGGAACGTGGTAGTCCCAAAGTTATCTGGTCCAGATCAATTTGTCAGGTCATCTAAAGTTCAGTAGTTTTCCACTAATGATTTGACTAAGTGTGCAGGTCATTACAGTTAGGAGCAAGCTACAAGGATAAGCAGGTATGCAAAAACTTAAAAAAACTTCAACACAAATTATTTCCAGAATTATACGTATTTTAGTATGGTTTCTAGTATCAGTATTAAATCAAGATTCTGCTCAGAATCCAGTGGCGTGTCTAATAGGTCTAGCCCAGCTAGCCTTTGCTAGCCAAACGTATATTTATTTTATGAAGTTAGGATTACGACAAAATATTGTTTATAAGTAGCTATTTTCTATTTCTTTTATCACCTGTTCATTTAATTCTAGTACATGGTTTTTTATCTTCCTTCCATAGAGTATTAAATTCTTTTAAAATGAAAAGTATTATCTTATCTACTACAATCAACATTACTTTAGACCAGGCATCGAAACTTCATATACACATTTCCAAACCATTTGCACATAATCCACACAAACGTTTCTAGCCAAAACTTAAAGGCATCAACACAGAGTTATAAGCTACAGGTCTATACTCTTACATAAACTAGAATTTTGACAAGAGGCATCAACATTAACCATAAGAATCTAGGATGGCCAATTGTCTACAGAAGTATTACAAACAGCAATACACATAGGATGCCCACCTGGGTGTTACCATTTTCTTCTTTTAAAATCGCCACAGTAAAATCTTAACCAACCATTGCGTCTATCAATCCAACACAGACATAGGGTAAAACCACAGGGTTCCTTAATTTCTAGATACAACACCGGAGTAGTTTCATTATGAAACCCTGATGCATTCATCTACATTCCACATCAAAATTGTGAACACACAGAACGAAAATCAAAATAAGAAGTTGAACAACCACGTAAATCAGCCGAGCCACATTTTCATTCTTTAAACCAAAATATTACATTTATAGGAGATAATATAGAAACACTACAGTCTTTATTGACACCCAAAACTTACGTTCTAACATCATACATTATATAGGAAAGAGTCCCCTCTGTAAACCCCAATTTCATGACAGACCACAAGAACCTCAACGCAGGCGCCAACAATGGCCTCAAAACCAGAATACGATAGTCAATAAGCATAAGAAAAGCATTGAAAATGACCTTCTAAACCTCCATAAAGATTACACAGAAGTTCCTCTTCTCTAAGTCTCATTATTACAAACCCCATAAACTCAAAACATTCAATGGTCCAGCCAGAGGCGACCCTTCCAGACTTCAAAATTGAACCCGTAAATCCAAAGGGCTCATGAAGTCTCCCATAACCAAAATGAAACACACAGTACCCCACCAGAGATGTAAGAGGTCAGAGCAATTTGGGTGTGTAGCTGGACTTACCATTTCTCACGTCAACCAAAGTCCTGAACACCCACAACAACCCATGCAGAGACCCTTCGCTAGCACTACCTGTCATTCCAACATGAAAAACAAGGTTAAAACCCTGAGAGAGTTACCAAAGGGAGAAAGTATTTCATAAACAACGTTGAGAATTCTTCATACTTGAGAAGAGTATGGTACTCTTCACTCCACCAGCCAAGGAAATGCCATGTGCACTGACCATTAGCGTAGCTCAGTTCAGGGTACGAAGCTACCTCCCAAACACGCAATACAAGGCTGAGCTGAGGTTACAAATGAAAACGCAGAGCACATGACCAAAGGAAAAACCCCAATTTCAGCGAAACCTCATTACCAGCCTGTCATCCACTTTATGGTAGGGTGTAGTTAAGATTGCACCAAACCCTGCATTAATGAAGTCTCCTATATCCATGCAAACTAAAGTGTAGGTCATGTGAAACAACCATGACTTGCTTGGTGTACAAATGTTATTCGAAAATCTCCATACCTTAGGATTTTACCCTATAAACAATTCTTTTAGTGCTATAGTAATTATATTATAGTCTACCCACTTAGGGTACAACTTTCATGATTAACCTTTACCTTGTAAACTTAATGTTTGGTAGAGTGTGGATAAATCCTATAGGGTAGAGTTGTCACAGGGTAAACATTTGCAAATACAAACATGAAAGTATTACATGAGCAAAAATGCTAAGTAAGTCCAGAACCCCTAAGAGTACCCTTACCTCTCGGCAACCCTGTCGGGGTACTTCTTCCTCGATTGTTACCAATGTCCCATAATGGACTCAACCTTTCATCAACAAGGGTTCAATCACCTGACGGTATCATTTAGGCGTTCATAAATATAATCACATGATTTCTTAAAACAATATGAAGTAGTTGCTATTACCGTTACACTAGCATTTGTAAACTGTAATCAAAACATATCATCATTTGATTTCACATTGCTTCCACAGGACTAAAAGTTTAAACACTAGAGAGACCTTGTTACTTAAGGTCTTAGACTTTTTATATTTCGAGCAAGTATGTATGCTTTTTACTAGTATTAGAATTAACTTGTGAAATTCTTCTTCTTCTTTGAATAGCGGCTATTGCAGGAAAGGAAAAAAATTTAAATTTTTGCTACTTTAGGAACATTACACTATGTACAAGTCGGTTGTATTCTGATGAAGTATACTCCAGCACTTACAAAAGGGAACAAATGGTAGTGATAGAGTCTAGGGTTCAATGCATGGAAATAGGTGGCGGGAAAATGAGAATTCGTGTGCTTCACTTTAAGGAAACACTTCTCCTATAAACCTTCTTAGTGGTCTACCAGTACTACACTCCATCATTATGATCCAAAAGGTTTTTCTTTAGCCAATGTTTTGATCATCAATGGTAAAATATTGTGGTTTAGGTGAGTGTTATTTTATTAAAAATACAGTCGCTCGTCATAAAAAATATATTTATCTCAATATATTTTGTAGTTAACAAATCCTACATACTTTAAGTATAACCAATATACTTACATATTTAAATAATAGGGCCAATTCCTTTTCTTTTCCATAATATAAAATAATGGACTTCTAATTACAAGTTTATATGTTTATATAGAAACGTGCAACCCTTGGATGCTTAATCCATCACAAGGATTAGTGTAAACTATCTTTCCTCCTACCTTGTGTTCATGGTGAAATAAGGGAAGAAAGATTAGTTTATAATATAATATTATAGGAAATTTCCCTACTACTTAGGTTAGGGTTATATATATATATATATATATAGATGATTTTCTCAATTCCTTAGGTTCGTCCATTAATATTTAGCCTCAAGCTAAAATAAGTATGGAGTTCACTATCAACCTGTGATAATAATCACTATGTTGGGGTTTAAGGTAACCAGTAAACCTTAGGAAAACTAAAAAAATAAGTGGTCGCTAAATTCCTATTGCAACCGGATGACATCCATCATGAATGTCTTAATTTCCATGTCTACCTAGTCAAACAACCTCTTTCTCCGAATGGACCCAAATGCTCGTCATTTAGTTGTACTATCGTCATTCATCTCTTAAGTCAAAATAAAACTTATGAAATAACATCGTAATGTTTTCAAGGTCCACAGGTGGGGCCTTGGCCTTGAGATCCTCGCTCGGGCCACTTACAAATTATAACATATTATTTACAAAACAATATGATATAAAAGAGAGGGATATCACATCCTCCTCCCCTTTATAAATAACACCATCCTCGGTGTTCATACATTTCAGCAGTTTGTCCTCTCTTCTCGAGTCACCCTTTGTCTTGCTTCGTCATTTATATTTTGACCTTCTTTGGTCTTTCATGAACTTCTCACAAGTCTCTATCGATCACCCTGTATTTTCGACTACAGAACCGGAATTCGAAGAAACCATAAAACTTATCATCAATTCCATAATCAAACTCATAAACATAAATACGGAGTCATTTATTGTACATAACATTTGCAATCTATGGAACATCTTTTAGTCATTGTTTGTGTTGTTATTATTATCACAAGCACACTTAATTCCAGTGATCCAAGAATGTAGAATGTTAACTTAATCAACACACATCATTCACTTGATCCAGGAAATTATTGCTTAGCACCCCAGCGCTCACACAACAATCATTTCTCTCATGTTTTTCCTAACACCTTAGTGCTCACACATCAGTCATTTCTTTCATGTTTTTCCTAACACCTTAAAGTGCTCGCACAACAATCATTTCTTTCATGTCTTGCCTAACACCTTAGTGCTCACACAACAATAATTTCTTTCGTGTCTTGCCTAACACCTTAGTGCTCATGCAACAATCATTTCTTTCATGCATACTAAGTAGCGTCCTGCCTCCTGCATATGCATACTCTTTATAATTTGCCTAGGTATTTACAGTCAGCCGATTCCCTCAAGAATCCTGACGGCTGTCAACTCCCTAATTTCATGGGAGTGTTTCAGTGCCCTTAACGCACTCTTACATAATTCCCCTCAAGCCTTCTCACTTGAGTCCTGGAATCTATTTCCCCTCAAGCCTCCTCGCTTGAGTCTAGGAAAATCTCTTTCAAATTTATCAATTATTTCGTCACATTAACTTTTGTAACCATATGATTACTCTGACCAATTTGGGTCTAGTTCTTTATTCAACAATAATTATCAAAAAATTAAAAGAATAGAGAATAGTTGTGATGTGGATATTAAATCCTCATGCCCTTGTTTTGCCATGAATAATATTTATGCTCTTGTCTTTCCACAGGCTCCACAAAATTTTGACCATCTGTCAAACTCACCTGTTAGTACCAAAATAAGATATTTGTAAGAAGATCTTTTTCCTATGCATAAAAATAAGAAGATCATCCTTCACAACATAAAACCATTCTTTTCTTACTAAGATTTTGTGAATAAGCAACAAAATTGGTATGTACCCATGTTGAAAATGTCAAATACCTCTATTCATCACAAAACCATCTTATTTTTATAAAGGTCTACATCCTATTTACCTACTCATGGTAACTCACTTCTAAGCGTATAGGTGTTTCTTTATTGACAAAATAAGTAACCCTCTTCATGTTACTACTTATAACTATGCCAACTTCAACTTCATGGATTTTCATAAATGAAAGTGGTAATATAATACGTTTCATACCTCATTCATTCAGATACACTTTAGTCATATTCAGTTATCACCAATCTCATGAGAAAATAATTAAACCATAAACTCTGATGATCAATACACCGTCAATATACATAAGAATAAGTATCTCACAGGGATAATTTTCATGATCACATGTTCTACTTCGAAGTAACTCATTCGTCATTACACTAATCTTGGTAATAAGGTAAACCCTAAAATTCCACCAAGACACAATACACCATATCATCATAAGATAGTATAAACAAATAACAAAATACTTCATGACAGATAATAAGAACCGGTGAGAGTTATATCATCGGTAACTTCCTTCCTTCTCCTAAAATCCAGAGATTAGGGTTAAACCCTAATTTATTTAGTCTCATAACTTATTTGGAAGGATGCTATATCTTTCCATTTCTCATACGATTCCAATTTAGTTATACAACTTTTCTTTTACGCACTAACATCATGTAAGTAACAATGCATTGTTTACATATATATATATATATATATATACTTGCAAATTTCTATAAAGGTAATCACATACCTTTATAAGGGCGTCCATATAGCTCCTTATTATATGACCCTCTTATGCCAAGGTACACGTTGACTTGTATCAACACATATTAGTACTACACGAAACATCTTATGAAATCCATATAACAAAATAAAATAGGTAGTCAAGTTGCCCATGTACATACTTCTACCTCATAACTCTCGAACACATCTTTTATAACAACCACTAAAGTATCCCAACTTCCACAGTAGAGATCACTGAAAATAGGGAATATATAAAATGAACTCACGCATTTTCACCAAATGCATCCTATTAACTACTTAAAATACACATGTATACCTTTTAAGAAATTATAACCATTTCATTTTGTTGAACCTACAGGCAAGGTTTCAAGCATTCTTCAATGTCATACAACAACATTATGAAAATCACGTACTAGAATGAAATTAATTAGTAAGGAGACTATTTAACCAATGTTCTCCATTATGATCTACAAATTTCCTAGTCATAGAAACTTCACACTAATTTAAAGTTAATTTTTCATTGTTCATAGAATTTTCTGATACCTTTCGTCTAGTTAGGCCGTACTTGTGAAATATTGTTTTTAGCAAACTTATAATTCTTAGTTGATACCTCTGTAATGAAATGGAATTTTGTATCATCAACATACTTATGTTTCCTTCATAACTAGGAGATATTAGTTACATGTTCTATTCATGTTGGCTCCTCCTATGACATGTACCTTTACAACATTCACTATTAAGGTCAATAGCATTTATAAACTTTCTTGTTTATAAACAAATTTATATGTGGAACCGAACTTGACTATTCCTAACGTAGTTGAAAACCCAAGACCATTCCAAAATATCAAATTTTAGAGGACTCTTAAACCTATAAACTTCCTTAAATCAAAACTTTAATGGATCTTTTAACCAATCTGTGTTGCTTAGATTGCCCATTTAAATCTCATATTGTAAATCTAGACTAGCGAGTCAATCAAATTCACTTAGTTATGTAGAGTCCACAAAAATTAGGAGAGTTTCACTAACATAAAAACTCCTCCTTTAAACACTAGGATAATTTCCAATACATTCTTTTACAAGTACTTATTTCATAGGGACCTTGCTCCAATAGTCTAATTATTTCAATCATTCAATGAAACTAGTTGTAGAGTATGAGGAGATATTCATAGTTTAGTGTCGATCAATAGAAGATTGTTCAAAATACATAATGAAACATGTACTCTATGTTCACAATTAGATACTGCTATGCCATTATAATGCTTTAGCAAGTTGGAACATACTTACTTGCACTTTCCAAGACGTCTTGTCGCTTACCCTTTGCCGAGCCTTGGAATGAAATTTTATGTCTACGTCTTATAAAATGGAGTTCCATTCCTTGTTCGACTAACTTGTATTTGTTTCTTACTGATTGAGCCCAATAAGCCCGAGTGTTTGCAACTTGTGCTCTGATACCATATGTAACATATGCATTAAACTTGAATTAGTATTTAGTTATCGTAAGATGAGCAGGAAACTGTACAAGTTAAAAAAAAATTCTTCATCCTAAAAAATTTAATCATTAAGACATACTTGATTTGAGATAAATTTGTAGGGATTGAACATTTTACCATTTCATCGTGGGAGCCCTAGTGAATTACACATCTCAGCCTCCTACCAAACCTTTACTTTTATTTGGTATACAACATCTTTTAATTCATTAGCCATTACCATGAACATTGCATAAATAAATAATAAAAACCATTCAAGTAACATAATGTATTAGCTTATATCACAAGTTTACCTTGAAATTACCCATGGAACTTTTACCCATTAGGGATAACATAATTGTGCTTATGTATTATTTCTAAAACTAGTTCTCATATGTAATTTCCATGATATTTAAAGATCTCCACAAACTTAGAATTTAGGATCATCATCCCACTATCCTAACATCAAACAATTAACGATTAGATATACATAAAAATATATTCAGCATCAATAAAGGAGATTAGAGATAAATACATATAATCTTAAATAACAACATCACCATGATACACATATGAGAGAACATATTTACATGGTTCACCCCAAACTGGGCTACGTCCACCTAGAAAGTCACCGATTCTTTTATTAGAAAAGATGTTACATCTGTCAGCATAGTCGTTGCAAAAATAGCTGCCTCTACCTTCTCAAGACCTCCCTCAAAGAGAAATACTTTCTAGAATGCTAACATCAGCATTAGTACAATTACTATGCCGATATAATCATTGGTGTACATATTCACTTCAACCTAAATACTAGGATTCTTATCTTAGTAGTATGTATAAGTAAGCACCAGCGGTTAAACAATCCCTTCGACACAAGATACAAAGATCTACCTCTGTACTATTTGTTCTCCCACAAGTAAGCACTAGTATTTACATATACTACAAGGTGTTACTTCCATCTCATTAGATCCCTTTTTTGACATTCCACCAAAGGAAGGGGATAAAACTTCACCAAAATACTTATGGCCTTTAAGACATAAAAGAAAGACCATACGGAGGCAAAAAAAACACCTAACTAGCACTTGTGCTTTTACTAGCTAAAACAGGTTTAGTTCCCGGTAATAATACTTATCACAAAAGTATCTAGCATAAAGGGATAGGAAATACCCAAAGTACTATGCAGAGTATCAAGTAAAACTGCATACTATAAAAACTCAGTGATCCAATATACCTTAACGAAATCCAAGAGTTCATAAAGAAAACAAAGATCAGCTATTGCGCCTACAAGATCCTGCCACACCGTATGGTAGATTATACAATATTTAGACCATACTGGGATCTTTGCCATCATAAGTCTGTACATAGAAATATCTGAATTAAATTAAGTACTCTCAGATCTGATACTCACTACACATTCGACCACATCGTTGTACTAAGATCTAGAAAGGTCTATGCCTTCATCATCAAAAAGTGAGCAGAGAAAGTAATCCATGATTACCAAAGTAACCACCTAGATTCGAAGATCTGAGATTTGCGAATTCACTCAGCATATATGCTGGTCTATCAATTCTAGATAGAGTAATTAAAAATACGATTCCAAAACAACAACCTAGATCTGAAATCTGAGTTTTGATGCAATTTCACTCAGCATACTAATGATCTGCAGAGATTTAAGATAGTTTTAACAAGCATAAGTGTTTGTCTGCTACCACGATCCATGACCACACATAGATCTACTTCAAACAGAGATGGGTAGACTCGACTACAAACTAATATGCAGTACGTAATTTCATCTCTTGGATCGGATACTGAGAATGCTCTTGTGTTACTTTCGTGGGTGAAATATCAAAGCAGCAGTAAAAATACCAGACTACAACTGATATGCAGATACGCAATCTCTCTTTGTATCGGATACGGAGAATGGAAAGTAGCAATTGCATTAACTGGAGAGCAGATACCTAAAACGGTCAAACAAAGGTGTTAAATCTAAGTACACAATAGAGGTTAAAATCCAACGCAGAGGTATTAATGCTTTTCCTGGATCTCTATACATGACAGAGATTCAAAACCAACACAGGGGTATTAATACTCTTCACGAATCTCTGTACACAACAGAGATTAATTTAAAGCTGGGCGGTATTTCTAGTTCATACAAAGATTTAATATCTAACGCAGAGATATTAACCATTACACCCATGATCTCTATTCACACAGAGATCGCACAATACTGTGCGCTACCTTGGTCATGTAGGGATCCATAATAAGAAAGATGAGGCATAAGAAAACATACAAGGTAACTCTATTCTTACAGAGTTTTGTTAAGCTGAGAACTATCTCCTCGATTTCTCCATCCCTCAAGTAGAGTTCCATCCTACTTGCAGATATCGCCTCTTCCAAATTCCTCTAGCCATCCCCCGAGTAGCTGTCCTTTCCCCTATTCAAGGCAGACCCAAAATCTAGGTTAAAAACCAAGCGGAAAAATTTTCCCACCGTCCTTCCCCCTGCTAAGCCTCGAAGATAATTATTCTCCAAACAACGCAACCTTCCAAGTGGCAGTCTCTGATAAAACTACCACTAGCAGTTGGAATACGGTTTTCACCTAACCCCCAGCTCTACTTATTCTAAACCTTGATAAAAATCTCTATTACCCTATGTATAAGTCGGTTTTATTCTTATGAAGTATACTCCAGCACTTACAAAAAGGGACAAATGGTAGTGATAGAGTTTAGGGTTCAATGAGTGGAAATAGGTGGCGGAAAAATGAGAATTCGTGTGCTTCACTTTAAGGAAACACTTCTCCTTTAAACCTTCTTAGTGGTCTACCACTACACTCCATCGTTATGATCCAAAAGGTTTTTCTTTAGCCAATGTTTTGATCATCAAAGGTAAAATCTTGTGGTTTAGGCGAGTGTGTTATTTTATTAAAAACACAGTCGCTCGTCATAAAAAATATATTTATCTCAATATATGTTTTAGTTAACAAATCCTACATACTTTAAGTATAACCAATATACTTACATATTTAAATAATAGGGCCAACTCCTTTTCTGATATAAAATAATGGACTTCTAATTTCAAGTTTATATGTTTATATAGAAATGTGCAACCCTTGCAATGTTAATCCATCACAAGGATTAGTGTAAAATATCTTTCCTCCTATATATATATATGATTTTGTCAATTCCTTAGGTTCGTCCATTAATCTTTAGCCTCAAGCTAAAATAAGTATGGAGTTCGCTATCGACCTGTGATAATAATCATTGTGCTGGGGTTTAAGGTAACCAATAAACCTTAGGAAAACTAAAAAAATAAGTGGTCGCTAAATGCCTACTGCAACCAGATGACATCCGTCATGAATGTCTTAGTTTCCATGTCTACCTAGTTAAACAACCTCTTTCCCCGAATGGACCCAAATTCCCGTCATTTAGTTGTACTGTCGTCATTCATCTCTTAAGTCAAAATAAAAATTAAGAGATGAATTTGTAAGTGGCCACTTACAAATTATAACATATTCACAAAACAATATGATACAAAAGAGAGAGATATCACAAGTACGAGTGTCACTATTTCATATATGATAAGGAGATGCTGGTGATCATGCATTCCTTGGCCAAACTCAAGCAATACCTGGTCGGTGGAAAATTCAAAATTCAAATAGATCGTAATAGCTGGAGGTATTTCTTAGAACAGAAGGATTTAAACTAGAGGCAACAAAAATTGGTCAGTAAAGTACAAGCATATGAATTTGAGATAGAGTATGTGAAGGGTAAAAACAACATTGTAGCCAATGCCCTTTCTAGAAGGCTAATTACACTCTCTCTTATGGATACTTATACGGATTGGAAGTCCCACCTCTTGGTGGATTACTCAAAAAATAAGTTTGTTTGTGAACTACTGGATGGACAGGTACAAGATGATAGGTCCAGGGCAGTAGATGATATAATATACTACACAAAAAGGATCTATTTGGTTCTAGAATCTATGCTTAAGAATAATATCATATAGGCCTCACACGATTCACCATTGGTAGGACATCACGAGTTCTTGGAAACTTACAGGAAGATTCGAGAGAGGTTCTCATGGAAGGGACTCAAGGAAAATGTACTAACATGTGTGAGGGAGTGTAGCATTTTCCAGCATAACAAATCATAACACACCGCTTCAGTGGGATTGCTTTAGTCATTACCAATTATGGAGCAAAAATGGGAGAGTATTTCCATAGATTTCATTACAGGGTTTCCAAAGGTGTAGGGTAGATATTGCATATATGTGGTGGTGGACATGTTAACCAAATTTTCTCATTTCTTTTCTATTCCCTTGAATTATACAACATAACATGTAGTGGATTTATTCTTCCAGGAGGTATTCAGGTTGAACAGGTTACCTAAGACCATTGTTAGTGACGAAGACAATAGATTCATCGATGCCTTTTGAAAAGAGCTCTTAAGGTTGGTTGGTATCAATTTGGATACTAGTACTAGTTACCACCCTCAGGCTAGTGGGAAAACATAAATAGTAAACAAATGGATTGAGGGATAATTGTGAAATTATGTATCTATACAACAAAGGATTTAGATCAAATGGCTACATCTAGGGGAACATTGTTACAATACTACCTACCACATGTCCATCTGTATGACTCTCTTTAGAGAACTATATGGATATGGTGCCCCCACCTTTATAGAGTTGGTATTTGGAGATAACCGAGCACCCAAGGCCAAATATTAGATTCAGGAAATCTAGGACATTCTTAAATCCCTCAAAGGAAACTTGGAGACAACTTAGAATTGACAAAAGTTGTATGCAGATAGGCATAGAGTTGAACGTAGTTTTGAAGTGGGATATTTGGTGTATTTTTGGCTGAAACCTTACAAACAATCTTCCCTCAAGAAGAAAGGAGCATAAAAATTGAAGCCCCTCTTTTATGGACCTTACAAGATTACAAGGAGAGTGGGAGAAGTGGCTTACAAGCTCGAGCTGCCTTAGGGGATAAAAATTCATAATGTATTCCATGAATCTTGTCTCAAGAAATATATGGTTCAATAGGACACAACATCATCTGGGCTACTCCTAATCGATTAGAAGGGACAGTTAGTATTGATTCCAGAAGAAATATTATAGGTTCGAGAAAGGAAATTGAGGAATAGCGTCATCCGAGAGTACCTTGTCAGATGTAAGGAATTTCCAATTTAACATGCCACATGGGAATGGGAATAGGTACTTCAACATCCAAGCTTACAATTTATTGAGGACAAGAAATTTCGAGTGGGGAGGATTTAATGTACTCTTCCGCTTGAGCACTAGATATCGACCTACTAACCTATGCACAATTCCAATAGGTTTGAGCAGGGAATGTTAAAAAGGGGAATTAGGTAATGTCTAATGTCACTTTGGATAGAACACATGTATTATTAGTGGTGATATTAAGTCATTAGTAAAAAAGGGGTCACTTAAATATTATAAAGTCAAACACTTATTAAAGTGATGTAAATAATTAGAAAGTGGAAGAAGGGTCAATGGAGAAATAAAATAAGGAAAAGGAAAAATGCTCCTCATTCCTCATTATTCATCTCAAGAAATCTGTAATATTTTTGGGTGTTGAGGACAAAAAACCTTGACCAACATCAGGTTCGATGGTGGAACTTATCCATCCTAGCAGATCTAGAGGGTAGGTCATCCATATCTACCATTGTGCTTCATCTCATAAGAAGATCGATTAGTTTTGGGAAGAGATCAAGATTTGTTGTAGTTGGGAACATTCTCATTCTTGGGAATTGATATTGAAGGGATATTGTTAGGGACTTATAGCATAAATATTTGGAATCTTGAGTACAAGAGGGCGCTTATTGTTGTTGGGAGTTTCATTCACAAGCAGCAAAAATCTAAATCAAGGGATCAAGTTACATAAAGGACGAATTTTAAGAAGGGCGCATCAATTGTGGGCATTGTGGATTATTGAAGAAGGGTGTATTAACCAATAAAAGGATCAGATCGAATGTTTGGAGAAGCAATGATCTACTTCCAAAGGTTGTGTGTTACATGTAGAGGTCGTGAGTGCTTTTAGACAATCATTTCTCAAAAGTTGAGTACTAGGAAATTTGTGGGTTTGTGTGTGAGGCACCTCTTTATGGCAAGATCAAAAAATCAAGTGGGAGGATCGTGATCTACAAAGGAAGGGAGCACTTCATCTCTACTGGGTTGTGACAACTTACTAGGCATCATACCTCCATTATTTGGAAAATAAAGATCAATGTGGGGCTTTTGTAGTTGCATGAAGTGACTTGGAAATTCACTTACCTTCAAAACAACCTTGAATAAGCTAGAAGGACTTATGTTCATACATTTAGTTTATATATATCTATTTTCTATCAACAAGTTAAACTTGTGATTAACATATACAGTAAGAATGAATACATTTCAGTGTCTTGGATTAGTGAAACAACTGACATGTACTTGGGAGTTCCATGCATGTGTTTATATTCCGATAAATCATTTTGTTATAAATAATTGTTGGTTAAGTCATTCTCAGTTTACTTTTGTGATTGAAATATCATTATCAAATTTGCACACATGCCAATTTATGTAATTGAATGCAAAATTGTATGAAACTACAAGAAACAAGTACTTTGAGCCTTTGAAACACAAAAATCAAATTAGATCTACTTGGAAAAACGCAGAAAAGAAGAATTACAGTGAGAATTGCAGTGAAATGAGTAGTAAAATTAATCATGCATTGGAACTAAGATAGAAACACAAATGTGTGTTATGATCCATTAATCCGTATAGTCGACAGATACGTTACAATGGAGAGAATTTGAATATCCTAGGAGAATTCAAATCCTTGTCAGTATAGCATAGGAATTGTCACCACTGGAGTCCTTTGGAAGTCCCAAAGTCAATTGAACTTAATCAAAACTCAGTTAATTGAAGCTACTATCATGTAAATGACCAAGGAGGGCGCATTAGTGAGTTATGCATGCAAAGTAGGTTAAAATGGGCGCATTAGTTCACAATCAGTGGTGATCAGAGCTCAAATCGCCAGTAGAGTTTAGGGACTCAGGTGGACTGAACTAGAACACATAGTTAGCTCCTAAAATGTAGGGAACTGACTCTAGCGGGCCTAAAAACATGCATGCAGGGCACATTAGGTGAATTATGGGTACTATATGACATATTCACACTGCTAGGGGGAAAATAACATCATCAAATACTAGGAAAAGGTAAATAATGCTAAGTAGGACAAGGATGAAGTATTAATTATCCTAACGACCCCCCTTAATCCAACTTTGGACATCCTGGGCCTTGGTTAATGAGACCAAAGGTCACCCATACAATCAAATAAATGATAGAAAAGAACTGTTCATGAAAATAAGGAAATGGGGAAAATCTCATGGGAAAAATACCCCCCTTAAAAAATGAACAATAGGGAACTCAAGCAACTTTCACATGTGTAAAAACTTGGTAAAACTTTATGCAGTCTACTCCTCTATAGGATAGTAATGCAGTGTGTTGGTCTTGATATGCACTAGTTCCATGATGTAGTGCATGTGAACCTTAGTCTTCCATCTTGGATCATGGAAAGTCTCTTTGAAGGATAGTAGATCAGAGCCCACGGGGGTTCACTCAATGAACTTGTTACATAGCACGATCTTTCACATGATATTAATGAATATCTCTAATTTCACTAAATATTGGAAAATACATCTAAAATGTTATTGTTGAACCCCCCTCCCAATATGCCTTTTCAATTAAGAAAACTCCTAGTTTCACCAAATATTGTATGTATCCATTTTTATCAACCCATTTTTAATACCCCCTTTATATCATATTATCAAGTGGTAACAAACAGGATCCCTAACACATCTTAGTATAAGCAAACATGATGCTAAATAAAATAACAATACAATGCTAATAATGATCCCTCAAGGATTGCAAGGGTGACTAATCAATTTGTCGTTTTGGATAGTTGAAGACCCAAAAAATAATACTGGGAAGGAAAAATGCATAAAAGGAAACCCAGTCAAGAGATCAACATAACAAAGAATGTAAAAGGTTGATAGTCCAATAGTTAGTTCAATGCTTAGAAAAGATGAGAATTGTAGATGTTTCATACCACTGCCTACCAATCTACCAATTTTATATCATGTTAATATAAGTATAGCCATAGAGAGATCATGTTTTCTATAAGCTTAATAAATTAAACTCCATAAAAATGCAAAATTGAAACCCTTTCATGGATGGACTCCCATACCTTCCTATCAAATAAACATCATTGATGTTTGAACCCAAATGGACATAGATAAATTCCTCTTACTCCCCAATAAAACCATATCATCATGTGCATAACTTGGATTTGGATCATTCACAAGATGCAATATATGAATTTTCTCCACTTCCTTTTGATTTATTCTTGGGTTATATATATATATATATATATAATCTTTAAAGGAGAGAGAAAAAACTCCATTGTTAGGTTTCAAGCATGCAATAATTAGTTATAAAGATACACAGATGGTGAAACTTATATGATACCATTTCATGGTAATGATAACACATAGGGTATGTAAATAAAGATTTAGATTTTCACCTATGTTCATGTCAGTTCCAACACAATATTAAGACAGATGCCTTGCATAGAAGAATTGAAATTACAATTATGAATGTGCCAAATATAACTCAATCTAACAACAACTCCTAATTGGCAATGTGAAAATGTTAAAGAAGAATACAAAATGTTGAAAGAAATAATTAGTCAATAAAGATTGATCTCACTTTTCTTGGTTTTCATGAAGCAAGGTTTGATTGAATCTCAATGCCCACCTAAACCCCGACCTAAAAAATGAAGAGTTAGATTTTTTACTCGAATTCCTACAAAAAATAAAATACAATTATTAGACTTTGGGACTCCCAATTAAATGCATCTCTTAACCTAAAGATGAAAAACAATATAACATCAATTCAAACCAAGACTAAATAAACTATTAAATGAGGATAGCTCAAGGTCGGTAATCCAAAGAGACTTCCATCGATATTATCATTGGTACACTATTATCATATTGATGCAAAACTTAGGATCATAAGTGTTGGAGTCTAATGCTTGGTGTGAGGAATATCAATGTGTAAGGGAGACCAAGAGTCACCCAAGAGTCCAAGAGTCCACTTGGGAATATGAAACCCAAGGGACATTTCTCATTGTATATATATGTACATTTGTTTAATGAGAAATATAGTGCACTTTCAGGCCTATCGATTGTCTTCATTATGATTAGCTTCCTATTTTTCCATTTGGGCACCTTAGAGTGGTATCATAACCAATTTTTAGCCTTGGCTTGTGATTCCCGCACAGTTTATGCATTCTGTCATATTCTACTGTGAGCTCCTACTCCTCCTGTCCTACAATTCTTCCCTCCGCTCATTCCTGTAGCTACAGGCCTGTGGATTAATTCTTCTTAGTGAACGTTCGTCCTCCATTATGTCCCTGACATCCTACCCTCTGCATAGTCTACTATTTAAAGGGGGCTACATCTATAGCATTTTCCAGGATTTGCTTTCCTCTGCCCTCCCGGCCAAGCACTTATTTGATCAGGTGCCTAGCCTACCTTACTTCCCGAGCCAGGTAGAAATGGGTATAAAGATGGTAAGGGACATCCTACCCCCTGCATAGTCTACCCTTATTCCTGCGCTCTGAAAGAAATCTATCATTTTTTCAGTAGTGCATTTCTCTCCAAAACCCTATTTTTGGTTTAATCTCAGACCACCAACTCTTCTCAGTCGTGGCATTCTGCCTGACAATCTGCACACCATAATTCGAACTTTCTTGTTTGCATGCTCAGATCCACATAATGTTGTGTGCAGTGGTAGCGTTATCATTCCATATTATGTCAAACCAAGTTTGGTAATTTGGTTCCGTCAGATAGTCTTGAGAGATTGATATCAATTGAAGGCTCAACGCATCCATTTCTTGTTATTACGAATAAGGGCACAACATAAAATTGTTGGATTCGATGGAACAACATAGTTGAAAGATGAACGCTCGGAAATTCAAAGTGCATGCGTTCCAATTCTGCATACTTGATGGTCACCTTTAGTTGGCGTTGATTGTTTTGATATGAGGTAGACTTTATGGCGTGATAGAAATACATTAAGACTCCAATTTGGTTGGATAAGAGCCCATGCCTCCAAAGTCGACTAAGTTGAACTAAGTTATGCTACATTTGTTGTAATCTCCTATGCCTTGTTTGCTGCGTTGAAATTCATTGGTGAATACTGCTGAGTGGATACAATTTTGAAGTACTATGAGCTCTATAATGAAACTGGAGGTCGTTTTTCTGCTTCACATCTCCTTTTTTTAAGTGATTGTGAGCTATCGATATCGTGGTCTCTCTCAATGTGTTACTGGAGGTCATTTTTGTACTGCATAGACGGTTCGGTGTATTCCTCCGTTGGGCACAAACAACCAATGCAAGCGCTGTTGAGAAACGCCTGCAACCTCTCTCTACCAGTGAGATTGAATACTACACTGTGACGCCTCTGCAATTGGTATATTTTTGGTGGCAAACGATCCGCTACACATCCGAAAACCCTATTTTTTGTGTGGGTTCTTTGGGAGAGCGTGGATATTCCACACAGTTTATGAAGTGCCTAGCTATCACATTAAGTGAAGAAATATACTATTGTTGAATATTGTAGTAATTATAAGATCCGTTGGAAGCAAGCATGCTAGCTCTCTCCTATCAGAACGTATAAGACTTCATGAAACTCCTTGAAAAACTCACGGTAGTGGTAAGCCTAGAGCTGCGTGTTGGAATGATATATGTTTTGCTATATGGAGATGCAGTGACATTTATTTTTGTAGCTCGATGCTCAGATTTAGAAATATGCTGCTCGGAGCACAAGTATGTTTTGTGGTTGATTGTAATGATTTGAGTTTTTTAATTATTTGGGATAAGAACACACTTGCGTGGAGACAATCCGGTAGTCGTGGAGTCCCTCTCTCTTTCACAGTGGAGTGTAGAGTGCTTGGTGGAAACCCTAGTGTGTAGTAGTGTGCAAACTCCAACGCCTCTACACTGTTGCACAGTGCGTGAATCCCAGTGAAGACTACATTTTACATGAGTGAAGCATATTCCGTATCAGTTATGCAAGATATTAAAATCTCGTGGAGCTTATCACAAAAGAATGCTAAGAACTGTTTTGCATTGGAGTGAATGTTGCTACATTGACCGTTGAATTGGTGAATGTTGTTACATGGAGTTGAAGGGAATGGTACGATGCTTTTATGCTAAATTTGCCGAGGTCTCTTCACTAAATACATTGATTGGCTCGTTGGTGAAGTGCGTTGGCAGAAGAACTCACTGTGACCTTTCTTCTTCTTAAGCTGTGAATGTATGTGTTAGAAAAACACGATCGTAGAGCAATGACAATAAAAAGATGCAAATACAATCACACAAACATATTACAAGAGAGACACCAATATATCGTGGTTCACCCAAGATGGGTTACGTCCACACTAAAATTGTCAGTCCTTGTTATTATACCATCCAGCAAATGAAGGGATACAACCTGCAACACATCCGCTGCACTTCCTCTTCACTATCTCACAGTCTCTCTTTCACGATCTCAGAGATCTTTACAATACATAATACATAATACATCAACCCTAGCCATATTACAATGTCTTTATTATAAAGGGGAAATACAATGGGAAAATACCACAGGTTACCCAAAATCATGGGCCCAAATCATGGGCCCGTAATCTGTTGGCGAAAAACCAACCCATAACAAAAATTTCTTTCAAACCTGGGGTACAAACATGGCTGAATCTTTATCTATGAGACTGGAAGATTAGGCTCCACAACCAACAGTATGGTGCCTCGCCTATGTGTGACATTGAGCTTTGAGTTAAAGAGGTGAATTCTATTGGTATTTATATCATATTAGTTGTGTTCTATGCTTTGTTAAGGATTGTAGCCAAATATAGAAGTGTGAAGGTTTCCTCCCACGCCATTACCTTCATTTCCATGTGATTGGAGAATTGTCACCGGAATTATTAGTGCTACATGGATTCTCCTTCTTTATTGAATGTGTGGAAAGTGACATCCTCTCTCAATTCCAAGTACATTTAAAGAATGTTCAATGGTGAAGAGTTTAGAGACACTTTGGTGAATACCTCTCTTTATTATGCGTTTAAGATAATGCATTTGATCTCTCCAAATGATGTGCATGAGGTTCAAGCTCACACTCTGCAGTTGAAGAATACACTGTGAATCTCTTTCTTTACAAATGATGAACTGCATGGACACTTTGGTTACCTAGTGAAACTGTGTAGCAATTAGGGAAGACTATGGTTATCTGAGGAATTCCAGAACCAAGTATCATATAAAACAAAAGAATATCGAAATTACAGATATCATATTAAATCCACTTGGAGCCACACCTCCTTTTACATTGTGTGTGAGAAACCTATGACCTAAGCCTAAGCTTTCTTAAAGCTATGTGAAGGAAGAACATTGGTGAAGACTCTCATCTCCTCTACCATTTTTTATGAAAGTTATTGATGCATTAAAATTATTGTGTTGTGAGCCAACTGTGATTAAAAATGGAGCGTGATACTAGTATAAAATGGTTATTGTTTTTCGCAAACAATAACTCTCTGATGGGAAAAATCATCTTGCAGAGTTTTGTTGAAGTGAGATGAATATTTCTTTAGTGTGAGGATTCTTTGGAGAGTTGCATTTTTATCATTTGTTGCAGATTCCTTGGAGATCCGAATCTATGCATGATAATATGGTTTTGAAGACTAGCTGCAAAATGTGACTTGTGAAAGTGTAAAGAAGAGAAGATTCAAGACCGATTTGGTGAGTCCGCTTGAAGCATCCAAGCAAGTTTTTAGTTCTTGCTACAGCTGCTCCAAAAGAATAGAAAGTTTACATCATTCAAGTATAGAAGATTCTTAGTTCAATATCGAGAATGTAACTTGCAAACTATGTTTTATTTGTGAGTCCTAGTATTTGTTTTGGTACTTACATTTGTGTTTTGTGTACAGTACCGAACTTAAATCAAGTTGAACTGTAGATTGTATGTGGGTGCATTTTCGGCTCAGACCGACACCCCTTCTCTTTTAAGTTTGAATATGCTGAAACATTGCTTGTAAAGGGTGGATTTACAAGAATCCCTCAATCTGATTGAGGCCTTGTACTTGGCCCTACCTGCACAAGGAGGCCTCAAATTGTAGTCACTATGTCTAATACAGAAGAAACATTAGAGTTGTTAAACACTCTAGTACATTCAACTACAGATGAATCAATAACAATCAGCAAAGACACACTACAAATAGTTATTAATCAACTGCAGAATTTGAAAGCCATTAAGGAAAATGCACAACACATGAATCAACATTCTGAACTAATGCTTGTTCAGATTTCCCCTTGCTTGAATATGATTCCTATCAGCTGCCAGAAAACAATGAAAACATGTCAAATATACATTCTATTCATAGTTCTAGATGCCAAAATTGTGACAGAGTTGGCTATGTGAAAGATCGGTGTTTTGATCTTCATCCTTGTCGCCATTGTGGGAAGCACAACCATTCTTCAGATCGGTATGTGAAGTTGAAGAAACCTGCAAGAGTGAAACTTGTAGCAGATTATTGTATTGCTTCTTACTTTGTACCTGAGAAGGAAGAACATGATGTTAGGCTTCAAGTTTCGAAGGCTTTTCCTTCTAGCAATAAACACTTACAGCCTTCCTCAAGTAAGTCATATCAAGTGAGCCTGATCCATAGTGAGTTTGGACAACCACCAGATTCAAAGATGTCACCTGATTCTAATATGCATGTATTCTAAAAACAAAAGAGATATGCATGGCATAAAGTACTCATGTGTTTTGTGTCTAGTTGTGACACCATGAGACTCTCCTCTCCTCACATTGTTCCTGATAGAGGGGAATAAAGACCGTCAATAACAAATGGGCAAGTGCAAGCGAGCCGAAAAAAGAGATCCTGTGAAGAGCTATGTTCGAATGAGCTCCAAAGTTGGTGGTCATCCTAAAACCACCGATATTGAGAGCACCTTATATTAGAAAAAACATGTGCAAGCTTATAGCTAATTTGACAAAAGGTTGTGAAGATGTAAATGTTCATCTAGTTGTTGTTGTTCACTTCCTGTTTTAAGCTCTCCAGTTGGTTTGTGGTCAACCTAAAAGAATCATTCTAGAGAACCTCTGAGTGATTGTTATCGCCAACTTTGAGAGTTTGTGGTCAGCATTAAACCAGACACATAGTAGAATATTTCAGCCTCCCGCTAGCCTATTTTAGTTGATGGTCAGCCTAAAAACCATCCCTTCAGATAACTCTTATATTTAGTAGAAGCATGTGTAAGCTTCTAGCTAACCTTATTAGTAAAGGATGTTCGAAATGGAAATGTTCAGCTGGTGGTAGTTGTCCAATTCCACTTATTCATCTCTCTTCTTTTTTGGACTCATATACATCCTTCGAATTAAGGTGGGATTTGTTGGAGTCTAATTCTTGGTGTGAGGAATATCAATGTGCAAGGGATACCAAGAGTCACATGAGAGTCCAAGAGTCCACTTGGGAATATGAAACCCAAGGGACATTTCTCATTGTATATATGTACATTTGGTTAATGAGAAATATAGTGCGCTTTCACGCCTATCTATTGTCTTCATTATGCTTAGCTTCTATTTGCCCATTTGGGTACCTTACAATAAGCGACATCAAATAAAAATGGAGGGTCCTTAAGTTTTAGGTGGGTATGAATTGAGCCCATGATTTGGAGGTATGAATCCATCCCACAATTTGGAAGTTATTCCTTAGCCCACCCAAATAAAATAGCCCCTAATATTTATATTACTATGTCAAATTAAAAATCCCCCTTGACCCTTTAATACAAGGCAATATATTTTTTGGGTTTTTAAGAGTATTCAAACCCCCAAAGAATGGATGTGATATGATATTGCCTCGCTAGTGAACCCCTCGTGTCAAACCCCATCATCATGTAGCACCTTTCTGAGAGAAGTGGATTTGTACGACATTGTGCAAGGTTTTCAACTTGATACTGATATCTGGTTCTCCTAATGCTAGATGGATCCCTAGCTATGCTGCCAAAAAATTCAAGGAGATTGTGAGCCCATTTTGGCCTTGGCCATGGATTGGGAACAGGTGCTAGTTAGGATGTATAGAACTAGCTACTCATCCTTCTTCTCAATGCTTCATTGTTTGCAATGCATGACCAAGGATTTGAATTTAGAAAAGAACTATTGTATGGTTCCAAACTCCTAGGTTGAAGGGTACCCGCACGAAACTTGTACCCAAAAAAGACTGCAACAGCAGCGCGTGAGCAGAAAAAACAAAACGACACTGTAATGTCCCTTGTTAGGAATTTTATTAAAATGGCAATTTTCCACTTTTTTTCCCTAGTTCGACCTTTGATTAGTTTTGATCTCTAGGTCCCAAATTTGACCCAAATGATCCCAAATATTGTGAGAAGTTATATGAATGATATTAGAACATAAATATGTGTTTCAGGGATTCCTTTGGACCTTTAAAATACTTCTGCAAATCCTCTTTCAATTCTGGTCAATTTAGGTAACTTTACTAGTGATTTCCCTTTTACTAGTATTGGTCTCTAGGTCTCAAATTGACTCCAAATGCCTTCAAATATTCAAGGAAGGTGTATGAATGATATTAGGACTTTAATATGATGTTTATGGATTAAATATGGCCACCAAAAGACCTCTGCAAACTCTCTTAAGATTCTGGACCAAGTATGCAATTTTACTAGTAGTTTGGGGTTCAAATTCCCCTGGGGTAAGTACTGAAAATGACTTCCCAAATGCCTCCAAACCCACTCAAATTTATGAATAGAGGTAGGGAATGTATTAAGGATGTTATTAAGGTCTCATGTGCACCACTAATTGATTATTATATCTATTCCAACCCTCTCCCATTCAACTGCAAAAATCACCAATTCAACCCTTGGGGAAATGACACTATTTCTTCTCCCAATGCAATTAAATTGAGTCAAAATACTTCAAATGCTCAAGTACAGTACATGAAATTTTTAAAATACATCCATGGCAGTCAATTAATAAAAAATTCATCAAAGAATCATCAATTCATTCGAAATCATCGGCATTACCTTGATTCACAACAAGGTAGTGGGGAAATGGCACTGTTCTTTCATTAAAATTGAGATTTATACATTTCTACTTGGAATTTCGACCTGAAACTTTCTGGAGATGAATAACAGAGTATTTCATTCATATTACAAAATAAATGGGTCATTATAAGCTCCCCCAAAGAGTACAATATCTCACCAAAAACACCCTCCCTCAAGGATCAAGAATGTGCCATCAAAACTGGAAATGGTTGAAGGAGTGAGCTGCAATAGAAGAAACCATATGCTACCCTGTAGCTTACACCTGCAAATAAAGACTCCATTAAAGCTTCAAATGAAAGGTTTGAATGGCCTTTCCAATTACCAACTTGGATGGGAATCTTTCACCCTCGAAATTGGCTAAGGCAAGAAACTAGTCATACACTAGCTCTCCCTCTTCACAAATGCAATTGCAAATTCTACAAATGATCAAAAACTAGTTTCATTATTTGTTATTGACATTTATAAAGTTCTAATTTCCTCCATGGGTCGAATTCCTTCCAAGAGACTCATGCCAACTCAAGTTGGGAAGAGATTCCAAAGAATGCCACTTGTACACCAATTCCTAGTCTCCCACTTCCACCAAATCACATGTGGAAGCATCTTAGCTTCCCTAACACCCTTGAGCACCCTCTTGATGTCTATTTTTACCCCTGACATGTCATATATGTCATATTTTATCCTTTAGGTCTGATTTGTTTCATAGGTGTCATAGCATCTTCATCATTGTTGTCATAGAGCTAGGGAATCTAGCCCAAGTGTCTCACTAGCTCTAAATTGCCTCTTCCTCTTCCATGGGAGTTACTCTTCCTCTATATTTTGACCTTGTATGAGTCATTCCATGAATAATACATTTTGGACTCCCCCAAGTATGTTACCATTCACCTTCAATTCGAATTGGTGAGTGAATGATGCCAAGCGTAGTGGAGAAATCTAGCCATATGTGGGTCTCACTTCCTCCATGTGTCTTCATGATCAAATGACACTTTGATTTTCACTCGTACATATTTATTTAGCTCATTTATTAAATATTTATGCCATTCTAATGTTCAAACATCATTTATTATCCCCCTTACTCCAAATCCCAAAGCTTCCACCCCAAACCTAGGAAACTAGTAATTTTTCTCCTTGGCAATTATTTGACCTTTAGCATCAATTTGACAAACTCTAATGAATATGGCCAATTTGCTTAGGCCAGTGTCACCCAATGCCAAATTTGGGACATGACAGACGTGCACGCGCACGCGTCCCTGCTTTAGAAATGCCGAACATCCACGTGGTTGATCCCACGTGGAAAAAAGGGGCATGCATGCATCATTAATAGGTACACACACAATGGCGCGCACGCGTCAATGACATGTGCGTGCCCTTGTTTTTTTATAAAAAACCAGAGCTCATGGGTTTGCCATTTTCGACAAACCCGCGAGTGCACAGAGCCATCCCGCAACTGCACAAAGGCACCCCGCGAGTGTGTCGTGGAGCACACAAGGCCCCCTGAACGCCAACACAATGCCCCTACACCACCTTGCCAACAATTTATCCAAGTAGGTGCTCAATAAAGCACAAATTGGTTATTATTTTTGTTTTTTTGTTTGTTTTCCGATACAATTTTAATTTTAAAAAATAATTGCAATCCATTAAAAAACCAAGATAATTTCATTGCGGGCCATCTACACCTAACAAGATGACAAACACACCTGAACCATCAGATGAAACCAATGAAACCCAACCTTCAGTATGGGAGTGTGCAATTTTTGCACATTGGGGTCAAATTTTCAAAATCGTCGACTGGGCAGGTATGGCTAGCATTCCCAGCTGGAACCTTCCTAGATACACTTGCAGGACTCCCCGGAACCTGATTTTGTTGCACAGTTGGAATTCTATGCCCCCGGTAGGTATCCAACATGTGTCCTTGAAGGCCTTTGGTATGCAAGACAAAACGAGCCATAGAATGACAACTGTGGCTCAGATTGACAAACCGTCAACTCCGTTGGATTCAGGACATCGGGATAGTCCTAGGGGTGCCCCTCTCCTCCGGTCTTGTGGCCTATGTGTCATCTTGTACGTCCATTTTGGAAACTAGGGTTTTACTCACTACGGGAGTGTGCAATTTTTGCACATTGGAATCAAATTTGCAAATCGTCGATCGGGTAGGTATGGCTAGCGTTCCCAGCTGGAACCTTCCTAGACACACTTGTAAGACTCCCCGGAACCCAGTTTTGTTGCACAGTTGGAATTCTATGCCCCCGGTAGGTATCCAACATGTGTCCGTGAAGGCCTTTTGTATGCGAGACGGAACGAGCCATAGAATGACGACTGTGGCTCAGATCAACAAACTGTCAACTCTATTGGATTCAGAACGTCGGGATAGTGCTAGGGGTGCCCCTCTTCTTCGGTCCCATGGCCCAAGTGTCATCTTGTATGTCCATTTTGGAAACTAGGGTTTTGCTCAGTACGGGAATGTGCAATTTTTGCACATTGGGGTCAAATTTTCAAAATCGTCGACCAGGCAGGTATGGCTAGTGTTCCCAGCTAGAACCTTCCTAGACACACTTGCAGGACTCCCCAGAACCCGGTTTTGTTGCACGGTTGGAATTCTATGCCCCAAGTAGGTATCCAGTAGGTGTCCGTGAAGGCCTTTGGTATGTGAGACGAAACGAGCCATAGAATGACGACCATGGCTCGGATCGACAAACCATCAACTCTGTTGGATTCAGGATGTTGGGATAGTGCTATGGGTGCCCCTCTCCTCTGGTCCTGTGGCCCAGGTGTTATCTTGTATGTCCATTTTGGAAACTAGGGCTTTTCTAAGTATGGGAATATGGTATTTTTGCACATTGGGGTCAAATTTGCAAAATTGTCAACCGGGAAGGTATGGCTAGCATTCCCAGCTGGAACCTTCCTAAACACACTTGCAAGAATCCTCGGAATCTTGTTTTGTTGCACGGTTGGAATTCTATGCCCTCGGTAGGTATCCAGCATGTGTCCCTGAAGGCCTTTTGTATGCAAGACAGAACGAGCCATAGAGTGACGACCGCGGCTCGGATCAACAAACCGTCGACTTCATTGGATTCAAGACATCGGGATAGTATTAGGGGTGCCCCTCTCCTACGGTCCCGTGGCCCACGTGTCATCTTGTACGTCCATTTTGGAAACTAGGGTTTTGCTCAGTATGGGAGTGTGCAATTTTTGCACATTGGGGTCAAATTTGCAAAATCGTCGACCGGGCACGTATGATGATGATGATGATGAAGACATTGATGATGATGGTGATGGTGATGGTGATGGTGATGAAGATGATGATGATGAAGAAGATGATGATGATGGAGATGTTGATGAGGAACCTAGAGATGACAATGATGACGAAGATGGTGATGATGACGATGAAGATGGTGATGATGATGAAGATGTTGATGGTGATGGTGATGGTGATGGTGATGATGAATAAGATGTGATGATGGATATGTTGATGAGGAACCTAGAGATGACAATGATGTTGAAGATGTTCATGATGATGATGATGGTGATGATGGTGATGATGATGAAGACGTTGATGATGATGGTGATGGTGATGGTGATGGTGATGAAGATGATGAAGATGAAGAAGATAATGATAATGATGTTGATGATGATGAAGATGATGTGAAAATCCTCACAGGAGATCTAAGAGATGATGTATACCTCATAAGAGTAATTATGATTAAGCAGGAAAATAGAAGAAGAGTGAACAATATAGTATAATGAGCAACAGAATAATATGGTACAGTAGAACTCAGATAGAAGCAATAATACTTTACGTACACTAATTAATTAATCACAGTATGGACAAATAAATAGTACAATGGTAGAGAGGATTCAAATGCCTAAGGTGGCAATTCGAATTAGCCTCTCAAAGTGATCATAAGATCAATAGAGTGTCATCGGAGCACAACTAGTTGTCCTCATGATCATCAGAGCGCAACTGGAAGTCTTCATCATCATCAGTGGAGTCATCAATGCTCAAGTAACTGTCAACCATCATTCAAACTAACTTTGGTAGGTGTAACTGAGTGTAAGTCAGGGTAACTGAGTGTAAATGACTGTAACTGAGTGTAACTGACTATAACTGAGTGTAACTGAGTGACTACTGGACTGGTAGGTGAAGAAGGGCGAGTTGCTCCCTAAAATCAAGGAAGAAGGGCGCATTAAGCAATTGGAGGGCTAAAACTGAATAGTGAGAAGCTCCTAGGGGATGGCTAACTGAGGGCTAGGTGCTGGACTAATGACTGAGATGCATGCAAAATGCATGCAAACCCTAGAATGCATGCAAACCCTAAAGGTGCATGCATGACTAAAAATGTAAATGATCAAAATACTGGTGGGACTAGGATGGAGTATAGGAATATCCTAATAGATGATGATGATGATGACGAAGAAGATGTGATGATGGAGATGTTGATGATGAACCTAGAGATGACAATGATGATGAAGATGTTCATGATGATGAAGATGGTGATGATGATGAAGACGTTGATGATGATGGTGATGGTGATGGTGATGGTGATGGTGATGGTGATGATGAAGAAGATGTGATAATGGAGATGTTGATGAGGAACCTAGAGATGACATGATGTTGAAGATGTTCATGATGATGATGATGGTGATGATGATGAAGATGTTGATGATGATGGTGATGGTGATGGTGATGGTGATGGTGATGAAGATGATGATGATGAAGAAGATGATGATGATGATGGTGATGATGATGAAGATGATGATGATGATGACGAAGAAGATGTGACAATGGAGATGTTGATGAGGAACCTATAGATGACAATGATGATGAAGATGTTCATGATGATGATGATGATGATGACGAAGAAGATGTGACAATGGAGATGTTGATGAGGAACCTATAGATGACAATGATGATGAAGATGTTCATGATGATGATGATGATGGTGATGATGATGAAGATGTTGATGATGATGGTGATGGCGATGGTGATGGTGATGGTGATGAAGATGATGATGATGATGATGTTGATGTTGATGTTGATGAGGAAGACGATGATGATGATGGAGATGTTGATGTTGATGATGATTGTGATGGTGATGGTGATGGTGATGAAGATGATGATGATGATGAAGATGATGATGATGATGATGATGGAGATGTTGATGAGGATCCTAGAGATGCCAATGATGATGAAGATGGTGATGATGATGAAGACATTGATGATGATGGTGATTAACATGATGATGATGATGACGAATAAGATGTGATGATGGAGATGTTGATGAGGAGCCTAGAGATGACAATGATGATGAAGATGGTGATGATGATAAAGATGTTGATGATGATGGTGATGGTGATGGTGATGGTGATGGTGATGAAGATGACGATGATGAAGAAGATGATGATGATGATGGAGATGTTGTTAGGAACCCATGTCTTCACTTTGTTAGTATATTGTTGTTGGACGCATATGCTTTGTAAGTCATCCCGTAGTATTTGTTGATCAATAGTTTATGTTATTGTTGTTGGCACATATGCTTTGTAAGTCGCCCGTAGTATTGTTGATCCATAGTTTGTAGTGGCCCATGGTTTTGACCCATAGTATTGGTGCCTAGACTTACTATATAAGTGTGTGTTGAGACCTATGAAGGCACGGTGAAGTTATTTGTATTGAGCTTTCTCATAGGAGGTTGCCCCCTCGAAGTGGCCTGTGATCAATATAAAAGTGATTCCGAGTTCTGTCATTTTTGCTATTTCGCATATTTTTATTAATTAATTGTTGCAGGTGCATCACAGATGTTGATGAGGATCCTAGAGATGACAATGATGATGAATATGGTGATGATGATGAAGACGTTGATGATGATGGTCATGGTGATTTTAGTATCTAGTTAGAATATATTAGTGGAAACCTTAGGTTGATGACACGATGCTTGGATAAGGGAAAAAATCCAAAATCTAGCTAGATTTGGGTGAGCATTGAGCACGGGGAACCAAATATATGAATATGTGTATTGTTAAATATAATTTTGTTGGGTGAAGCCAATAACCAACATAATCATCATAATATAAGAGTTTTTTGGATTGGGGATATACCTCAAGGTACCCAAAGCATGAAAAAAGTTTGGGTGGGCACAAAACCAAGAGAACAAAAAATGTTGAAGAGGACATGTGAGGTGGGAGTTCGGCCTCCAAAAACTCAAGCATTGACATGAGTAAGGTAGTTCTAAAGAAACTTCTCTCATATCAAATGAAAGAAGTGGTAGGGCTAGTTTAGGTCAGATTAGTGTTTCTAGGGCTAGTTTAGGTTTCTAGGACTAGATTAGGTTTATAGTATTCTAGCTTAGTTTTCTAGTGTTAAATTAGTGTTTCTAGGGTTAGTTTAGCTTTCCAGGATTTCTAGGGCTAGATTAGGTTTGTAGGGTTATATTAGTGCTTCTAGGGCTATACTAAGTTTCTAGGGATAGATTAGGTTTCTAAACATTAATGACAAAGGGTGAAATGATGACATGGAACATGGATGCATATCTATGTATGTATGTATGTATATCTATGTATGTATGTATCTCTATGTATGTATGGAAAAGACATGTATGTATGTATAAACAAAAAATGCATGTACCAACAAAATAACATAAAACTACACATACCTCGATGTAGAACATAACATTCTTTGATGCAATTCTTTCTCTTATGTAAAGTTGACTGGCCTCATTCAATAAATCCATCTGGATCCTCTCTGTTGTTAATTGTCTCCATCATTCTCTCATGCTCTAAATGAGGCAGGTAGTAGCGTACCTTGGTTGAAGTCTTGATTGACATTTTCTGAAGATGGATGTTTGTGCCAATGATCAAGTTTGTGAAGTGATACACCACTGAACCTGGTTTGTAATCCATGAATACATGCCCACTAGTCTTTCTTGACTTCCCATCTAATGTAAGATATTCCCTCTTAACCACCATCGATCCAATAGGAAATTCAATTCCTTCATTGTTGATTAATGATGCGTAGAGGGTTTGCTTACCTTGGATGCACCGTGCCAACCAATAATCTGTGCCCTAGTCATTTCCTTTCGAGGAAACAATTGCATATATATCTGTCCTGGTTGTACAAGATCTAAGATATGGTCATAGTCTGTGGAAATCGCTGACTGACCCTCCTCTAACTGGGTTGTTTCAACAACTGCACGTTGGTCTACTGCCAGTGACACACGATCCCATTCATCAACCCAGCCCATGCATTCGCATTCATCCCATTCACCATTGATGCAAGGGATGCACAAGCATGTAAGCTATCGCATCCATATTTCAAATAAGGGGTTGTTTGAGCGTCAAACTGAATGAAATTCACATGTTCCTTATACTGTGCCGCAACTATAGGAATACGATCGGTCTATGTCAACCACCCGCCAAAAATATCTTACCACACGTCCTGCCACTAATGATGTTTATTGATCTCTTGCTCAGTTTGACATTGTTGCAGAGCACCATTGAACTATGGATTCTGCATCTAGGATATGAGGTTCCCTATCAAACCTCATCTCTTCCCTTTGTAGTGCAGTCTTGATGCATGCACCGACCCCTCCATGCTTGCCTTTGCTGTGCCCGATCTCAAAATAGTTCCAGATATGTGGCACATTATAAGTTTTATGCAAAATACTCATCCATTGGAATACTCGGGCTTTTTTGAACTGGCCTGCAAAACCATACGACCATATCCAATGCTATCCATCTGTATATCTCTCTCCTTCTACTGATCATAGAAAATTCGAAAACAATGTTGCACATAATGCAGATCATGGGTTCTATCATCACTTATGTAAAAGTTTGTCTCCTTCAGTATTATCCTCTTATCATTGCTGCTCTCTAGCCCATGCCTATACATAATATGTACCATCATGCTGACTTGGTCTGAATAGTAGTATTGACTATGGATTTCATTTTGTGGCTGAAGGGTGTAATTTTCTGCAAAATCCACAATTGACACTATGGTTCCAACAGGAAATGTGTCCTTGCATTTTCTGTACTACTCATCTTGCCATCGCGCTACATGCACATGTTGAACATACTGCTCTGTTTTCTCATAGAACTCCATCAAGAAGTCACATACCGGTACCTATTACCATGAAAACAAGGGAAATATTACAATGTGGCATTTGGAAAAATGTATATGTCATAAATTGAACGTGTATTATGAAAAATATGCAATATTCATTTGTACCCGTGACTTCACTAATGCAATTTTTTTACTTTCCCTGGCACTATCTAATTGATAGGTTACGTACTTGAAGCTCTGCATCTCCACCGCCATCCTGCGAAAATTGTGCTCCTTGCTTTCATGGATGCAACGGTTCAAAAGAGAAAACCCACTGCACCTAGAACATGTCCCATATAGACAAGATTTTTCATAATTTTTTGTCCTTCGGGCCTTTGACACATGATGTTGTGGATAAAGTCTCTTGATGCATTTGGTGGTAGTATGGATCAATTGCATCCCTGCACAATGTTAGTATGCAAATCACAAAATATATGTTTATATGTGTCATAATAATATTCATATTCTACGTGGTATCTACAACAACAGATGTTCCGATCAATGCATATACGAACGTACCATGGTTTGCATTTCTCGAAGGACCTTTGACCCAGGTTCAATTGTGTGTGCTCATTCCTAAATCTCTCATAGAGTTCAGTCTGTGTGGTGTCAAGGAAGTGTTTAACACGGGGTTCACGTTCAGTAGAACCTTTTCTCATCTTTAGCATGTCTCTTTGGTTTGATGAAGGTCTAGTATGATCATGCCAAAAAATTTGTACTGACTCCTTAACAACATCAATTAGCTTCCTATCTGCACAAGACAACCTACCAACAAAATCCCAACAATCGTTCCCACCCGGAGTGTCAATATTTTCTCTTATAACAGAGTACTTTTTAATAGTTTTTCTATTTAATTTGAGTATGTGAGAAGTGTGTGATAGCAGGAGACGTTGCCTTGTGGACTTGCTTACAACTAATTCCGCTAAAATACGATGACCTGCATAAAGATATTTTGTACGAGACGTCTTCCCAATCGCATTAAATGAATATTGGATATTTCTAACAATATGACTGTTGACCTCTAAACTTTTAACCATCTGTATGCCCAAAATTCTCCTAACAACAGCTAAACAATGTGACTTTAACAAACATAGCAATAATTGACATTTACCTGCATCACCTTTGGATTCAAAATATTCCTTGACAATTTTGTTGCATTTCCATTCGATAGTGCGTTTTGGAAACTTACCTTCAAGCCTCGACATAGCACTCTCATCCACATGAATACATCTAGGAGTTCTTCTTCTTGCACTGGAAAGTCGAGGTAGGGAGGGTGGACATGAGACATGAATACCAGAGCTTGTTTGTTGTGGTGCTTCGTTCACAAATTGGGCCATAATGGGAGTGTGGTCGACATGGTTGTGGTCTTCTTGGGGAGATTGCAAATTAATCAAGGCTTGTATGTCCATCTCTACACATGTAGCATCTCCCAAAATTCTTGTGTCATGAGGAGCTTCACCATGACTCGTTGATGGATTGTTGGTTGGAGATTGTGTTGATGTTGGAATTTGAGTTCGGTCCATTGGATGCGATCGCTTTACCTATTGTTCTGAACAAGAGGTTTTCGTGTCAACAACTATGTTAGGATCAGTGGCAGGATCTGGGGCAATGATAGGACCATGTCTCAATCTTTCCATTCCCAACCTGGCCTTTTCTCTTAATTCATTGACCTTTTCAATGGGAAGATTCCTTCTATATTTTTTTTTTGCGTTGCGTGAGTTTACCATCTCCAAAAGTCTCTTTAACACAACTATTAGGCCTACCCCTTCAAAAGAAACAACAAATAAGATATTAGTGGCATTATACAATGAACTTGACACATTCCAACATAACTTACCACTTTACACATTAACACATACAATTCCAATCAATATAGATGATGGTTGGTCAAGTGTAGAGTGGAGAAACTAGTGTCTTGCCAAGCCATGAATTCATAAAAATTATGGTAGTAACACCCTACAATAGAGATGGATAGAGATTTCTTGGGAATAGTTTGATAGTTTTTCTACATCAAATAAGGTAAAGAGAATAAGTTTAAAAATTACACAATGAGGTTACAAATTCCCCCAAGGAATTCTCATTGGTTTACATCATATTTTCCACCTTAATTAGTTGCATTTTTTGGTTTCTCCCTTAATGTTATCAATTCTAAATTTTGCACCTAGTTTGATTGCTTTTTCTTCATAGTGGAATGGTATATCCTTCCATTTGAGGCAATGTCCTTTACCGTCATAAATTGCTAGGTTATATAACACCTTAAGGAGTTGAAGAAACAACAACAAACTATTTCCTTAGATCTATAAACCTTGAGGTGATAGAATGTGATTTTGAGTTTAAAATACCCATGTTTGAATTCAACAATGCATCACAATAGAATGAATGTATACTTTGTATTGTGCAAAACCTTAAGGAGGATGCAAAGGTTTCTAACAAGGATCATGGTCTTGGGAAGTGTGATTAGGGGGAATATAATTTTACCTTTCAATGTGCAATATCTAGGGTATGGAGGTGTTGGAAAGTGGGGAACTAGGGACTATACCAACAATGATCATGTTGGATAGAGCATAAAGTGGGAAAGTATTGGTTTTTGGAAAAAAAATCATTATTAAAGGTGAGGGGATATTGTAAGGATGGTAAATATGGATGAATATTATCATATTTGGATTCATAGAGAAAGGAAATGTGCATATACTTACAGATATTCTCCAACCATACAATGGTATTGAATAAGAGATGAGAGAGTTGAGGTTTTGTAGATGAGTGAAGTGATATTTTTAGTCATGTTTAGTGAGTGTGCATTATTTTTTGCTAGCATAATATGATGTGAAAAGAACAAAATTAACTTGGGAACTAATTACATAATGAGGAGGTTGCATACTTCATCTTGTCTAGTGTTCATATGAATTTTTTTAGATGTGAACTTGGGAATTCTTCTTGTCAAATTCATTGTTGTCTATGCATGGATATTGCTGTAGGCGTATGATAAAAACAAAAAGACATGGGAGAATCTCAAATCTTGTGAAGGAAAATAATTATTTACAATTCACCATACCTCTATAGAAATGATCTCCACTTGCAATGGAAACTGGTAGCTTGAATGTATCCACTAGATTCCAAGACCACTGAAGATGTTTGTTAGATTCCAAGGGTGATTTTGTGTCCAATAGATCAATGAGTGTCCAAAATATAAATGAGTGTGAGCCAATAAGAAACCTATAAGAGATTAAAACCCACAGAAGAAATGAAACCCGTGTTTTTGGTAGAATTCTCAGGAAACAGAGAACTCTATTTTTTTAAACTAGTAACAGGCATGCGCACGCGTGCTTAAACGCATGCACGCGTGTTTTTCGTGCGTATACATTAATAGCGCGCATGCGCAAAAGCACGTGTCCCTGTATAACATTTATACCATTTATTCCCCACGTTTACACCATTTAATGCCAAACCTTCCCCCGCTTCGAAAATATTTGCATAAATTGGACTCGGTGATGAAGTTTGAAGGGTGGGTCTTAATTTTTATTGGAAGGAATTACTCTTTGCATCTTGACACATTTGATAATTTTTGGTTGTCTATGCGCCTTGAACCAATTGATATTGTAAGGTGGGGATGTGCATGCATAATAATCCGTATTTATGACTATGCGATGAGTATTTAAAAGGGAGAGGATGTAAAGACATGTTATTTTTATACGTATTTTGATGGCGAGTGTTGAAGAGAAATGTGGTGATAAACCACATATGTTTGGAAGGACGGAGGGAGGTTACATGATCATGATCATGCCACCCATCAAATTGAAGACAATTCCTGAGCCAAAAATTGTTTTTTAAAATTTTATTAATAACCATTGTGGTACTTTGGTCCAAATGTTTTTTCTAACTCATTGTTTCTCCATATTGTGTGCCTACTGCCACCTCTCTATATCAATGCATAAAATCAACCTATGCTTGGTTTGTAGTTATAGTTGCATGCTATTATTTGTAGTTGCATGCCATTGAGTGTTGTTTAGATTTTTCATGAGTCTGTGACATTCATGCGATAAATGAAGTGTTCTAGAGGAGGACTCATCAAAGAGGCAATTTGAATTTCATTTTGACAAAAAACATATTTTGTAAAGATCAAATGCCATGAATGCATCCTCAGCCTACCATGCAAGACCATGGATATGTTGAAAAAGCATTGAACATCATCGAAGAATGAAAACCGGTTCCTCGAGATGTTATTGAAGCATATTGAGCTGAATTGAATTCCACTTGGACCTTAATTGAAAATTCTAGACCTCAAGCGTCATCAATAACACATAGAATCCATGACACTATCCCTCTACAAGGATCCTTTTGCATATGAATTGAATATTGCTGCCATTATAATGTCTTGGACATCAAGGATTTATCTTGCCTCATAACCATGGCTAGTGGAGGGAAAAAAGAGCCTCCAACACTAACTCTTGCTTCCTAGGCACAAACACCATGAGTGAGTCCCTGGACCACCACATATGAAATCTATAGGGTATTAGTCAACTTCAAGTGTGTTATGTGTGCGGTGACTAGGTTAGTTGTGAACCAAAAATGGGTCTCGATGTCTGACCAAGGTATATGGACAATAAGAAGCTTCTCATGCCTTAAATGAAGCTTCTTAGGCTCAAGCACCATGAACAACACCTACAACTCAAGAAGCTTCTTAGGATACGATGTTGAATGCTTCTTCAAACAACCACACATAACCCTTGTGGGGTATCTCTAGCACATATAGAGGGATACATATACCATGATTAGGCTACATTGCATGCCTTAAACAAGATGATGATGATCATGACTAATATCGTCATCATCATCATCATCATCATCATCATCATTGTCCTCATTGTCGTCACCACCATCACTATCATCATCATCATCATCATCTTCATCATCAACATCATATTCGTCGTCATCATCATTCTCATCATCATCTGTTGATGTATATGTAGCTTTAGAATATATTTCACCTATGTATATTGTACTCCTAAAGAGATGTTATTATTCCTCTATATGGAAGTGTTGTCATTTGTATTGACAAGTGTCGCAAGTGCCGTAGCTTGCAGTGATGGGTTATTAGACCACCAAGTGTGGGGTCGACCCTGATTAGTATAACCATGGGTTATTAGATTGAGTTAGACAAGTCGGCCCTGGTAGGTTATTAGGCAGGTCAGGTCATGTATAAATAGAGTGCGGGAGGCACTCTATTTGATCATCTCATTATTCATTTCTACACTACTCAGAAAGTGCAACACTAGTGGAGGAGGAGGTTTAGCTTCTAGGAGGACTATCTCTGTGTACTTGGGTTGTATCATTTCTCTTTCTATCTCTAAGGAAGTTGTGGGGTTTTTCACCTTTATGATTTTCTCCAGTGAAACTCTGTGTGTCTATTGTCTCATGTGATTTCTTGGTGTGATTGATATGCATTATTATACTTGATATGATGTACATGTTATTCTCTCAGTAAAGATCCTAGACTATGTTGAATTAATGCTAAAAAATTAACATGGTATGAGAGCTAACCTAAGAAGAAGACAATATGCAGTTGCAGAAACTAGGGTTTCTTGTTTATTGGGTTTCTCTCCACAGATATTGAAAGGAAGTAGGGTATTTTGACTCTCCTCAGCAAGGCGCATCTTTCTGTCCAATCAGAATTCAATTCTGGGCACTTTCATGTTTGGCCCTAAACATTAGGGTTTCCACAAAAATAGGAATTTCTGAAATATGAGGACATAGCTGGAAGCGCCTTGGAAAAGTAAAATTTTAGAGCTTTGGATCAATATTTTTGGTTGGGTGAAGCTCCAGGAAACGCAAACCCTAATTCAGGGTCCTCCCTAGTGAATTCGAGAGATTGAAAAGCATTTCCGAAGGGTGAATCTTTGCAGTTTTCAATTTCTAAGTATAGCAGGCTGATCATCTCATCAAGGCACATATTTCTATCCTTTCAGAATTTTGAAATTCATATTTTGAATTTTTAGGGTTTCTCTAACAAACCCTAATCAAGCTCCAAATCTAGTTTTCAGCAAATCAAGTGGTAAGACCTAAATCTTTTCTATTTCCATTTGAAGTACTCTTTAAGATGTCTCACCACACCAAGCTTAAGGATAAGCTTGAAGGGGCTGATAACTTCCGAGCATGGAAGTATAGGATTGGGTTAATCCTGGAAAAAAATGAATTGGATACTTACATAAGTTCTGAGGTCCCTATCCCAGAGGAAGAAGAGGCTAAGGCATTGCATAAGAAGAACTTGGTCTAGATGAAGAGGATCATTGCTAATTCTATCAAAGACCATCTCATACCACATGTGTCATCTCTAAAGACACCCAAGGAGATGTTTGATTCCCTAACCAAGCTATTTGATGGAAAGAACATAAATTGGAAGATGACTCTGCAAAATCAATTGAAAGGGGTAAAGCTTCAGAATGGAGAGAGCATTCAATCCTATTTCTATAAGGTCTCTGAGATCAAGGAACATCTTGAAGCTGTGTATGAAGTGGTGGAGAATGGTGAAATTGTCATGACCACTCTGAATGGCCTACCTAGGTCATGGGATTCCTTTATTCAAGGAATTTGTGCAAGAAGGAAGTTGATCTCCTTCAGTAGACTGTGGGAGGAATGTTCACAAGAAGAGAATAGGCTTGTATCGCAAGAAGAAAAGATGGGAAGTGAAGATCAATCTCTCACAACTCACACCAAAAGAAGCAAGCCCAGGAATGAGCACTCTCATTACAAGAGATCCTCTCACAACCATCAAAAGAATAAGAAGGATCTGAGATGCTTCACATGTAATGAAAAGGGACACTTTGCTGCAGATTCTCCCAAGAACAAAGGGACAACAGCAACAACACCTTCAAGAAGAAGAAGAAGAATAAAAAAAGGAGATATCATGCTCATGCTGCTGAGGATGATGGACCTCCCAAGAAGAAGGCTAGATCAGAAAGTGATGACTCATCAAGCGAAGATGAATATGTTCTGATCTCTGCTGTCACAGGTACTATCTCTCATGGATGTAATGATTGGGTTATTGATAGTGGGGCTTCAAACACATGACTGGGTTTAATGAATCTTTTGTAAATCTATCTGAACATGAGTCACCCCATAAGGTGAAACTTGGGGATGACTACCAATATCCTATCAAAGGAAGTGGTGAAGCTTCCTACAACCTAGACTCTGGGAAGTCTTTGAAGATGAAAGAGGTTCTATATGTACTTGGGCTCAAGAAAAATCTACTCTCCATATCTTCATTTGATGCAAAAGGCATGAGGGTTGCATTTGTAGATGGCCAAGTACTCATGTGGCCAAAGGGTAGGACCATAGATGATGCAGTAGTGATTGGAGAGTAAGAGGGGGCATTGTACAAATTGAACGGACAACCTGAACATGCCACGGTACATGAATCCATGGAGCCACGTGAACTTTGGCATAGAAGGCTTGAACATGTGCACTATAGAGCACTACCAACGGTAAGTAAAGCTGTATAGGGTCTTCCTGAAATCAAGACAAATCATGAAGGTGTTTGCAAAGGATGTGCAAAAGGAAAGAACATTAAGAAGGAATTTCCAAGCAGTGAAAGAAAAGCTAAAGAAATCTTGGAAATTATCCACTCCGATGTATGCGGTCTGATGTCATCCAATTCTCTGAGTGGGTATGTATACTATGTCTCCTTCATTGATGATTTATATAGGAATACTTGGGTTTACTTATTGAAGAAAAAAGATGAAGTGTTTGATAAGTTCAAGGAATTCAAAGCCTTGATGAAAAATCAAACTAATAAGAAGATCAAGACATTCAGATCCGACAATGGCGGAGAATTCACTTCAAATGATTTCAAGAAGCTATGCAGTGATTCAGGGATTAAGAGGGACTTGACTGCTCCCTACAATCCATAACAGAATGGGGTTGCAGAAAGAAAGAATAGAACAATCATGGAAGCAGCACAAGTAATGCTGCATGACCAGGATCTGCCTATGCATCTATGGGCAGAAGTAGCTAGGATAGCTATAAATGTGCAGAACAGAACACCTCACAAGATATTGGACAACAAAACACCAGAAGAAGTATTATTTGGTAACAAACCTGAATTCAGCCATCTCAAAATATTTTGTTGTCCAGTATACACTCATGTTCCAAAGAAAAATAGGACAAAGCTAGATCCTTCAGGAAAGAAGGGCATCTTTGTGGGGTACAATGAAAGCTCGAAAGCTTACAGAATATACTTTCCAGGGTTCAAGAAGATTGATGCCAGCAGAGATGTAACATTTGATGAAAACTCAACCTTCATCAAATCAAGGAAGACACCTATTGAAGATCATGAAGAACCAAAGGAAAACAGATTCCAAGACACCATCATGACTGAATCAATTCCAGATGCATATCTTGAAGTTGAAGATCCACGAATAGCTGTAGATCCACCCCGTGAGAATAACTCTTGCAAGAGGAAACCTACATGGGCTAGAGACTCATTCAAGATGTAGAAAGGTATGGCATTCCAGAAGAAGAACACAGAGCAAAGAAGAGGACTAGATCACATACCAGCTATGTTGCTTTACTCTGTGATATTATGAACAAAGAACCTTCCAGTTATGAAGAACCAGCAGAAAAGAAAGAATGGAAGGATGCCATGGTCGAGGAATACCAGTCGATCATGAAGAATGGTGTTTGAGATGTACTCCCAAGACCTGAAGGGAAGTCTGTTGTAACTTCCAAGTGGATCTACAAGATCAAGCATGCTGTAGATGGTAGCATAGAAAAGTACAAAGCGAGATTTGTAGCTTGTAGCTTCTCCCAGAAAGAAGGGATTGATTATTAAGAGAATTTTTCTCCTGTAGCTAGATACACTTCCATTAGAACAGTACTTGCTCTGGCTAAAGTGATGAAATGGAAGATACACTAGATGGATGTCAAGACAACTTTCTTGAATGGTGTAGTCGAAGAGGAAGTGTATGTGGAGCAGCCACTTGGTTTTGAGACACATGACAGAGAGTTATATTTGTGCAGGTTGAAGAAAGCCTTGTATGGCTTGAAGCAAGCTCCTAGAACTTGGTATGGTAGGATAGACAGCTTTCTATCTAGTTTGGTCTTTACTAAGAGTAAAGCGGATTCCAACCTTTACTACAAGGTTGAGGAAGGAAATCCGATGATAGTACTCTTGTATGTGGATGACCTGTTTGTAAAAGGTGAGGATAGATTGATTGCCAACATGAAGAGGAAGCTTGCTGCCGAGTTTGAGATGAAGGACTTGGGGATTATGCACTATTTTCTAGGCATGGAGGTGTGGCAACCTGCATATGGAATCTTCCTTCAACAAGGGAAGTATGCAGTAGAGATCCCGAAGAGGTTCAGGATGATGGACTGCAAGGCCATGAAAACACCTATGGCATCAAACCTAAAGCTTCTGTGTGATACTTCATATGATATGATTGATGTCACTATGTATCGTTAGATGATTGGGTCCTTGATGTACCTGACGAACATGAGACTGGATATTTGCTTTGTGGTGAATACATTGAGCCAGTTCCTGACAGATCCCAGAGGTGTTCACCTGGTTGCTGTAAAGCATATTCTGAGGTACCTGAAGGGTACAATTGATTATGGGCTCAAGTATAATGCAAATCAAAAGTTTAACCTACAGGGTTATGTTGATTCAGACTGGAAAGGCAGTGCTGCAGATAGGAAGAGCACTTCAAGGTGTTCCTTCAATATGGGACCAGGTGTGATCTCTTGGTTTAGCAGGAAGCAGTCCTGCGTAGCACTGAGTACAGCTGAAGCAGAGTATGTTGTAGCTTGTTTGGCTATTTGTGAGGCAGTATGGCTGAGGAAGCTATTGTCTGAGTTATTTGATCTTGCGTTGGATGCTACTGGTATCTTTTGTGACAACCAGAGTTGTGTGAAGCTGTCTGAGAACCCGGTGTTCCACAACAGGTCGAAGCACATAGAGATCAAATACCACTATATCAGAGATATGGTGCAGAGAGGAGCATTAAAGCTCCTGTATGTTGCGATGGATGAGCAGGTTGCAGATGTGCTGATGAAGACACTATCCAAAGTGAAGTTCGAGTACTTCAGAGAGAGGCTTGGTGTTCTTCATATTGATGACACTTCGAGGAAGAAGTGATGGACATAGTTGCAGGAGCCATTCCGAGCATGGTGAGAGGAGGATCCTTTCATGGCTATGGATGTAAGCGTTGGATGATGAGCATCAGGACAATGCTCCAGTTACTGCTCTATATATGCATCATGTTGGATGCTTGTTATGATTAGTTGGATCATGTATATGTATATGCATCATGTTGGATGCTTGTTATGAACAGTTGGATCATGTGTATGTATATGCATCATGTTGGATGCTTGTGATGATCAGTTGGATCATGTATATGTATATGCATCATGTTGGATGCTTGTGATGATCAGTTGGATCATGTATTTGTATATGTATCAGGTGGATACATTATATGATCGGGTAGATCATGGATGATGATATGTATCAGGTATGCATTAGGTGGATGCATTGTATGATCAGGATGATCATGGTTGATGAGCTTCAGAATGTTGCTTCAGATGATATGTATCAGATATGCATCAGGTGGATGCATCGTATGATCGGGATGATCATGGATGATGACCTTCAGGATGTTGCTCCAGATGATATGCATCAGGATAATGCTATGATGATGATCAGGTTGATCACGTGATGATATACATCAGGATCATGTATGGTGAGTATCAGGATGATACTCTATGGTTGTGGAAAGGTTGTGCAGATAAGCATATAATATGGCCCTCGGAGGTTTGCAGATACTCTTTTGAGATTTTTCCTATGGCATTTAATATGGCCTTGGGATATCTGGAAAATACTCTTTCGAGGTTTTACTTGGGAGGACATATAATATGGCCCTGGGAGATCCGATAGGTTGGGATGTGTGCTCGTAATAAGTCCCAGGATGCTCTTACGAGGTTTTGTCCTATGGCATATAATATTTCCCTCGGAGATTCGATAGGTTCAGCTGTGTTCCTGTAATAAGTCCTGGGATGCTCTTGTGAGGTTTTTCTATGACCACATGTAATATGTCCTTGGGAGATCCGATAGGTTGGGCTGTGTGCCCGTAATAAGTCCCGGGATGCTCTTGTGAGGTTTTGTGGTGACCACATGTAATATGTCCCTAGGAGATCATATAGGTAGAGCTGTGTTCTCGTAAGAGCCTGGGATGCTCTTGCAAGGTTTTGTGGTGAGGTCACATATAATATGTCCCTGGGAGATCCTACAGGTAGAGCTGTGTGCTCGTAACAACCTGGGATGCTCTTGCGAGGTTTTGTGACACACGTAATAAGTCTTGAGGATTCCACAATATGGCCAGTGATGACGAAGACCTGCAGGTTGTGGGCCTACATCCAGTATGAAAAAGGACTGGCTCTGTAGAAATTCCTATGACGAGTAGATTGGAGATTGATTAAGATAGCAGCAGCAGTGACGATGACGATGATCTAGTGACAATGATCTAGAGAAGAAGACTTGTGCTAACAGATCTGTGTCGAGAAATACCTTCCTAGTTAAGAGGGAGTGTTGATGTATATGTAACTTTAGAATGTATTTCACCTATGTATATTGTACTCTTATAGAGATTTTATTATTCCTCTATACGGAAGTGTTGTCATTTGTATTGACAAGTGTCTCAAGTCTCGTAACTTGCAGTGATGGGTTATTAGACCACCAAGTGTGGGGTCGGCCCTGATTAGTATAACCATTGGTTATTAGATTGAGTTAGATAAGTTGGCCCTACTAGGTTATTATGCAGTTCAAGTCATGTATAAATAGAGTGTGGGAGGCACTCTATTTGATCATCTCATTATTCACTTCTACACTACTCGAAAAGTCGTGCAATAGTGGAGGAGGAGGTTCAGCTGCTAGGAGGACTATCTCTGTGTACTTGGGTTGTACCATTTCTATTTTTATCTCCCAGGAAGTTGTGGGTTTTTTCATCTTTATGGTTTTCCTTAGTGAAACTCTGTGTGTCTATTGTCTCATGTGATTTCTTGGTGTGATTGATATGCATTGTTATAATTGATATGCTGTACATGGTATTCTCTCAGTAAAGATCCTAGAGTATGTTGAATTAATGCTCAAAAATTAACATCATCATCTTCTTCATCATCGTCATCATCATCAATATCTCCTTCATCATCATCATCGTCATCAAGATCTTCATCATTATCATCTTCTTCATCATCATCATCTTCATCATCATCATCATTGATATGACCATGAAGATGATGATGGTGATGATGGATGATGATGAATATGAGTACAAAGATGAAGATGCTGATGCTGATGATGATGAATATGATCATCATCATCATCCTCCTCCTCCTCTTCCTCATCATCATCATCTTTGTCATCATCAGCATCAGCATCATCATCCTCATCATCATCATCCTAATCCTTGTCATCATCATCATTATCAATGAAGATGATGAAGATGATGAAGAAGATGATCATATTCTTCATCATCCTCATCATCGTCATCATCCTCATCATCATAATCATCTCCATCATCATCATCATCATTATCACTCACTTCCTCATCATCATCCCCATCCTCATCATCATCATCATCATCATCATCATCATCTTGTCCATCATATTCATCATCAACATCATCATCATCGTCGTCATCATCATCAACATCATCATCATCATATTTATCATCATCATCGTCTTCTTCATCATCATGATGAAGAATATGATGATGATGATGATGATGATGATGAAGATGACAGATGATTATGAAGATGAGTACAAAAATGAAGATGATGATGTTGATGATGACGAATATGATCCTCCTCCTCCTCCTCCTCCTCCTCCTCCTCCTCATCATAATCATCTTCATCATCATCATCCTCATCATCCTCATCCTCATCATCATCATCATCCTCGTCATCATCATCATCTCCATCACTATCATCATCGTTATCACCCACTTCCTCATTATCATCCTCATCCTCCTCCTCCTCCTCCTCCTCATCATCTTGGTCATCATCTTCATCATCAACATCGTCATCATCGGTATCATCATCATCCATCATCTTCATCATCATCAGCATCATCATCATCATCCTCATCATCATCATCATCCTTATCATCATCATCATCATCGTTATCACCCACTTCCTCCTCCTCACTCCTCCTTCTCCTCATCATCATCTTGGTCATCATCTTCATCATCAACATCGTCATCATCGGCATCATCATCATCCATCATCTTCATCATCATCATCATCTTTTTCATCATCATCATTGATAATGATGATGATGACGAGGACGATGATGATGACGAGGATGATGATGATGATGATGATGATGAAGATGATGGATGATGATGAAGAAGAGTACGAAGATGAAGATGATGATGTTGATGATGACGAATATGATCATCATCCTCCTCCTCCTCCCCCTCCTCCTCATCATAATCATAATCATCTTCGTCATCATCAACATCATCATCCTCATCCTCATCATCATCATTGTCATCATCATCATCACTATCACCCACTTCCTCATCATCATCCTCATCCTCATCCTCATCCTCATCCTCATCCTCATCATCTTGGTCATCATCTTCATCATCAACATCATCATCATCGTCATCATCATCATCATCATCCTCATCAGCATCTCCATCATCATGATCATCACCATCTCCATCATCATCATCATCGTCATCACCCTCTTCCTCCTCATCATCATCATCTTGGTCATCATCATCATCATCATCATCATCATCATCATCATCATCCTGGTCATCATCTTCATTATCAACATCATCGTCATCAACATCATCATCATCATCTTCATCCATTCAATAGGATTTTTGTATGGATGCATATTTGCTTGAGCTATGGTTTGGTCCGATTTTACTAAATAGTGCGTATGCACTAACAGTGTGTATGCACTAACAGTGCGTACGCGCTAGTGGTGCGTATGCACAATTAAATCAACACGCACGCACCATTTGAATTTTTAAGTTTTGGCGGGTAATTCCTTTCCCACCAATGTGGTGGATGACTTGGCTACTATGGTTTTAAGTTCGGGTTGCCAAACAATGTGTTATAACAAAATACATCTTATTCTATAACTTCTTCTGTTTCGAGCATGATTTTGCATATGCTACACTAGTCCAGTGCTAATGAAATTGCACACACTTGTAGAACTATGTGTGCAGATTCCGAATATGTAATTTTTTATTAAATCTATTATTTGTTCCTATTTTTTAATTCATTTCAATTGCCCTAACGTCAATCTTACACAATAGGTAGGTTATTTCTTTCGTCTATAACTTTTGATTGGCTCACCTATTTTGAAAATGGAAAGAACCCACACAAGTACACACAAAGACCTACATCCTAAAAAAAAAGTTCATTGATTATGTTAAGCCCATGATGTTGTGCATGCTCGACCTAGTCATTATAGGGCTTAGCTGGCTTCCTTAATTAAAAAAAATGAAAATTAATATAAATAAATATGGAAAAATAGTGTTGCACTAGAACGACCTATTATCTACGACTGTATATATTTTTTTTCACAAAATTCCACCATTTCCATACCGAACCAGCAAACTAACGCAAACATATTCATTATGTTTTTTAAAAAGATAACATACCAACCTTAGGAGAACCCCATTTTTTGGGATTTATACTTAATTTCCATAAAGAATATTTATATATTCCGAAAGGTAATCCGATTGTAATGTCGCAAAAATAGCAAAAATTTAAAATTTTTCCTGCCTGCAATAATCGTTAATTTAAAGGAGAAGGATTCATAAGTTAATTCTAACACAAATAAAAACATCCATACTTGCACCAAAAAAATGTAAGCATAAGACTTTTATTTAACATCGTCTCTTCAATGTGTGAGTTTAGAACTGCGGAAGTGATGTGGAAACAAAAAGATGGCATGTTTTTATTACAGTTGTACATGTTAGTGCAAAGGAAGAAATAACACTCCTTAATGTTTCAAGAATCATGTGACTGAAATGTGAATGTCTAATGACACCTTCTGGTGATGAGCTCCTTTGTTGACGGTATATTGTTCTCCTAGTGGGTGCTGTAATGCTCCAGGAAAGGTAATTACATACCTTGGCAGGATTGCCGAGAGGTATGGGTAAGATTTGTGGTTGTCGGATTTACTTAGCATATTGCGAATGCCATACCTTACTTCTGTGGTTGCAGGTGCATCTAACCTGAACATGCTACCCCTAAATGTTATCCCATACTCCACTATTGGCTTCATGTTACTAGGGTGATTGAGATACCATTAAAATGGGTATCCCATACAATGGGAGTTCACAACATAAGGGTTTCTAAAGTGAAGTTCATTACTATGAGCCTTTTGTAAACTACACAAGCGTGGGTATAGTCCATGACTCCACTATAGCCTTGGTATACAAAAATTGAACCTCCACTAAGAGTGAGGTTGGTGCCCTCTTTACTGCACTTTTAATGAGGAATGTGGGACAGCCTGTCAACGAGGGTTTGTAAAATGGGTTTGGGGCTGTTCCCCTTTTTAATCCTATTTTTTTATTTGTTGCTAGTTTCTTGGTCTGCACTTCGTTCGTATAGTAGCTATGTTGGGTACTGAACCGAGCTTTGCTCGTGGTCAACACACTTGGTAAATGTTGAGCTCGACTATGGCGTAGGAAGGTCACACTTCTCACAAGTAAGGAAAGAACTCCCCTGTATTGAAATTTTTGCCTTTCTTCTTTGATTCGAATTCACAGGGTTGACTAACTAGAAATACGGGTTGTAATGGCAGGTGATAAAAGCTTTGGTATGGAAGCTGCGATGGTTCATGGTGCTATAGGCGTGGCTAGGGTATTGGTAAGTCTGGCTTACCCACTCATTGCCCTACCTCTCACACCTATGGTGATGTATGTATGCGTCTTGTCCTAGTTTAGAATGGAGACTCCCGTAAGCCATTGGCTTTACTGAATCACTTTGGGAAGTCTGTTGGTTGCCTCTTGGATGGACCAGGGAAATGTGGGGTTTCAATGTAATTTAAAGTTGAATATGCCGCTGGGACTATGATGTAACAATCATTTATGAAACCGGGTCTATTTTGTTTGCTTGGCATTTCTAATTTTTGAACAATGTAAATGTTATTTTGTTTCTTTAAAAGAGGACGTGACTCCTATTTGGGATGTATGGTTGTAATGGTTTTCAAAATGGTAAACTTCTATTCATTTTCCCGTGTGAGTACAAAACTCTAAGTCTGTACTGGTTCGATTCTAATATTATGGAGTTTCTGGGAAATTTATAACTGTTGTTCAAAATATCTAAATGATAAAAGGTCTTTGGCGCCTTCATTTTGGCAAACGTAGCTAGGATTTGTGTGTTGGTTTCAATTTGCTGGCTAACTGAGTTGAAATAGTGCTATGATGCTTCTATGCATACGATGAATTGCTTGTTGGAAACATAGGAGATCGACTGAGGTTCTCTACGCATCTATTTTGGTAACGTGGTTAGGTTTTGAGTAAGATGGTCTCGATTTACTTATTGTCTGCATTGGTAGAATAGACATTTGTGTGGAGAGGGTTTCAAGGGCTGTACGCAGTGTTTTATTTTTGGTTGGAAATAATGAATCTTGTAAGAAAATAATTACAAGTTTTGGGCGTGAGAAGACCATGGGATTTGACCCTTGACCTCTGTTTTCGATAGGCGTTTGCGTTTGTAAATTTCTAGCACTTTGAATCACCGTCTATTTGTACCGCATACTTATTGGCATTAATTCTTGTTTTGATAGAATCCTAGGGTCTGTGTGTTTGTAAGAGTTCTATGTTTCCTCGATGTGTTAGGGTGATGATTGGTAGTGATAGCTGAGTATGGTGCGTGTTTTTCATTAGAAAATAAAGTGTGTATGAGTATGTAACGATCTCTGTCCTATCTGCTGTCTTTGTTTTAAATGTGGTAGATGTATGGTTTCTAAAAAGAAAAAGAAAGAACTATTTAGATCGGTAGTGGATATATATCAGTCTTGTTTTCTGTGTAACATCATCGGGGTCTGAGAGCAATTGCTTTGGAAAGAAAAAAAATGCCAGGGTTAAACCCTATATATTCGTTTCTACCAGATTTATGTAATGACTATTTGTTTTTGCTAAGTTTGGGTATCTTAGTTTCTAAATCGTTTAATAAAGTGACCCACATTTCTACTAAAATAAAAATCGATTTTAGTAGTTAGATATGCTACAGTTTAACTCGAAAATCTATTGATAGATAAGAAGGAAATAACAAAAAAAAACTTAGATTTAATAATTAAAACAATACTTCACAATCCCCAAACTTTAGAAGTTTAAAATTGCGTTTGACTAGCAAAGGTTAGCTAGCTAGTCCTGCTAGGCAATGCCTTGGGATTTTGGGCAGATCTTGAATTTAAAATATGATATAGGGAACAATACTATTTAACATATCATTCAGAAGAGAAAATAATTAGTTTGAAGGTCTTATAATATTTTCATACCTGCTTATTCCTATACCTTGCTCCTGCTTGTAATGACCTACACACTTAGCCAACTAGTTGATGAAAAATTGTTGAACCCTTAGCTGACCTGATAATTGATCTTGGAATAGATAACTTTGGGACTACCATGTTCCACCCATCCATGATTCTACAACCGTTCCTAGTTCAGTATGAATCCCCCTGAGCTAGTTCTGACATGCAAACTGAGAGGTAGAGGCCTTAGATATGTAGCTGGTTTAGATCTGGAAAAATTGATGTGCGGAGGTTCACTTCTTGGAACAGAGATTTTCTCTTGACATCATAATACTAAAAGAAAAAAATATCCCCCAAACTTTGGGGTCTGTCCTCCTTAAGTAGGACAAATCTTGAATTAGGACTGTTGGAATTTACTGGTTTCTTTAAAATAATTTAAATTATAAAAGAGTATTTGTTTACTTAACTGCTAGTTATTTTTTTGGAACTATGAATTCTCAACTTTGTTTTACTAAAGTGTTTTTGATCTTTAATATTTTTATCATAATAATAATATAAAAATTACAATTCTATCTAAATATTAATAAATAATAATTAGTAAGTGGCAGCCCACTTATGCATAAGTATATATATAATCAGTAAAAATATTATATATTGAAACTCGTAAATAATAATACTTAGCTTTGTGGTCCTTAAGCATTTTGTTTCACATGATGCTTTTTTTAATTCTTCTTAAGGAAAGGGTCCACTTCTTTGGACAGTTTCGGTAAGCTGGTAAAGGCACCTCTAGTCTCTCCCTTTGCATGTCAGATTCCCTCGTTTTAACATGGTAGTTCCCGCAGTATTTGATGATAATAAGATTTATTTAATCAAGTCGAATAGTTGTGATAAAACACATAAGTGCTATTCAGAGTCCTCCTGACTCAACACTTAAGATCTAATAACCCCACGTGCTCTTCAGAGCCTTTTTACTCAACACTCTAACATGGGCGTTACGCTGGTGCAATTCTAGAGCCTCTGCTCAACACTAGAGCTAGAATGTGGTTGTGAGGCACATCCAGGATATTTAAGTGGCCTCGGATCCGGTATTTATTTTCTTTCAAGCTTGGAGTGCTCCAGGGCTTATGCCCAACACTCAATGTACATCGGGGCTTAGGCCTAGTACGAAATAAGAATCCTCTAAATACATCGGGGTTTAGGCCTAATATATAGGTCATTCGTGTGTTTTTGAGTCCATGCTCAACACACTAAATAATCATCCATGTGAATCATACTCTGCACAGTATAAGGTAACATAAAAATATCAGTATAACATAATTGTAACTAAATCACAACATAAGTTTATCCATTCGGGCTTTCTTGCCCAATATATAAAATGAAATAATCAAAGTACCTCCCCAATATATATATCAACTCATGAGAACATAGATCAAAACATGCTACGGCTTATTCCCAATAATAAATCACATATGCTGGGGCCGTAGCCCAATATAACATCATAACATAGTTAGTCAAAAAGTTGGGATATCACACCGATTGTCCACATTTTATCTTCTTTCGCCATATTCCAAAAATTTGTGTAGGTAGCTCTAATATTGCTTTTTGATGTTTAGATTTCTGTTTTTCCAGGAGTCCATTATGACTAACGCGTCATGAGTGGCTAACTTTAGCTTGCACCAGCCCTGAAGAGAAATTAATTCATTCTCCAGAATATGGCCTCTCAGCTCATCTTGCTTGCCGAAGAGGGTCTGAAGCTTCAACCAAACCTCTCTTAGAGTCTTCAATCCATCAAGATGGAAGAGAAAATCTCTGAAAATATGAAAATAGAAAATTGGAGTCTTCATGACCTCTAAATTATGTTAGCAGATCGACCAATGTTTGAATGATCCAGTATGCAGCCGCCATCTTCACACCTTAACATTTTTTCACTAATATAGCTAATCTACCGATACTAAATTCTGCATAGGATTTTATGCTCAAGTTTGTGAGACTAACATATAAAAATATATTTTGAAACCTGAGTTTTATGTTTCTTTTTTCTAACCATTTACACTCCCTTTACACATGCCATTTCACCATTTTTTGAACCCTTGCAAAGCACAGACGATGTTTGGAACCAAAATGCAGAAACCGTAAGAACACACGTTGCAACCATATTCCAAGCGAATGCCATAACAACTGCACTAGAGAATTTCTTAAATCAATCCATCAACACAGAAAGCAAATACCACACATTTTAGTTAAAATGGCTTGCATAACCAAGTTTCCCAATTCATAGTATAATCAAATATCCGAAGCCATTGATTGAGTGTCGAACCAGTGTGTGCACCAACTCAACTATATATCATCCCACATGCAATGTTTATTGCCTATTGCCCAATGTCCAACTCATATTGCCCATTACTCAAATTCCAATAGCTATCAAATTTTCCACTAATAACTATGAAAATGATCAAGTAAATTGGTATTGTTTTACACTCAAATTAACATGCTTTTCAACAGGACTGCACTTTTTAAAATTCATAGCAAAAGCATGCCCAATTAACTTGCAGGAAGAAAGCAACGACACGGTCTCGAAACACCAGATCCCGCTGTAGAAATCACCACTAGGTTCTTTGCAACAGTAAGCGAAGACCGATAATGCAAAACGCCATGTCGAAACAACGCATAATCCCAAATCCCCACCATAAAAGCCCAAAGCACAACCAGAAATGAACAGGAAACCAAGACCAAAAACCAACACCGCATCAAAAATCAAAGAGGATAAATACTACCAGGGAAACAACACGCACACTAGAGAATTGATTCGCACAAATATCCCAACAATAAAGAAAGACAAATCTCATCGCATCCAACTCCGCGGGAGACAATAACAATGCAAAATGAAGAAATAAAACCCCTAGATCTTTTAAATCCTAGTTCAAAATCCTGGGAAATTGCACAAGCCATAAACTCCCCACCAAAGATCCATTGCATCAGACAAACACACCGTGAAGCCAAATGAATACATAAATACACCATTTAAATGATTTATGGTCAAATAAATACACCCTGCACTATAATCCTCCCAACCAATTTCAACATCAAATCCAACTACCATGAAAGAAATACACCCTTTTCCAAAATCCAACCCTTTACCATAATCCACTGCAAACCTCGCATCATAACCCACAAGAGAACACAACTTCAAATAAACACATCCTCCACCATAATCCAACCCTTCACCATAACCCACCACAAACCCTGCATTGCAACCTGTAAAAGAATAGAGCTCCGTTGTACCACACCATACAACGACACAAGTACGAACAACCCCCATGGAGTTTTTCTGCGCTACCACATTTAAACACACACAAAAAACAACAATGCCAACATTAAATCCCTACTGATGAGAGGGTGTTTCCCATGCCTTGAAGGGATTCCCGGGTCATGCATTAGCCTATTCCAACCAACCAAGACCAAACAAATATGCCTTCTTAAAAAATGCAATTAATAAAAAAATAAAACATTGCACAAACCATACAAAATCCTAAAAAATCAACACAAATTAATCCTAGTGGACCCATTTATACATGTCCCCCATGTAGGACATAAAAAAAAAACTCTTTATAATACAATTATTAATCAACAAAACTTAATGACTCATTATATTTAATTTAATGACAACTTATTAAAGTGTAGTCTAAATATTCTAAGTTTTCAATCTTTTACGAGCATATTTTTCGTCTTATTTAATTGGTATTCATGTTGGAAATCTTTAAAAATTCTTAAAATCACAAATATTAGCTATAGAAATTGCATAATTTGAGTGCCATTGGGGCATTGGAGGGTGCTGAATCTATTTATGAATTCAAAAACACAATTTAATGAGAGAAAACATTGGATTTTACCAAAAAAATTGTGTAAAGTCGAAAATAAATAGAGTGCTCCAATTATTAGTAGCTCAAACACTAAATATGTGTTTAAATTTAAGCCTTACGGTAAGATAGTCAAACACCTTTGTCGAAATCCAGTAGTTTTTTTTGGTAAAATATAAATTTAGAAGTAGGTGTGTGCAAGAAGATGAGGGTCACTTTAGATGCAATGCTGTTTTTTCAAAACTCGTTCCTGATACATAAAACATAACGCGTTTTTGATATTTAGCACCTGCCATGGTAAGACCCGAGCCTAACATGTCATTGGACATGTAGGATAGGTAACCATAATGCGTACACGTTATATAACTACAAAACGCGTACGCGTTATGTAGTTACAAAACGCGTACGTGTTATTGAAATCTAAAATCAATTTAAATACACAGTCCCGACGATTCCCGACCACCCGCGGCACTCACGCATCAGAAACGCGGAATAGACCCTGGACGAGGACGGTTTGTGGCCCACTCAAGTATCGGTGTTGCTCGATTTAGCTGGAGGGGAGACAAATTCACCAGTGGATTGTCATCTAATCAGGTAATTCATTCACCCATACCATTTTTTTGTCATTTCTTAACCTAAATTACTATTTTTTTATTGTTTAAAACAACCTAGTTTTGTAATATTGATAAAATTGGGAATAACCCAATCTCTAATTAAATTCACATCTCCCTCAACCAAGATGGGTGAATAATTAAAATGAATTCCTTTTCAAAAACTCAAAAATTCATAATCCAACCAAAAATTGAAAAAAATAGAACTCCCCCCTTTCTACAATGTATCCATCTAAGTCACCCGACAAGAGGACACGGGACACGAGTGTCCCCACCAGGCTTCAAATTTGAAGCCTTCAGGGCCCTTCAGAGGTCATTTTACATGTCATAGAAGGCCACTTCAAATTTTACCATGCAAAAAAAAATTAATTTCATGGTAAGCCCTTCAATAATTAAATTAACCACTACTGTTTAAAATTGCAACAGAAGGGTAGCTTCAAATTTCACCCATCAACAGTTTTTAGTGGGAAATTGGAAATGCGGCTACTAGCTAGGTGACTTAGGAGTGGGACTCGGTTACTCTCCAATATCCACGTGTTCGATCATCCATGGATCATGGACCATTGGGCCTCTAATAATATCATTGAGCAACTTACGTGGACGGGCTTACACTGAGCAGCCCATGGCTTGAACGCTTCGAAGTTCTCATGTTTGTAGCGAGCGCTTACGTGTTTAACACATTTAATGGCATCAACAAAATTATTAAACCTGGTAGGTGGCTCATACGTGTTGTTGCTAGCGGGATTACCAAGTTACAAGTTATCACATACCAATTTGTGAATGCTGACTCCGTGAGTTAATTGAGTATTCAATGTATAATATATTATGTTAATGTGCCCCCGCGAATTTGGCATTTCAGACAAAATCCACAATCCATAAATTTCTTGTAATGTTGCAGGTTGTTGCTCCTGCCCGTGGCCTCTACCTATAGCCCTGTGTTTTCTTTGTTGTATCAAGTTAATCCTACCGTCTACGGCTCCCAGCCTCACACCCTGTGTTTTCTTTGTTGTATCAAGTCAATCCTGCAGCTCCCGAGTTCCACCTTTTGTTTTCTTTGTTGTATCAAGTCAATGCTTGAATTCCATGCTTCCATGGCTCCGACCATCAATATATAATATTGCATGAATAGAAACAAGCTTTTTCTTATACCCATATTCCACTGTGGTTGATCTACTTCCAAGTTCCACCTACCCTATCTCCTCCAGTCCTCCAGGAGAGTTTGCTGAGCGAAGCTGGCAATGCCAGCCTACCATAAACATATTTAAAGAAATTTGTTTTCTTTGAGGAGCTCAACTTCAAGGCTGACTAGATTTTTGACATCCTATGAATTTACAGGTATGTACATCATTTTATCCATTCATGATCCCATCAATTATTGAAAAAATTTGTTATTTGATTAAAATTCTGTAACTTCAAAGTTCAAACACAATATTATTATTTGAATGAAATTTTGTTACTTCAAATGGGCCTTGAAGGCTTCAAATTTGAAGCCTGGACCCGAGAGTGGGTTTGTCACAAATCTCCGTGAGAGGCTGTTTAGAACGTCATTTATCAATTCCTAATTGTAGCAACAACAACAATTGCTTATTTATTCATATGTCCTGTGTATACGCATATATATGATTCCATGTGCTCCTTTCCTTTCCCTATTTTCCATTGTCGCCTCGAAGCTCTTGAGAATTTAGATACCCTTTAACTTTCGTGAAATGGAGGGGACAAGGAAGACCATTGTTTTCACTCTGAAATCGAGTGCTTCCCCGTTCAGCTGCCACTGGACACGGTTGCATCCCTATGGGAAACAGGTGTGCGCAATGCGCCCCTGAACTTTACCAAAGAGCCCGGGGATTTGGGGAAGTTCCTACTTTCCCAACCTCCATGCATCTAGTTAATGAGTAAAATCAAGAATCCATACTTTGTATCTAAAACTATATTACATGAGCTATTTTCCCCAATTGCTCAGTCATTGAATCAACACCTTCCTCTAGTACACCGTTTAAGATTCTTGGTATTTATTAATATGAAGACCATTGATGCTACTGCACTTACAATCCGCGTTCGACTGTATGAACTGGGACAAAAATGTTTTTGTAATCTTGATTTTTAGAATGACAATGCTACTTTACCTTTTGATTTTGTTTCCCTTATCGGTTGGTCTGGAAAAAAACATGAACTTCAACCATCTATGCATTTCCTCTCTACTTGGTCTACCTACATTTTACTTATGCTTCACAACCCATCCTCTACTCCATCATACTACGGATTTAGTATGTATAACGGGATCTAGGGGGGGGGGGCTATAAAGAAGAAGCATACAGGGTCCATAATTAACTATTGAGAACAAAAGTTGGTTGGAGTCAGATAGTTCTCTTTGCTCAATTTGGGAAACTGCTAAGATGGCAAAGGTGGCATAGTGGCCTAGAGACTGAGCCGCTAGATCGGGGCGAAATATGGTTGTGTTATATGACATATATAATGTTCAGTGCTGCTATATCCACTGAAAAATAAAGCCTCTCAACTTTACTACGTCAGTAAACATTGAAATTTTGATGTACTATTACATTTTCAAATGAAAAGAATAACTTATTTTTACATGGCAGCATTGAAGGGTTCAATATCTCATAGCCCTTTATAGTGAAATGGGACCCCACCCTTCAAATTTGATCCCTGGTCTCCACTAGACACGGTGACCCCCAGAATTAGGACAAGTAGGACACGGTAACCCCTGGAATTAATATATTTTTAAAATATATTAAAATTTAAAAATATAGACATATAGATCCAATAAAATTTAACATTTACAATTACAAATATTCAATAGAAAATACATTTACAATTACAAATATGAAATATTCAATAGAAATTAGATCATTCACAAATCACAACACATTTGTCATTCACAATCACAAATCACAATGAGACATTGAGACACATAGATGCAAACTCATCACTGCCCTGATCCTCCTCCTCCATGCCTGAATCAACAAAATCATCACTGCCTTGATCCTCCTCCTCCTCTCTGCCAATCTGACTAACTTACTTTTTAGATGTCAAATGTTTAATTTTAAGTTTTAAATGTATGTAAGTGAATGCCATTAAATTTCTTACTTGAGTTTGATTTAATACATTTTCAATTTTGAAGAGATGTCATTATATACCATGTATATGTTTCTAATGATTTTCGTATTAATGTCTTTATTGCAGTTGCGGCTATGGACACCAATGCCGAGATATTGATTGAGCTTGCCCAATTGAGGGGCATAAGTTCAGCTTTTAGTGGTGGTGACAGGATTCGCCGTTCGCTTGCATCAACCTTGGATGCAATTGTTGACACCATTTCACAATCTACCAATGCACTATATGATATTGCATCATATAGAGAAAGAAAAATACAACAATATGCTGATGGGCTAGACTACAATGCAATAAAAAAGTTGAAAATTTCCAAAGAGATCATACTTGCATTGTTTAGGGACCCTCGGACGGGGGAAATCCCAAATGCAAATAGGCCGCATATCTCCGTTGAGTGGTGCACATTTCAACCATTTGTTAATAACTGGATGGACATATGGTACATGGTTTTTGATATGCCACCACACAATAACAGGGAAATTACCTTATATTTCCTTTGAAAGATGTACGCAAAGTTCGTGTTGCATAAACATGTTAACTATTTTGACATCTTGTAGTTTCAGGGGATCGGTGGGGGGATGCCCAAAAACCGATCCAATGCCAGGCTTTGAGACCAGGATCACCCTATCCCTGCACTTCGCAGGCAGTTGCCTGGGCCAGATGTCCCACCTGCACATCGTATTATTCCGCAGACAATGGATGCATTTTTGAGTTTGGCACGGGCGGTTGTTCTCCATGGCACTATGGTTCAAAATATGGGTGAGGAAGGGACATCTGTCCCTGGTGTGGTACATACACCAGCTCGTCACCATGCAGGACCATCAACTAGTGCAGGACCATTTGGACCATCCACTAGTGCAGGACCATCGACACATCCCCATCCTAGTACTGATCCTCACGAGTGCACATCATGTGGTCGTCCCTGCTATGGCCTTGCCTCAAATGTTTCCTTCAGTGGGTTTTTGAGAGATGTATGTTGATGGTTAATTGTAATAAATTCTTCATTTATTTTCGTCTTTGTACACATATATATAGTTTGAGCTAATATATTAATTTTGTGAACTTGCAGTTGATGCTTTATGTCGGCAACGACGCCCCAGAGACGGATGTTTGAGACTATACAGGGGGGCATGATGCTACCCATTTGGTAGGCCCATCTTATATAGCACCTATTGTCATATCTCACACCGAGGTAAACATTTTAAAATTTCAGTTTTTTAATACTTGTTAATTTGTTAATTTCCACATACTTTACATTTTAGTTCATTAATGCTATCTACGGTCTAATATTTACAATTATTAAACTTGCAGATGGCAGATCCTTCACTGGGGCAAGGTAATGTGGAGGTAGCACCCATGGTCATACCGTCCCATGAAACATCTGGGCTCCAGGTAAACAATTAAAAATGACATTTTTTAAATACATGTTTGTTTGTTGAATCATGCATGTCTAACTACATGAACACTTGCTGACTGTAGGCACCATCCGAGACATCTGGACCATTGCCTGGATTTGTATCTCCCTCCAGGCCATTCGTGAACAAGGGTTGTGTGTATGTGAGGCATTCTACTCCTAGAAAAACTCCAACTGCCCACGACCATGGGCTTACTCACACCATGGTAATGTATATCCTTCAATGATATTTGTTGTTTAACTTGAAATCCAGTGCATAAATCATTTTTGTTAATGTTTGAATTGCATGCTTACTGCATCAAGAACCCGAGTTGTCTACTGAAAACCTCGCATCGGTGGTTGATGCAGCAGTTAGTGCCGCATCTGCAATGGCAACTGATCACACACAGGTATGTAACTATTTCAGCATTATCTTTACATAGTTTATTATTGTTGTCTATTGTTTATTCATGCATTTCTAACTATTTCAACATTTTTTCATTGTAGCCACCACCAGCAGGAGCAGTTCCTGGCCCCCCTGGTTCGACCATCCTGGATGTTCAACCAACGGCTCCATCTGCTACACAAGCAACACAATCTCCTTTGTCAGTTGAGGTGAGATGTCCTTCAATGACCAAGTGTTTCATGCACTTTCCATGCACCAGTTGATAATTGTTGAGCTAATGTATTAGTGTACATAGTTAGTTGAATTTAACAATTGATATTTAATTTGCAGGATCTAGAGACGCGCATTGATCCTAGAGATGTGCCTAGAGGATCAACGTCGGGAAAGAACAAGAGGAAGCTTGAGTTTTGATGTGTCTTATGGGATATATGTACATTTGGATACATGTACATGTCGCTTTGATAGTTTTGGATAGTTTTGGACACATGCGCTTTTGGATACTTTTGTATATATATGTACTTTTCGATACATTTAGTTTTGGAATCATGTACATTGACTTTATTGTGCATGTTCTTTTGGAGACATGTACATTGACTTCATTGGATACATGTACTTTTGGATAGTTTTGGATATACATGTACTTTTGGAGACATGCACTTTTGTATATATATGTACTTTTGGATACATGTACTTTTGGAGACATGCACATTGACATTTCACTTATAAATGAATGATACATTTCACTTTGTATTTGTTCTTCGGTTTCCACATGTTCTTGTGTCAATCTAATGTGTTGATTTGTGTGGATTATCGATTACTCATGAATGCACTATGTCAAAAGAACAAACTATTATATTCAAAGGTTTCAACGAATTCACTACATGCATGCACTAATTGGTATCTAATTAAAATTTGTGATTTTGGATGATCATTACAAGTTATGTCAAAGTTCTTGCTCATGTAATTTAATCAAACTAAATGCAATACAATGTTTTTCAAGGTTTCAACGAACTCACTCATGCACACCCATTGCACATTCTAGGGCAATTGCTAGTTAATGCAAATATTCCCATAAATAAATTCCTAGAACAATTAATGCAAACATTGGGTGTTCCCTCTTTATTGACATCTAAGGAGAAAGGTTATTGTTTATAACAAAAAGTAACCAAACTAAATAAATGGATCTAATCTCTTTAAATGGATTGACGCCATCAACTACCAATGAAAGTCTAACATTATGAGGTTCTTCTTTAAAAATGGGTAATATTTCCTTGATGATCGTAAATTGAGAACCATTTGTAGCCACTCATATAATACCATCTTCACTTATCTTTGTACATGATAATACATAAAATGTGCTATGTTTTTTAACCTAAACAATCATCAAAAACCTAGAATTATAAGGATATGACAAAGAACCTTATGGGGCACCTTATATATTACCTAATTAGTTCAATATCTATTGATCCCACATTCATGGGATTTTAAATTTGTTGCATGTTGTCCATAATATATCATTTGATCATAATTAGGACATGCATCAATTGTTTGATACTCCTTTCTTGTATCTTTCATAAGGGCACACAATTCTCAATATGTGCAAGGTAAAGTATTTGATGGTTATAGGAAAATATTACCTAACAATCTATAAGAAAAAATCAATTTATGTACTAAATAATGAATATCGCAATGTAGTTATTACAATCACAAAAAATATTAAAAACATATATTTATCATTAGAGTTATTGTGTATACATTAGGATCTTTGTCATACCATTGTTTGAAATGTCATTCAATACCTTCAATTTTATCAACATCAAATTAGTAGACAAAGTGACTAATCTTTGATCTCTTGTATAGGCCTTTGTGTGCCTTATCAATAAAATGTACATCATGAATATTATCATAGGTCTCATACATAGGTGCATCCTCATCCATGCAAACAAAGGTGTCATGGATCAACCTATTATCGCTTTATTCTCAATAATATTAGTATCATTATCTTCCATAGGATCAAATTCAACTCCATCACCCCCATTATTGCTACTCTAAATTGCAGCCTTAGGAGTTTTGATCATGTGTTTTTGTCTCTTTAGGAGTTTTGAAATATTCTAGTCTTTCAAAAATAATATGGAAGTTCAAATATTTAAAAGTGGTTTAAATTATAAAATGGGCGGAAATTCACCAAGTGTTCCTGAACGACATTTTCATGCGACTTGCAACTAGACATAACTCGGAAACCGGACGTCAGACCGACCAACTGTCAACTCCGTTGGTCTCCTGGCGTGCGATTACCTCTAGGAGGCCCTCTCCCTCGTCTCCCCATGTCCCAGTGGCTTCATTGTGCATTCATTTCGTAAACTAGGGTTTTGCTCAATTTAATTGCATGCAATCTCGCATTGGTGGTTCAACTCTGCAAAAACCTTCCCCGAGCCAGTGTTGGCAGTGTTCCCACGTTGGCATTGCCCACACACACTTGCAGGAGCCAACGGCACGCAATCTTCCTGCTCCGTTTGCTTTTTGGCTCCCAGACGGAAATTCACCAAGTGTCCCTGAACGACATTTTCATGCGACTTGCAACTCGACATAACTCGGAAACCGGACGTCGGATCGACGAACCATCGACTCCGTTGGTCTCCTGGCGTGCGATTAACTCTAGGGGGACCTCTCCCTTGTCTCCCCATGGCCCAGTGGCTTCATTGTGCATTCATTTCGTAAACTAGGGTTTTGCTCAGTTTAATTGCATGCAATCTCGCATTGGTGGGTCAAATCTGCAAAAACCTCCCCCGAGCTAGTGTTGGAAGTGTTCCCACATTGGCATTTCCCACACACACTTGCGGGAGCCAGCGGCACACAATCTTCCTGCTCCGTTTGCTTTTTGGCTCCTGGACGGAAATTCACCAAGTGTCCCTGAACGACATTTTCATGCGACTTGCAACTCGACATAACTCGGAAACTGGATGTCGGACCAATGAACCGTCGACTCCGTTGGTCTCCTGGCATGCGATTACCTCTAGGGGGCCCTCTCCCTCATCTCCCCATGGCCCAGTGGCTTCATTGTGCATTCATTTCGTAAACTAGGGTTTTGCTCAGTTTAATTGCATGCAATCTCGCATTGGTGGTTCAACTCTGCAAAAACCTCCCCCGAGCCAGTGTTGGCAGTGTTCCCACGTCGGCATTGCCCACACACACTTGCAGGAGCCAACGGCACACAATCTTCCTGCTTCGTTTGCTTTTTGGCTCCCGGACAGAAATTCACCAAGTGTCCCTGAACGGCATTTTCATGCAACTTGCAACTCGACATAACTCGGAAACCGGACATCGGACCGATGAACCGTCGACTCCGTTGGTCTCCTGGCATGCGATTACCTCTAGGGGGCCCTCTCCCTCGTCTCCCCATGGCCCAGTGGCTTCATTGTGCATTCATTTCGTAAACTAGGGTTTTTCTCAGTTTAATTGCATGCAATCTCGCATTGGTGGGTCAACTCTGCAAAAACCTCCCCCGAGCCAGTGTTGGCAGTGTTCCCACGTCAGAATTGCCCACACACACTTGTAGGAGCCAACGGCACGCAATCTTCCTGCTCCGTTTGCTTTTTGGCTCCCGGACGGAAATTCACCAAGTGTCCCTGAACAACATTTTCATGCGACTTGCAACTCGACATAACTCGAAAACCGGACGTCTGACCGACGAACCGTCGGCTCCATTGGTCTCCTGGCATGCGATTACCTCTAGGGGGTCCTCTCCCTCGTCTCCCCATGGCCCAGTGGCTTCATTGTGCATTCATTTCGTAAACTAGGGTTTTGCTCAGTTTAATTGCATGCAATCTCGCATTGGTGGGTCAACTCTGCAAAAAACTCCCCCAAGCCAGTGTTGGCAGTGTTCCCATGTCGGCATTTCCCACACACACTTGCAGGAGCCAACAACACGCAATATTCCTGCTCCGTTTGCGTTTTGGCTCCCGGACGGAAATTCACCAAGTCTTCCTGAACGACATTTTCATGCGACTTGCAACTCGACATAACTCAGAAATTAGACGTCGAACCGACGAACCATCGACTCCGTTGGTCTCCTAGCATGCGATTACCTCTAGGGGGCCCTCTCCCTTGTCTCCCCATGGCCCAGTGGCTTCATTGTGCATTCATTTCATAAACTAGGGTTTTGCTCAGTTTAATTGCATGCAATCTCGCATTGGTGGGTCAACTCTGCAAAAACCTCCCCTGAGCCAGTGTTGGCAGTGTTCCCACGTTGGCATTTCCCACACACACTTATAGGAGCCAACGGAACGCAATCTTCCTGCTCCGTTTTCTTTTTGGCTCCCGGATGGAAATTCACCAAGTGTCCCTGAACGACATTTTCATGCGACTTGCAACTTGACATAACACGGAAACCGGACGTCGTACCGATGAACCGTCGAATTCATTGGTCTCCTAGCATGTGATTACCTTTAGGGGGCCCTCTCCCTCGTCTCCCGATGGCCCAGTGGATTCATTGTACATTCATTTTGTAAACTACGATTTTGCTCAGTGTGGGAGTGTGCAATTTTTGCACACAGGGGTCAGCTTTGGAAAATCATCCACCGGGCAAGTATGGCTAGTGTTCCTAGCCCAAACCTGTCTAGACACACCTGCAGGACTCCCCATAACCTGATTTTGTTGCACGGTTGGAGTTCTATGCCCCCGGTACGTATCCAACAGGTGTCCCTGAAGGCCTTCTGGCAGTGAGACGGGACGAGCCATAGAATGAAGACCGTGGCTCGGATCGACGAACCGTCGACTCCGTTGGATTCAGCACACCAGGATAGTGCCAGGGGTGCCCCTCCCCTCCTACTCGGTGGCCCATGTGTCACCTTGCAGGTCCATCTTGGAAACTAGGGTTTTGCTCAGTGTGGGAGTGTGCAATTTTTGCACACGGGGGTCAACTTTGGAAAATCATCCACTGGGCGGGTATGACTAGTGTTCCCAGCCCGAACCTGCCTAGAGACTTTGAAAACTAGGGTTTTGTAGGTCCATGATGATGATGATGGTGATGATGATGAAGATGTTGATGATGATGGCTTGGTCTAAGGTGGTGCTCTCAAATAGCTAATTCATTATGAAATATTTAACAAGACATGAATTAAATTTAATATAAGTGTATTGTTTAATATAGTGAGCATGAATTGAATTAATTTTGTTGGGTGAAGCCAATAACCAACATGATGAACATAATATAATTTTAGGTTTTACTGATCATATGTAAAAAATGGCATATTCATAAACTTGACATACAAGAGAACTTTTGGCATATTTATAAACAATGTAAACGTAAATTTGGCATATCAAGAACGCAAAATTGACATATTCATATGAAACATACATGTGAAAATTGAGCATATATCAATATTCAATTACAAATAGTATAAATAGTATATTATTAAAAGTATGTAACGTACCTCATCATGCTAGATCCCACCTATTATCATACAACCAAGCCCTCCGGATCTACTCTTATACTGATGGCCTCCATTAGTCTCTCATGCTCTGTATCCGGTAAGAAGTAGCGTACCTTCGATGTATTTTGACTAGGCATTGTTCGTACTTGAAGGTTTGTGCTAATGATTAAGTTGGTAAAGTGATACACACTTGCACCTGGTTTGTAATCCCTGTAAACATATCCACCCTTCTTTCTTCCATTGCTGTCCCGTGTCAAGTATTCACCTTTAACAACCATAGACCCAGTTGGAAAGTGGTTGTTTTCATCGTCAGTCATGGACATAATGAGGGTTTTCTTTCCATCTATATAGCGTGCCAACCAGTATTCATCACCCCATTCAGTATCTTTTGAGGCAACCACTGCGTATATGTGCCCTGCATTATATGATTGTAGGTATATGATCAAAATATTTTTCGTGCAATACAAGGCCATTAATGTGCATTTGAAGACTACGTAAAAAAACAAAAAATGTTAAGGAAATGCATCATACCGGGTTGTACAAGGTCTGAGACATGATCAAAATCTGCAGAAATAGATGATTGGTCTTCTTCCAACGGAGTTAACTCAACAATTGCACGCTGATCAAGTGGAAGTGATATGTGATCCCATCCATCAACCCAATCCAATGATTCACACCCATCCCAGTCACCATGACAACAAGGCGGGCAAAAACAAGCGAGTTTTCTGGTCCAAATTTCAAATACTGGGTTATCAGAGCTTCGAACCGAATGAAAGCCACGAGTCCCAGGCACAGTCTTGCATTCCCATGCATGTGAACGATCTATGTCTACCACCTCCCAAAAAAATCTCTCCACGTGTCTCTTTCTTGTGGATTCTACTCGCATAGTTGATTCCTCTCCCATTACTGACGTGCACCACCTGACTATAGATTGAGCATTTAGAATAGTAGATTCTGTAGATACTTTCAATTCCTCTCTTCGTAGGGCTGTTTTGACACATGCTCCGGCTCCATCATGCTCTCATTTACCATGCCCAGTCTCAAAATAGTTCCACATATGTCGCACTTTGTAGTTTTTATGCAATGAACACAACCACTAAAATATGCGTGCATTTTTGAACTGACCAGCACACCCATCAGACCAAATCCAGTGTCGATCCATCTGTATGTTCCTTCCCTTCAAGTGATCATAGAAAATGATGAAGCAATGACATACATAGTGGAAGTCGTGGCACCTATCATCACTTATGTAGAAGTGATATTCCTTCAGAATTTCTCTTTGCTCTTCAATGCTATTTGGGCCATGCCTATATGTGATATGGACCATCAAGGAAACCTGCTCAGAGTGATAATACTGACTTTGGATCTCATTTTGAGGTTGCAGAGTGTAGTTCTCGAAAAAATCAACAACTGAAAGTATAGTACCAAGGGGAAATGTATCTCTGCATATTCTAAACTTCTCATCCTGCCATCGTGCCACGTGGACATGCTGAACATATTGATGTGTCTTTTCAATAGATTCCTTGATGAAGTCACTAACTTGTACCTGGTGACACAAAATGATCTCAATGTCATTTTTTTGTTGTAAGTAAGGATTGAAATGTAACCGTTACAACATAATTTTATAGATATAAATGCATACCTGAGATGTCACCAATTGTATTTTTTTGCTTTCTTTCCCTGGGACTATTTCATAGTTGATATATTTGAAACTTTTCATGTCTGTAAGAATTTTCCCAAATTCACTGTCTCCATTCTCGTGCATACATTGGCTCAATAATGCCATTCCAGCACAGTTGGAGCATGTTCCATCCAAACAAGATTTTGCATAGTATGTTTTCCCCTCGGGCCTATTGCACATGATGCTATGAATGAATTCTCTTGATGAAGTTTGTGGTATTGTCATGGAGCAATACTGCACAATGTTAGTATGCAACACACGACGAATGTACAAAAATGTTTCATAGTAATATTCATATTCTACATGGTATCTACAACAACAAGTGTTACGAAGAATATTTATTCTAAGATACCATGTCTTACATTTCTCAAAAGATCTTTGCCCCAAGTTCAGTTGTCTATGCTCAATCCTAAATTTCTCGTAAAGCTCTGTCTGTGTTATATCAAGAAGATGCTTAGTATGTGGTTCATGATCCTTTGAACCCCTTCTTAGTTTTACTACATCCTTTCGGTTTGAAGAAGGCCTTGTGTGATCATGCCAAAAACTGTGGACTAGTCCCTTTACTGCATCAACTAGCTTCATGTCACGACGTGGCAACCGACCAACAAAGGCCCAAAAATCTGTCTGATCGGTTGTGTCAAGATGTTCTCTTCTAATAGAATACCTACGGAGGGTTTTTACATTCAAATTAACTAGTTCGGATGTAGGCCTGAGAATACGAAGGGCCCAGGTGTTCTTATTTGCAATTGATTGTGACAACACATGACGAGCAGCATTGCGGTCCTTTGAACGTGTGTTCTTACCAATTTTACCAAATGCATCTACTAGGCTTTTAACTATATGCGAACTTGGTTCAGAATTCTTTATCATCTTTATCCCTAACTTTTTCCTAACAACATTCATGCTCCTAGATTTTAACAATGATAAAAATAATCTACATTTATCTCCATCACATTTAGAAACAAAATATTTACCAAGTATCTGTTGAGTTTGATAAGCAATACTACGTTTAGATAGCGTACCTTCAATGGAATTCATAAGTCTTTCATGAACTTGTATACGCTTCGGAGTTCTTCGACGTGTGCTTGCTAATGGAGGTAAGGGGGTTGGAATTGTACCATGCAGCGCATCACCAATATGCTCTGGCGTTTCAGTAGTAGCTTGGTGTCCTTCATTCTCTTCCTGGTAGTTGGATGGTGGAAGTCCAACATCCTCATCGATGGTCTATGGAAGTCCAACATCCCCTTGTGGAATTCCAACATCCTCATCGATGGTGTGGATAACATTCTCTTCTTCAACAGTAGGAAAAATGTCCAATGCCTCTCTGACTTCATCGCTTGTATAACCACATCCGGATAGCAAATTGGGTGTTTCTTCGTGAGCTTCATCTTGAGATGGTAACTTATCACTTTGACTTGAAGTGGGAATTGAAGCATCCCCTAATGAGCACCTACATTTTGCTTCTTGATTACTTCCATGGGGTGCTTGTTCAACAACTATTGTGGAAATTGAAGGTCCCTCTTGTCATGGATTAATAGGATGAACCGTGGTATCCTCTACAATTGGATTTGGATTAGTTTCCAAAGAAAGCCTCCGATTCATCATGTATATTTTTTTCTTTTCTTTCTCTTCTTCAATGACTTCTTGAGGTCTCTTCTTCCTTGTTGATTTGTTTACTCGGTTACGTGCATTCTCCATCACCACAATGATGAATTCAATATAGTTTGTTTTTGTTGCTCCTCAATTACAAGCTCTTCAATAATAAGCAAATGGAAGTTCTTCCTTGTTGGTCTTGAAGCTTGATATCTTATCTTGTGTGCTCCTCAAATATAGGCAAAATGAATCTTTCAAAGGCCTTATCTTTGGTGTTATTCAATTGGAGATTCTTCAAGCTTGCTGATTATTTTCTTCAAATATGGCCATATAACCCAACACCACACTGAGCAACCATGAAAGATGTCCTCAATGCTGCACCTGCATAAAAAAAAATGATGGAGTTGGTGTAGAATGTGAAAATTTCCAATGGCGGGCTCGTGCTATTCGAAAAATCATGGGATTGTTGTTTTGGTTCAGACAGAGTGAAGTTTCTCTTGGACAGGAACAATCCACTATTTGTGGAGTTACAAAACGCGCATGCGTTATATAAAGAGAAAACACGTGCGCAATATGTAGTGCAAAAACGCGAACGCGATATAGTCAAGCACAATAAATAGGTTAGGTGCACGGCTAGGGAAACGAACAAAATCAAAAGAAAACTAATAATTTATATGGTTACATACAAAACAAATGTTTTGTATGGTTTAATACCCCCTAGCTCTCTCCCAATAATCCCTAGATACCCCCTATCTCTTTCTAAATATCTGTCCCTCATTCTCCCTACATCCCTCCCTACATGTTTCTTTCTCTCCCTTACTCCAGCCATGTCTCTACCACCCCACTCTCCATCTCTCCACCTCTCCACCTTCTCTTTATCTTCGTCATTATCCCTCCCTATAGCACTCTCTCCCTTCTTATCCCTTAATCACTAACCCTCTACGTCTTTATCCCTCTCCCCTGCCCTCTCTATCTTACGTTGTTCCTAGAGCCCCTCCCCCATAAAGGCCTTTAGACCCTCTTCTAAACATTAATCCCTAAGTGCATAAGTGCACAAGATGATGAGGAGGAGGAGGGTGATGACAATGAAGATGATCATAATGTAGATGAAGATGATAAAGATGATGATGAGGAGGAGGGTGATGACAATGAAGATGATCATGATGCAGATGAAGATGATAAAGATGATGATGTTGATGAAGATGATGGTGATGATGATGAAGATGTTGATGATGATGGTGATGGTTATGTTCGGATGATGATGATGATGAAGATGATGGTGACATGATGGAGATGTTGATCTGATGAGGAAGATGATGATGATGATGGTGATGATGATGAAGATGTTGATGATGATGATGGTGGAGATGAAGATGATGATGATGAAGAAGATGATGATGGAGATGTTGTGTTGATGGGGAACCTAGAGATGACAATGATGATGAAGATGGTGATGGTGATGGTGATGGTGATGACGATGAAGATTTTGATGATGATGCTGATGGCGATGATGATGAAGATGTTGACGATGATGGTGATGGTGATGTTTAGATGATGATCATGATGATGTTCAGAAGATCATGATGGTGATGATGATGGAGAAAATGACGATGATGGATATGTTGATGAGGAACCTACAGATGCCAATTATGATGATGATGAGGAACCTACAGATGCCAATGATGATGGTGATGACGATGAAGATGTTGATGATGATGGTGCTGGTAATGATGATGATGACGATGATGATGATGATGAAGATGAAAATGATGGTGACATGATGGAGATGTTGATCTGATGAGGAAGATGATGATGATGATGATGATGATGATGGTGATGATGATGAAGATGTTGATGACGATCATGATGGTGATGAAGATGATGATGATGAAGAAGATGATGATGATGGAGATGTGTTGATGGGGAACCTAGATATGACAATGATGATGAAGATGGTGATGGTGATGACGATGAAGATTTTGATGATGATGTTGATGTTGCTGCTGCTGCTGATGATGATGATGCTGATGATGAAGATGTTGAAGATGATGGTGATGGTGATGTTCAGATGGTGATGATGATGATGATGATGATGATGATTATGATGGAGATGTTGATGAGGAAGGGGGAGATGACAATGATGATGAAGATGTTTATGGTCATGAAGATGATAATGATGGTGATGGTGATGATGATGGAGATGTTGAAGATGATGGAGATGGCGATGAAGATGATGATGATGATGGTGGTGGTGAAGATGATGAAGAAGATGATGATGATGGAGATGTTGACCTGATGACGATGAAGATGATGATTATGGTGATGATGATGAAGATGTTGATGCTGATGATGATGGTGATGAAGATGATGATGATGGAGATGTTGATGAGGAACCTACAAATGCCAATGATGATTATGATGATTGTGATGACGATGAAGATGTTGATGATGATGGTGATGGTAATGATGATGAAGATGATGATGATGATGGTGATGGTGATGTTTAGATGATGATGATGATGATGAAGAAGATGATGGTGACATGATGCAGATGTTGATCTGATTCAAGGAAGATGATGATGATGATGATGATGGTGATGAAGATGATGATGATGAAGAAGATGATGATGATGGAGATGTTGATGTTGATGGGGAACCTAGAGATGACAATGATGATGAATATGGTGATGGTGATAGTGATGGTGATGGTGATGGTGATGACGATGAAGATTTTGATGATGATGGTGATGGTGATGATGATGAAGATGTTGATGATGATTGTGATGGTGATGTTTAGATGATGATCATGATGATGTTCAGAAGATGATGATAATGATGATGGAGATGTTGATTTGATGAGGAATATGATGATGATGATGATGATGAAGATGTTGATGATGACGATGATGGTCATGAAGATGATGATGATGATGATGATGAAGATGTTGATGATGACGATGATGGTCATGAAGATGATGATGATGATGGATATGATGTTGATGGAGAATATGATGCTCACAAATCCCTCTAGTCTCTCTCTCCCCAACCATCAATCTCTCTCTCTCTCTCTCTCTCTCTCTCTCTCTCTCAAACAAACACACATACACACACATTATGTCACTTTCCATTCTCAAACACATCCCCCCTCCATCCATATCTATCTCCACCTTTCTCCCTGCATCCCTCACCCTACCTTCTCTCCCTCCCTCTCTCATCGCCTGTCTCTCACCTTCTATCCCTCCCTCATGTTATCTTTCCCTCAACCTATCCCAATCTCTCCATCACTCCCTCTCTCTCACACACTTTATGTCCCTTCCCCCTCCTCTCATATTCTCTCTCTCTCTCTCTCTCTCTCTCTCTCTCTCTCTCTCTCCCCATCGCCACCACTCCCTGCATGTCTCCCACCAACACTTTATGTCCCTCCCTTCCTATCTCTTATTTCGTTCTATCCCCATCTATCTCTCACTCCCTCCAAATCCATTCCTCTGCATTGTCCCTCTCCCTCCCTCGCTCTATGTCTCACCCCCCTTGTATCCTTTATTTCTCTCTCACATCCCCCTTTCCTCCATCCATTCCCCCTTGTCACTCAAGTCTCACTTTCAACTTATAACCCTATACCTCTTCAAAACCTATTATACTCCTAATAGTGCTCTCAAGCTCCACTTCCCTTCACCCCCTGTAGCCCATCATGTTCTCATTCCCTTCATCTCTCCCCACTCAAGCTTCCAACATCCTTCTAAGCCCTTGACCCTTTCCCACCCCTATTAAATATTAACCATAGATTCCCTTGACCCTTCCCCACCCTTATTAAATATTAACCATAGATTCCCTTGACCCTTCCCCACCCCTTCTCAAATATTAAACAAAAATTCCCTTGAATCTTCCACACCCCCTCTTTCTCAAGTATTAAACATGTATTTTATGATTTGCATAACGCGAGCGCGTTTTTTAACTATATAACGCGTAGGTGTTATGTAGTTATATAACGCGTACGCATTAAGTAGTTATACAACGCACACGCTTTATGTAGTTATATAACGCGTAAGCGTTATGTACATCTAAAAGCGCAGCAATATTTTTGAATTTAAACAGGCCGAGTCACATGCTCACATGTCAACAATAATCCTATGTGTATGCTTTGGAGTTTGATTCAGTAATTCCAAACCTGTGCTATGTTAATGAAAAACCAAAGCTAATTGGGTATTTCTTCCAGTTTATGGAGAATCCTGTGCTTAGCCACTCGTTACAATATGCTACACAGAGTCATTTTTGACGAAATCTTAGACACAAATAGCATTTTTTTTGCAGATTCCAAATATGTAACTTTTATTTTGAAATATTAATTTTTCCTATTTTCTTTCAATTTCTTTTCTGTCCTACCTCCTTAACTCGTGAAACACACTGTTAGTGTTTCTTCCATAACTTTTTCAATTCTCAATCATTTCAAAAAAAAATTGTGTGGTGCACAAGAGGATACTAACCTCCACGTTCTATGAAAAACCCATTTCAATATTTTTGCATTAAGACCTTCAAAGCCTCTACCCACAAAAGAGGTACTATTTTCGAGGTTTGATCACTTAGACAATTATAAAAAAATTATAAAATTACTAATTTAATTTTCGAAAAATAATGGCGCACAATTGCTATGTGTTCTCTACATGCATGCCGATTTTTGTAGCTTAATTCCATCATTTAGGCCCTCAAAAGCTCTACCCACAAAAACATATACCTTATCATTTGCCTAAAAAATAAAAAGTGTCTGTTAGGAAAAATGAAACTTGACATAACTATGCAAATTTTCAATACATAAAAGTTATATATTCAGAAACGTGATTCAATTTCCTACATTTCATCTTTTTTACTCAATGCAAGATATTTTGCATAAGTAGATCAAAAAATCCAAGTAAGTTGAGGGATGCCTGCTTTTTGAGTTTTCTATTGCATCTAATGCGCCAAAAGTGACCCTCATTAGCTTGCACTGACCCAAGTATTTAAAATGTGTTTTTGAATGCATAAATAGATTCGACACCCTCAAATATCCATATAACACTCACACCCACATAGAATATTTAAACTACTCTAATAATAATAAGCTGTCAACTAAATCCAATCTCTTTATATATTTATTAATTTCCAAAATAATAATTATCAAATTAATTTTGCATCACGTTCCAATCTCTTAATATATTTATTAATTTCCAAAATAATAATTATTAAATTAATTTTGCATCACGCACTTCCCACACCACCCTTCCCATTTATAATTAAAGTTACTATCTCAAGATACAAAATACAATAATTCTCACTTTTACTTCTACTTTTTTACCTTTCATTTTTAATTTTACTATTAAATAATTTTTGACCCTTAATTTTTAATTTTTAACTTTTAAATTAATTAATTAAAATTGAAATATTTGCATTCCCTCTTTATCATCCCATCTCCACCCATCCTATTTATAATTGAAATCACTATCTTAACCTTGAAACCACAATGATACTCATTTTTACTTCCACTTTGTTCCTTACATTTCTAATCTTTCTTTAAAAAATGAAATAAATTTTTGCTCATCAATTAAACAATAAATCTTTGGTGTCTTATTTCACTTTTCTAAAAGATAACCGACTAAAATAACGGATTTAAACGCCTATGTGAAACGCCTATGTGCCCTACATTTTACAATTAATCACTTTCATTAATTGAAAGGCTAATTTTTTAACCAACTTAAATAAGAAGGGATTTAAACCCAACGTGCCCTACTAAATGCTAATATTTAGTTTCCAATTTACCCCATATTTCAATAGATATACCCAATTTCACACTTGAATTTTATTATACGGCTTCTCCTTATGATACCAATATGTGACCTAGAGCCTTGGATGGGTGGTTTCAACGATGAATCCGGTAATTATGATGGGTGGTTTCCAGGATAAATACGGTAATTATGGAAGCAACATTGCTTTTCACAGTATTTATGCAAATTAATCCATCCATCCATTTTCCCAATTAACACGACGCGATTTTATTTCCTTACCGGCGTTACCGCTACTGAATTATCTCTATTGCATGCGAAATTTGATGTATTTTTGCACTCAGCGTATTCGTTTTATGTGAATTAGGGTTTCTGGGTTGATCAGTCATAGCTGAACGCGGCGTTCTGCATACAGAAATATAAATTCATCGCTGCAAGACAGATCTGTGTTACCTACAACACAAACTCCATGGAAACAAAGGGAGAGATAACATGTTCCCGTTGGAAGCCCACGAAAAGACAGATTGAGATTTTGGAAGAGCTGTCCAGACAAGTCCATTGTAACCCGAGTCGCTCTAGCATAAATGAGTTTACCAATCTACTCAAACAACACGGCAATGTTGAAGCAAAGAATGTGTTTTACTGGTTTCAGAATACTCACGCGCGTAACAAGAGAAAACAGAAACGGCAGACCCGTCAGATGCATCAATCTCCTACTGAATCAACACCTCGGCGTCAGAATACTCAACCGCGTAACAAGAGAAAACAGAAAAAGGAGCCCCGTCAGAAAACAGAAAAATGAAAAAGATATTGTCAAAAGCTTGCAGGGTCAATCCTATTCTTGTCCAACTAAGGGTAAACTGTACTTGCTTTGTTCTTTAATAGTCTTAAACGTTTCCATCTTGGTTGCTTTCTTATTTTGTAGCCATGTCTGTCTATATTCAGCTGATGGCATTATCTTCGATTCTTCAACGATTATGGCCCATTTTCCAGTACATGTAAGAAGAATTTAAGTGGTACTCTTTCGATCATTACAATTAGATTTCACATATGTTGTTCACTCTGATTAATTTATAATATTGCTTAGGGGCACACAAATTCACCGGATTCAGCCACCAGTATGGCAACACAAAAATTGCTACCAATGGATTTGTCAGTGAAACAACATTTACAATATGTTGGGAATGAAACGTTCTCTAAAGTTGATGGTTTCAGAAACAACATTTGGAACAAAGCAGCACTTAGAAATGACGGATGGGCGCATCATTTAACAGACCCCGGCAGAAGTAATGTTATGACTAATTGTTCGGGTGGCCCAGAACATGAAAAAAAAGACGAATTACTGGAGTTGTTTCCTTTGCATCCCGACGGGAACCTGAGATCCAAGTGCCTTAGTAGTTTTCATGATCACAAAGACACCAACAATATCAGGCGGGAAAGAGGTGAATGGGCGTTGTCTTTGAAGTTTGTACCCTAGCTACTACCGAATTGCACACTCGAAGCCTCCCAACATTCGAAACATTTCCGTAGCTATGAATCCAGTCCAATCCATCAACAAATTTTGTATCTGAAATATAAACGGAAGCCAAGTGTATTTTAAATATATCGAGCAGTCTAGAGTGTTGGGTGTTCTACTTCTACTAGCGTAAATAAATGCAAATGCATGGATGTAAATAAATGCAAATGCAGGGATATTGTTAGTGTGAATGTTCACAGTTGTATGCGTTGTACTTTATTTTATTTACCTAAATGAATAGAGTGTATATGGAAACATGAATTATTTGCTTACTTGTTATAATTTTTTTTTCAATTTTTGTTCTTGAAACGTTGACATAAACATGGATCCCATTGAAACGTTGACATAAACATGGATCCCACTGCAATTTCTCCAGATGCTAACCTGCCGATACTTTCTCTTTTCGTTAATCTGCTGACTCTCAGTCATTATAATACTTTCTCTTTTCGTTTAAATCAGTGCGCAAATGCAAATCTCTCCTTCCATTTCAAATCCTGTCATTAGTAAATAACTATGAGTCACACACATGTACTTTTTCGAAAGTTCTTGAGATATCTTTTGAATACCATTTCGAAAAAGTTAATTGGAATGAACCGTAAATGGTTGTGGTTGGCATTAAGAAAAACCTTCAATATGATAGATTGGAAAGGCTATTTATCTAGGGCTCTCTCCTCCCAGCAAAGTGGAGAGAAGAGAGTCATGGATGGTCTTTTGCTGTTATCAAGACAGTATATATTGAATTGGAGTATTTGTATTGTGTTTGAGTTAGCAAAACTCAACTAAAACCTTATTTTAATCAGTCAATAAAATAAAGATATTAATAAATCTGATTTTTTTTTAAAGTTTTTAACTAATTTTTCATTACAAGTTTTTGTTTTTTTATTTTTCTATTTTTTATAACATCAATAAAATAAAGATATTAGTAAATCTGATTTTTTTTTAACTTTTTGTTTTTTTGTTTTTCTATGTTTTATAATATTAATAAAAAACTGCCCAAAAGATAAGAACGTGCTCACCTTCTCTCTATTTAGTAATAACCATATCCCTTATTTGATTACTAAAGAATAGGGAGGTGGTCTCACCTTCTCTATATTTAATAATAACCATATCCCTTATTTGATTACTAAAGGATAGGGAGGTGGTCTCACCTTCTCTATATTTAGTAATAACCATATCCCTTATTTGATTACTCATATCCCTTCTATTCTCTATAACATGTTTGCAAGTATAAAAGGTGAACCATGTAGCTCTATGTTTTGTACTCTAATTCCAAGCTTCATCCATTTAATTATCAAATTGAATCTCAAAACACATGGAAATCCATCAAACCTTTGTGCAAAACAATATTTAGGATGATATCCATTACTTTTAATGCAACTTAGTGGTTAAAACTTCCTTTATGGTCATATAAAGAGCTAAGGTCAAGTGCAAGTTAATGTTTCTATCTTATGACATGTTAGTTGCAATAGAAATATAAAAAACAATAATATATTGGCTATGAGGAATTTTAGAGGTACATGCACACCTTATTATAATAGTGTAAAAATATAAAACATAGGAAATCAAATAAGGTTTATAGAAGTTCACTTTCTCGTAACATTGCTATGTTATTTTTTATCTAAAACATAATGCATATTTTGTGGTAAGGATAACTTAACCAATACCATTTTTTTTTGTGTGTAGGCCTCCATATGTATTTGTGTACCATACAATTTTTTCCCAATTGGCAATAAAAAGTTACACAAGAAAGAAAAGGCCTATGTATTTTACAAATATGATATATGTACAAATAAAAATGAGTATAAAAATAAAAATAAAAACATATATATATGTGTGTGTGTGTTAGGAAAAACTCTATAAATGTGTGGAGTTGAATAAGCAATGCATATATGGTTTATATTTAAAAGCATGGTTGAAATGACCTTAAGAATAGGGAGCTATGAAAAAGGATTTGTTTTTGTTTATGCAACCCAAACAATTAGGTTTTTAATTTCAAAGCTAAAACCAAAGCAAACAAGTCATCCAACACGTAGATGAACATAGGAAATCATGCCAAATTTTGAATTCAAACAAATGCATGTGTGTTATTAACGTGCATGCACTAATAACACGCATTTGTTCTTTTCTTTCATTTTACATCTTATATTTTACCATACAAACGCTTGTTTTGTGGTTTTAAAACATGTGTTCTTGGTTCTTGAGCCTATAGGGAGCCTTACGGATGTCACATCTCTCTGCCAACCTATATCAAAGACCTTCGAATGTTGTTTCCTTACCATGATTATGGTTAAGGCCTCAATACCCATTCATGGTGTGTGAAACATCTTAATGGAACCCATGTTTAGTGTCTAGAGAAAAGACCCCCTATTGAAGGATCTTGTTATTGTGTTTAAGGATTTTTCATGGAACTTGAGCTCTATAATGTTTAAATAAGGATTAAATCCCACTTACCCCATTGACCATGTGACATAGTCCAAGGCTTATTTCTAGTTGAAAAAACCAACCCACGATACATGTATCCCACTCAAAGTCTTGCATAGAACCCATACAAAGGATTGATGTGATTGTACAAGGAATCATTCAAGGATCTTGAGTCTGAAAAGATTCAACAATATCCGTAAGGTCCTTCTTCTCCTTCCTCATCCATGTTTAAGTCCTTGAGACCCATCTTCAATGTGCAAAGTATTTCATTGGCATCTATATCAAACCTTGATGCCAAAGACCCCTGACAGAGGGTATGTACTATAGTTTGTATGTGTTGTTCATGGTGATTGAATCCAAGAAGTGGAATCTAGGGAACAATGCCCATTATTTTCCTCTTATGACATTGGACAGACCTCTAGATACACTCATGGTGCACAAGTAACATATTGATGGCATGCAGAGCACTCTTGGAAGTAATAGTTAACTAATAGACGTTACCCTTTAAGTGGGAATATTGATGACTTTTTTATTTTAGATCACTAGGTATGGGTATCAAGTCCTCAAGCCACCACACCTAACCTCTTGTGAGTATCACTTTTCTACAAGTTTGGATATGGGAACCATTAGGATGTTTTGATTGCTGGGTATGGCTCTTAGTGTTGAAGAACGTAACTTCAGAATATATTCTTATTGTATTTTTATTGTACTTCCTTCAAGGAATATTCATATTGTAATTGATCATGTAAAAAGCCTAAAAGAAATCAAGTAAAATAGACAAGTTAACCCAGTGGGTAAATTGCCCCAAACAATGGGTATTCTACCCCAAATAATGGGAAAAACTGCCCCATTCAAGTCAGCCCAGTCAGGGAAGAACAGGTCAACCCAGTTAGGAAAGAACATGTCGACCTAGTTAAGTAAAAACGTCATGTTATAACTAGTATAAATAAGAGTGGTGCCTAGCTCACTTGGCACATTACTTACTCAAGATAGTTTGCATTAGTAGAGACAAAACGATAAGTTCGATTGGGAGAAAGAGTAGATACATTGAAGATGTCTTATTCTTGGTTTTCTTTGTTCTTGGGTTATTGTACGAGATTGACATTGTACTTTCTAATTAATCTATACAGAAGAATTTTTAATGGGTTTTTCCCGTGAGAGGGTTTTCCCACGATAAATTGTTGTGTACTCTTGTTTATATGTCTTATTTTTCTATCTTTCAGTGATCCAATTGCATATGGTTATTGTGATAATATATAAAGGGATGGTGCAAGGTAATGATACCCAATTATTACACGTTAGTTGCAATGACATGCTGGAAAAGCATAAATATTATCATTAAAATGAATTATTAGAGGTACCTACAAAACTTTTTCGAATTAGGTGTAAGATGATGAAATGTAGAATATAACTTTCATTTATGGAAATGTGGTATAGCCACCCCAAAATGTCATTATTTTAAGATTGGTATGATATTTTTTCTCTAAAACTTAATGCAAATGTTTTAGTTGAGCCACCTGTTTGTTATGTATATTGTCAATTTATGAGGAAAAAAATATGTAGAGGCATAGACAACAGACAAGTCTTGTGCGGCTCTATTTTTCCAAAATTTTAAAAGTTAATTTTATATTTTTTTTAATTACAAAAGTCAGTGAAGCCCTAAAACAACATGGTCAAGTGTTGGGCCACCATATCATGGTCTGAACACAATCAAAAAACCTTTTTTTTAGCTTGTAGGTATTCTTGTACTCTTGTGCGGGTTCTTTTCCATTCTCGAAATAGGTAATCCAATTAAAATTTATAGGCCAAATAAACGACCTATGTTTTTTACAAATTTGACATGAATGCAGTTAAAAATGAATTAAAAATAGAAAAAAATAACAGATCTATTCAAAAAATATATAATTAGAATCTGCACACAGAGCTGGACAAGTGTGTGCAATTTCATCAGTAGTGCACAAGTGGAGCATATGCGGAACTAGGCATGAAAAACATGAAGTTAAATAAATTGTTGTGTTCTCCCACAAATTAGACCAAATCAGACCGAGCCTCAAGGTTTGGAAATCCGAAGCTAATACCAAATCGGCAAGGGCACCAAAAAAAAATTGAATCCAATAATGCGTGCATGCAAATATGCACACGTGTAGATGCATGCACACGTGTCTAGGAGCGCGCACGCGTATATGCGCTCATGCGTGTCAGAGAGCGTGCACGCGTTGTTTAATTTCATGTGTCAAGGGGATGCATAAATTTGACAAAGTAAATTAAAGAAAACATACAAAGGGATATGTAAAGTTGACAAAAGAAATTAAAGAAAACATATAATTTGCAGCGAAAAAATAATAGGATGGTAATAAACTACACTTGTGTCATCCATTGTCAGCTGCACTTCAAGCTTGAAGGTGGTAGCCTTGGGACTAGACATAGGTCGCAGGTTTGAATCTCCTCAGTTCAATTTGGTGATGAACAAGATGATGATGATGATGGAGATGTTGATGAGCAAGGGGGAGATGAAAATTATGATGAAGAGGAGGACGATGATGATGATAAGGATGATGATGATGATGATGATGAGGGTGAGGATGAGGATGATGATGGTGATGATGATGATGGTGATGAGGATGATGATGATGATGGTGATGATGATGACGATGGTGATGCAGATGATGATGATGATGATGAAGATGATGATGATGATGGAGATGTTGATGAGGAAGCGGGAGATGACAATGATGATGAACATGAGAATGATGATAATGATGATGAAGATGATGATGATGATGGCGAGGATGATGATGATGATGATGGTGATGAAGAGGAGGACGATGATGGTGATGAGGATGATGAAGGTGATGATGATGAAGATGGTGATGATGGTGATGAATATGTTGATGATGATGGCGATGGTGATGATGATGATGATGATGAAGATGATGATGATGATGATGATCATCATCATCATCATCATCTTCATCTGCATCACCATCATCACCATCATCCTCATCACCACCATCATCATCATCATCATGTCATCATCATCACCATCATCATCATCATCCTCATCACGATCATCCTCATCACCATCATCCTCATCATCATCATCATCGTCTTCCTCTTCATCATCACCATCATCATCATCATCCTCACCATCATCATCATCATCCTCATCATCATCATCATCGTTCTCCTCTTCATCATCTTTTTCATATCCCTCCTCCTCATCAACATGTCCATCATCATCATCATTTTCATCATTTGCATCACCATCGTGATGGTGATGGTGATGGTGATTGTGATGGTGATGGTGATGGTGATGGTGATGATGGTGATGATGAGGATGATGATGAGGATGAAGATGATGATGATGATGAAAATGATGATGATGACCATGATGATGATGATGATCTTCATCATCATCACCATCATCCTCATCATCATCATCGTCCTCCTCTTCATCATCTTCATCACCCTCATCATCCTCATCATCGTTCTCCTCTTCATCATCTTTTTCATATCCCTCCTCCTCATCAACATGTCCATCATCATCATCATCATTTTCATCATTTACATCACCATCGTGATGGTGATGATGAGTCATCGTCCTCCTCTTCATCATCATTGTCATCTTCCCCTTCCTCGTCAACATCTCCATCATCATCATCATCTTCATCATCATCATCATCATCTTCATCACCATCATCATCATCCTCAACATCTTCATCATCATCATCATCATCATCATCATCATCTCAACATCATCATCATCACCACCATCATCATCATCAACATCTTCATCATCATTGTCATCTCCCCCTTCCTCATCATTGTTTCTTTCTCTTCTATTTCACTAATTAAAATCACTTTGACTATGAGTTGTTTACTACCTCGCCCCTGTGTTAACGCATTTGTGAAGCATTTTTAAATGAATTTTCAGATTTTGTTTAAATGTGACTCCATTGCCCAAATAGAGATTCATATGTTTCAACCAAGCTACGTTTAAACCATTTTGTTTCCCACAGAAATCTGATCTTCTATATTGTTGCAATTGAATATCTTTAATGATGAATGTTGGTGCCTGTTTTCATTGTTGACAACTTTGATTATTCCAGTCTTTCATAGATCTGTAGAGAGAGCCCTCTCTGACTAAGCTAGGTCAGTAGCTTAAGTCTAAAGATTGGTTAGTGGTTACCCCAGTTTTCCCTCTCCCACAACCTAGGGGGTCATTTTGGGTGTTAACAAATTGGCTTCGTTGCAGGGGAACGTGATTGTTTTATTATCCCTAGAAGAACAACAAAGAATTCTGAAGATTTGACGAAAAAGAGAGATCCATGTGGGTGAATAGAGATTTCCAAATTTCTAGAGGGTTGTGCAATTTTTCCTTGGTGACTCCACTCATAAAGATCCACATTCAAGAAAGACTCCACTGGGGAAGATCGACGTGCCAAGTTCATTTTTGAAGAGATCTCGAGACAGGCATCTCGGCCTCAAGAAGGAGCCATATGAGAGGTAATCCTGTTTCCAAAATTTTGTTAAAGTGTGGAAAATCCAGAAATAATACTTAGACATAAGACCGGAAAGGACAAGGCTAATACTTCCAACCTTAAAAGGATTGGGTCTAAAGAAGAGTTACCTATTTTACAAGAATTCGATATAGAGATAGATATCAGGAAACCTTTGGGAAGATCAAGATCTGAATCTTATCTAAGTCTAGGTGAAGAAGGTATGTGTTGGTTGTGGAGCCAGATCTTCTAGTCTCCTAGATGATATGTTATCAGCCGTGTTTGTACCCCAGTTATATATGATATGTAGGTGGACTGTACACTCACCCTAGCGGGGGGGCATCGCCCCCCCACGGGGTTCTAGGGGGGACCATCCCCCTTGGCTGGGGGGTCCAGGGGCTAGCGGTCCCTCGGCGGGGGTTTGGGGGCAACGCCCCCGAAGAAAAATTTTGGTGTTGTTTTCGCCGGCTGTTTTGTGGGCCCATGGTTTCGGGTATCCCATGGTATTTTCCCATTGTATTTCCCTTATAAAAGAAAGACATTGTAATACGGCTAGTGTTGTTGATGTATTAGGTTTTATGCATTGTAAAGATCTTTGAGATCAGGAGAGAGACTATGAAACAGAGAAGAGGAAGTGCACGGGGGCTTCACTAGAAGGCAATATAATACCACGTTCATTCATATTGCGGTATTAAATATTCATGAAAACCTAAAAATTATATTGCTTATATATTAAGGGGCAAAGGGTTTTTTTATTTAATGTAACAATACAAAAATACTTTGGGGTCTTTTCTATATAGGTGGGATGACAAATATCCTCCAAATGGAGATGGTGGGATCATGGCCGGATGAGAAATTGGGTTGAGGCAAGGCTCGGGATTACCAGTACGCAGGGAAATCGCGTCTTGAGGCATGCTTGAGGCCAAGGGTTTCATGGTGAAGTGGGTTTCCATTCGATCATAGTTGAGAGACAGTGGTCATTGACAACCAATTTTTACCAATAGCACTCAACCAGTTGTTACCAATAGCCTTGGGAGGCTCTAAGCCTCCAGGCCCTATTATAGGCCCTCGATAAGCCTTGGGGGCTTGAATACCCAACCACTTGTGCCTATTACAGGCCTTGGGAGGTTTAGTCAGCCTCCTAGAGCTTGTTACAGGCCCTGGGGGCTTGGATACCTAGCCCACAACAGGCTTAGTCAGCTATTGGGGAACTGCAACATGCAATCTAAATGTTGTACTATGTGCATTGGCTCTAGTGACATACAAGAAGTGATCTCATATCTCTTCATTAAACCATTAGATGTTGCAAATCATAATGATATGTGGTTGAGTAATTGCATTGTGGGTGAAGTAATGTGCATCCACAATATACATCGAAAGAAGCAAGGTGCATTGTAGAATGCATGTGGGGTCATAAGAGGGGTATCATATCAATATACTAGGTAGAAATATAAAGGGGTATAAAAAATGTTAATGAAAAAATTGATACATACAATATCTAGTGAAAATAGGGGTTTTTTTAAATTGGGAAGGCATATTGGGAGGGGGTAAAAAAAATGATTTTGGAAGGTATTTTCCAATATTTAGTGAAATTAGGGGTATTGTTTCATATGTCACGAACGGACGTGCTATGATAGTGATTTATTGAGTGAAGCCCCCGTGAGGAAGTGCAGCGGTTGTGCTACAGGTTGTATCCCTTCGACTTGCTGGACGATAATAATAATAAGGACTAGCAAATTCAGTGTGGACGTATCCCAAGTTGGGTGAACCATGATATATATGTGTCTCTCTTGTAATGTGTATGTGTGATTATATTTGCATTTCTGTTTATTGTTATTGCTCTGCGATCCTGTTTTCTAACAGTATGAATGCCCCTGAATCCTATTTGTTAGATCCTATATGGCTTTAGTTACAAAATATTATCAAAGCAGAAAGAGCTATAGCTGGTTCTCAGATCCCTCAACCCAATGTCACACTTCCTGCAGGTAATTTTCCCTTGAATATTCATCCCCAAGCTCAGAATCCACCTAGACCCATGGCTTCTAGATTCATACCATTGGCCCTGCCAACTGCTTTGCATGACCTCCCTTAGGACTATGCCCAGAGAATTGTCTCTTATGATGGAGAAGGGGGTTTTTCTACCAAGCAACATGTAGACAGATTTGAAGATTTCATTGATTTTGAGGAAGTAGACCATGATGATGCTAAGATGAGGTTAGTTGCTCAAAGTCTGTTTGGAGAACCCAAGAAATGGTTCAAACAGTTTTCGAATGCTTCTATAAATGATTTTGCATCCTTTAAGACCCTGTTCTTAGAGAGATGGGAAACAATAGGGAGCCTCGCCCTAGTCTTGTCCCCATATAACCACCTGAAGAAAGGAGGTTTTAAATCAGTTCATAAGTTTTCTTCCAGGTTTATGAAAGCCTATAATTCTATTCCAGATGACCTAAAACCCTTAGTAGGCACTGCAAAGATCCACTACGCAGATGCTTTTGATGGAGACTTCTCATGCACGTTAAGAGAGAGGAAATCTACCACCCTGCCTGCTATGCTGAAAGATGCAATAGAGGTGGAAGCCAACATGATGAATTCGGGGAAAATGAAGGGGAAAACAAAACAGATAAAAAGAAGCAAGAAAACCAAACCCCTGCCTCCTCCTCCTCTAGTGATGCCAAGTTCGATACTATGATGAAAACCATGGAAAAGTTGATGGATATGTTAGCCATGGAAAATAAAGCTCCTGCTAGGGAACAACCCGACAATCAGATAAGAAATACTAACTTTAGAAGGCCGCCCCCTCCAAGAAATCCAAGAAATTAGGAAGACCAGCAAATGAGGCCTCCTTTCCCTGAGAATTTGGTGGATGAGGAAGGATCTGAAGAGCCTACTGGAGACCAAATCCATCTCTTTGACACTTTAGACCATGAAATAGATTTAACCCAAAGAGAGCATGACTTTTTCAACATGGGGAATGCTGGTAAGGTTGCTGAATTTGATTCTGAGCAGTACCAAATGGGTTACATGAATGTTGTGGATGATATTCAAAGGAATATGAAGTTAAGGAGCAGGGACATACCGATTAGTGAAGGGAAGGCCGCCCATGTTCAGTCTTCCAAGACTGAGCAGAATATGGAGAAATTAAAAGAAAAACAGCCAGAGGTTGCTACATGGAAAACCTCGGAAGATAAGGGACAACACTCTAAAGAAGGCATGTAGCCAAGAGTCACTGAAGTAGGGAAGCCAACTTTGACATTTAACTTGAAGGCTGATCTGTCTAAGGTAAAGATCTCTATCCCCCTAAATGAGCTGTTAAGAAACAATGAGTATAGGAAAGAGATCAATATCCTAGTAAAGGGGCAGGTAGAAAGTACGTAGGACATGTTGGAAGTGACAGATGATGCCCCCATTATAATCTTTGGTTCCAAGCTGGAAGAGCCAGATGATGAAGAATTCCCTCCCTTTTATTTGAGTTTGAATATCCATGATAAGTTATTACACAACGCCCTAACAGATTCTGGGGCTTCACACAACTTGATGCCAAAGTCAGTGGTGGACCAGTTGGGGTTAGAAGTCACCAGACCCTACAAAGACCTTTATTCTTTCAATTCCAGAAAGGTACCATGTTTGGGTCTAATTAAAGGTGTGGTAGTAACCCTTGCCCAGATCCCAACAAAGAGTGTCATGATGGACATAGTAGTGGTTGATTTGCCTGCTAAGTTTGGGATGTTGTTATCAAGATCTTGGGTGAAAAAGTTGAAAGGGACCAAGCAGATGGACTTAGGCTTACGCTACTATACAAATTTTTGGAAGCAATAGGAAGTGTTACAGAGAGAAAAGGATGGCTTACGTGGTTAGCAATGATAACAAACCTGAAAATCACCCCATATTTGTTGTAGACATAGACGTAGGTTCCTCTATCCTTTTCAATAATGGTCCACATACTGATCATGTGCCCCCATTTTTCCATGAAGTTGAGGAAGACAAGGAGTTTGCAGCAAGGCATGAGGCATCAGAGAGGTAGAAAAAAGGACTGTTGAAGATGTACTTTGATGGATCACTGAGCAAGAATGGTGTTGGTGTCGGAGTCTAGATTATACCTCCCAATCAAGAGTCCAGAGCTTTGTCATATAAGCTAACTTTTGAGTGTAGTAATAATGTGGCTGAGTATGAAGCTTTACTCTTGGGAATAAGAGCTTTGAAAGACTTGGGGGCAAAGAGGATACACGTTTTTGGAGATTCAGAATTGGTGTTCAATCAAGTAAATGACAGCTATCAGGAAAAACACCCCAGGATGAGGGCCTATAGGAATGAAGTTTTGAATATTCTTGGGAACTTTTTCACTGAACACAAGATCTGGGTGATCCCGAGATTTGAAAATCAGGTGGTGGACTCTTTGGCCACCACCACCGGTGTTTTTAAAACTCCTATTTTTTCTCAAGAAAAATACGAGGCAGAAGTGGTGAATAGGCCCTCTATACCAAACAATGCTAAATACTGGCAAGTATTTGAAGATGATTTACAAATTAATATATTTTTGGAATTGTCTGACGAGTTTGCTAATGTTCAGATTGATACTGAAAATGAGAACATAGAAGAACTGATAGACCAAGGGTGATTAGAGGGAGAAGACAGAGAAGGTAAACAATGGAAAAACATGTTGGGTGGGAAAGATATCATTCAATTGAAAATTAGTTATATCCCCAAAGGATTGATACCCTTGGAGAGGTTGTTTGACCAGAATGATGTGGCAAAAAAACCGAAGTTTGAACCACCCAAAGAGGTGATAGAAGACCAAAAATTGGGCACTAAAGAAGAGCCTCAGATGGTAAACTTGTCTAAGAAGTTTCCAGCTAAAAGGAAGGAACTATATGTAGAGTTGATGAATAAATATGCTACTGCATTTGCATGGAGTAATGAAAAACTAAAGGAATATGATACCTCAATAATACAACATTCTATTCCAATCAAACCAAGAGAGAAACCCTTTAAGCAAAAGTTGAGGAGGATAAACCCTAAGCTGGTGCCTGTGATAGAAAAAGAGATTAGAAGATTATTTAATGCAAAAATCATTGTCACATTGAGATTATGTTAATGGATAGCAAACCTAGTTCCCATAAGGAAGAAGAATGGCAAAATTAGAATCTGTATAGATTTCAGGAACCTGAACAAAGCTTCACTAAAGGATAATTACCCACTACCTAAAATGGAGCATATATTACAAAAGGTAGTAGGGGCAAAAATGATCTCTACTATGGATGGTTTCTCCGGGTACAATCAAATCAAGGTCTGTCCTGAAGATCAAGAGAAGATCACTTTCACCACTCCTTGGGGTACTTTCATGTATGCTAAGATGCCTTTTGGGCTGATGAATGCAGGAGCTACTTTCCAGCGGGCAATGGACATAGCATTCAATGAAGAAAAGGATAAGTTCATGGTTGTATACATGGACGACATTACTGTGTACTCAAAATATGATGAAGAGCACATGAAGCATTTGGAACAAGTTTTTAAGAAATGTATAAAATACGGTATCTCTCTTAATCCTAAGAAATCACACTTTGCATTAGAAGAAGCTAAACTCTTGGGTCATATCATTTCTAAGGGAGGTATCAAGATCGATCCTGAAAGGATTAGTGCTATTCAGAAGGTTGGAGAGCTAAGGAACAAAAAGGAGGTGCAGTATTTCATTGGGCAAGTGGGCTTTCTGAGAAGATTCATTCTCAGTTTTGCCGAAATCATGATGAGTATTACGAATATGTTGAGGAAGGGAAATCAAGTTAAGTGGACTATGGAAGAAAGAGATTCATTTAAAGGAATTAAGAATGCTATCACCAAAGCCCCGGTATTAGCCAATCTAGATTTTTCTAAATATTTTTTGATTTTTTCCTACGCTTCTAAGCACGCCATGGTAGGGGTACTGTTACAGAAAAATGCCCAGGACGGTGAACAACCAATTGCCTTTTCAGCAGAGTACTAAGAGATGCATAATTAAAATATGATATCATGGAAAAGCAGGCCTATGCCCTAATTAAGTCATTGTAATATTTCAGGGTTTATATCCTACATTCACACATCATTGCTCATGTCCCAAACAGTGTTTTGAAGGGTATCCTCACCCAAGCAAACCCAAAAGGAAGAAGAGATAAATGGATTGTTGTATTGCTCGAATACGACCTGGACATAAAACCCACCAAACTAATAAAGGGGCAAGGGATAGCAAAGTTAATGACCAAGGCCAACTGTGATTCTATGCAACTGAACTTGTTACAAGTGTATTTAAACCAACTAGATATGGGAGTGCAAGTGAGGCCATAATTCTTTGCATCCTCTTGGTATGCAGACATTGTGTATGCATTACAAAACTTGTAAGCTCCTTTGGGATTGAGCAAAAGTAGGGCTAGAGCTGTGAAACTAAAAGCTGCGAAATACTATATTATGAATCAATTCCTATATTGGAAGGACCCTGGAGGTATGCTGTTGAATTGCTTGCTTGAGGAAGAAGCTAAACACACAAAGGAGGAGTTTCACAAGGGTGACTATGGCAACCACCATTCATGGAAGCTGAGAGTCAACAAAATCCCGAGGGCTGGTTTCTACTGGCCTACCATGTTTTCAGATGTATACAAAGAAACAGTTGTTTGTCCCCAGTGCCAAATTTTTGAAGGAAAAAGAAAGGTTGTTTCACTACCCTTTCACCCTGTCATAGTAGAAGCACCCTTCCAGCAGTGGGATTTAGACTTCATTGGGGAGATTAATCCTCACTCCTCAGGGCAGCACATATGGATATTGATAGCCACTGACTATTTCACTAAGTGGATATAAGCCATACCAACTAGGAGAACAATCGAAGGCGTTATCATGGATTTCCTGGAAGACAATATCCTATTAAGGTTCGGGTGTCCCAAAAGAATAGTGACACATAATGCACCAGCATTTTGTTCTAAGAAAATGATAAATTTTTGCCACAAATACCATATCAGTCTGAAATGGACTAGTAGAATCATCCAACAAAAGTCTAGTAAGAATCATAAGGAAGCTGTTGGAGGATAATAAGAGAGCTTGGCACATGAAGCTGAAATATGCCCCGTGGGCTGATAGAATAAGTACAAAGAGGGCCATTGGGATGTCCCCTTTCCAGCTGGTATATGGAGCCGAGGTGGTTTTTCCAGTTTCTCTAGGATTGTCAGTTATGAGTTTGCTGCAGGGGATAGAAGAAGAACCAAACCACATGCAGAGAAGGGTAAACCAGATAGTCAAATTGAATGAGTTAAGAAGTAGTGCCTATGACAAAGTACAAGGGCAATAAGAAAAGATAAAGAATGCCTTTGATAGAAAAGAAAAAGAAGATCAATTTCAGGTAAATGACTTGGTTCTGAAGTGGGATGCTCCGAGGGAAGATAAACATGGGAAATTTGACCATATGTGGATGGGTCCCTATATTATTGCAGCGAACCAAGGAGAAAATTCTTTTGTCCTGGAGCACCAAGATGGGTCTGCCTGGTTAGGGGGTCTAGTCAATGGAAGGTTTTTGAAGCACTACATGTCCTAAGAGAAAGTAGGTAACCCATGTACCATAGCCTGTATATATGTATATATATATATATTTTTTCATTTTTTCACATTTGTTTTAGGGTTTTTTACGGCGATAACCAGAAGGACTTGAAGCCTGAAGTGAAGGCCCTGAGGTCTGGAAGGGGAAGCTATGTTTCATGTCTGAATTTTCAGCCGAGCTAAGAAAACAGACACAGTCTCACTTTCTAGAGAAATTTTCCAATCTAGGGTTTGCAGAACCTGCCCAATGGATCAAGCACTTAGTCTACGGAGGTCTTTGCTACCTCACTGGGAGGATAGCATCCCCGGTTGGAGCCAATTGGTAGTACATATATATTTTTTTCTCTTTTACATCATAAAGACCTATACATGAAAGATGGAAGGTCAGACAGCTACATGAGAAAAAATCTTGAAGTGATCCCCATCAGTAATGGCCAGGTGCTAAGCCAAGAAACATAATGGTCTAGAAGGGGTCCGATGTAATAAACGGCTAATGTCAAGGGATAAGTATTAATAGGCAAAAATAATGACTTAAGATAAACGGAGAAATACCCTAAAACCTATAGTCCTTGGGAAAATTTATGAAAGATTAAATGTCGCACAGATCGGCACCGTTGATCAAGGGTGGGAGCAAGATCTACGGTTTTAAAAAGACCGTCGCATGGCCAAGTCACGAGGAAGAAAGGGAATATGAGTATGCGATGGGCCAGATCCCGCTGGACAGGTGTTGGCTTAGGAGCGCGTCGCAAAGAGGAAAGAGTAGTGAACGATGCCCGATTAGGTGCATGCGATGGTGGGGGCATATACAAGGATCTACGGCGGAGATGATCTTTTTGAGATCCAAGGGTTTGGGTCTATTTACCGAAAAAAGGCTTGAGTCTCCGACACATCTACAGTTCGGGTGGAAAGAAGAGCCAGATCAACAGCTGGGGGTAGTCTGAAATGCACAAGGTATAACAGGGGAGACCCCACCAGCATACGAAAAATATAAAGGCTAAGTCGAGTATGAGGACTCACCATAGATACATGTCTGAGAAGAAATGGACAGTCCTCATACATCATCGCATCAAGAAGTAGCACGATGAATAGCGGCAGGGTAGATGCGATGGATCGAGTCCTGTCGGACAGGTGTCAGCCCCAAAACTTGTCACATATAGAAAGAGTGATATAGGAGAGGCTTTTAGGGTGCATGCGATGCTACCCTGTAGATGCATGCAAATGAGATTAACGACCCAGATAAGGATTAGCGGTGAGGATCTGACGGTGGAGATGGGTAGGTTGTCAAATCAACACGTAAAGGGGCAATCAGATCTGACGATGGAAAGTAAACACGTGAGAGTTCAGACGGTTGAGATCAAAGGACGACAGGCCAAAGAGATTGGGAGTTATGGAAATATGGTTATATTATATAAGAAGTGCCCGTGAAGGTTGACAATTGTTTCCAAAAACCTGTCGAAGTCAGAGAGCCTCTCGACGTGTGGAAGATGACGAAGGTGACACAACCTTCGACAGGGTGCATGCAGGGCTTCCAAATTGACAGGTAGGGTTTGTAACCGCCATTCTCTGAAAAATCTAAGTCTTTTATAGTAATAAGATGATGGAAGAAGAATATTCTACTAGTTCTAGGGTTAAGATAGCCCTGGAAGATAGAGACGCAGATGTATTTGACACATGCATTCGGTTCACAGTTCCGGAAATTAAGAAGAGACTGGAAACCTTGCATGAACAAAGACTGGATATCCATGTAGTCTTTAGGTCGTCGTTCATTTTCTTTTTCCTTGACCAGGTGTTCTCTTTTCCTGAGTTTGTAGCGTGGTGTTCTTCTATTTACTCAGAACCTCAAAGGGTAATTATGGATGCCCGTAGGTCCAAAGTCGTGTGTAATATAGATGCATTAGCCATTAGGGATTCCTTTTTCATTCCAGATTCTCAGTACCGAGAGTCGGAGGGTTTTTCTGAAGAGTTGGTGGTTTCCTTGTACCTCCAAATCATCCCCGAAAGCCATCAAGCCTTCTTAGCCACTTTCCTAAAACCCGACTCCAAAATCTCCAAGGAACCCTACCCACTAAATGTTAGCCTTTTTTATGACAATTCCCAATTGGTTCTTTCTTTGTTAGCTTAGTTTCTAGGGTTGGATACTGATTTATGGTTGACTGAAGTCCAATTAGGTTTACTCTTTAGGATTAGCATCAGTTTGGCCAGGTCCGAAAGCAGGCTTATCCCACCCTTGAAGTTTGATGATTTTTTGGTGGAAAAGATACATGTACGGTTAAGCAATTTCCCGAGTACTAGTTTTTTTAGGTATCAGACGCATTTGATGAAAATGATTATGTACAGCAGCGCCGAAATCCCACATTTCTCCTCACTGCTTGAGACCGATGTTCTGGTAGACAATGTTTTCAATTATTTGAACTATGTTTTGCCCCCTATTTATAAAATCATTTTTGGGGAAGAATTGCCTAGAGTGCTACGTGAAATGAAAATAATGATGCAGTTGAAGGACGAACTGGCAGTCAGTGACTGGTTTTTGTTAAAAGAAGCTACAGTTATTAGATTGAACAGTTTTGTGCAGGAGCCTTATGTTCTGCCCGCTTTTCTGACAATGCAGATCTTTGCTCTTGAATTTATCAGACAGAAATTGGCCCTGGAAGAGATGCAATTCCTAAAACATAAGAAGTGCACAGATGTGAAATTTCCTTGGAAGGTAGGACCTTTCATTGTGAAGAATAAAGAAGCTTTGTCAGAGGTGGAAGAGTTATTGAAGTTGCTAGGGTTCAGGAAGGATGTAGCCATCAAATATGACCCCTTGCATATAATTTCCAAGAGAAGGAAAGAATGTAACCTCATTGCTTTTGAGCATACAGAACCAGAAGGGGTGCTGAAGGGGTGAAATTTGTTGTGTTGGGAACCTAAGGCGGAGGAAGCAGTGGAGACACAGGGAGGAGATCTCATGATTTCCGATTTAATAATGGATTTAGATCAAGTGTTGGACACCATGGAGGTGGGCCGAAAAAGAGACTTAGAAGAAGTCATGGATATGGATACTGAAGAAGGTAATATAGACAAGTGGCCTAAATTAGAAGTACAAGATGAATTAGTTGTTGAGGTTATTCATGCCGAGTCATTTGCTTCCCCAACTAAAGAGGAGTTGGTTGTTGCAGCAGCTCAAGAAGGATTGACTGTACAAATGGATAGTGGAGGGGCAGATGATGAGGAATCTTCGGCTCCTGAGGTCCAGGTTATAGAATACAAGTTTCAAGATGTTCAAGAGGAAGATGTTGGTAATAAGTTTCAGTCCAAGGCCGACCTCTGTTAACAATACGATCAAAACAAGCGAGCCTCGGACCAGAGGCTGTTTGATTCAATGCCTATTGCAAGAGGTTTGTCTAAGACTTCCTTGATGACTAGCAGAAGTATAAATGATAACATCTTAAAATTAGAAGTATTGCCGGAGGATGGAGTGACTGAGACAAGGATCAATTGGCAAAAGATACCAGTACCAGATAAAATCTAGTTTCATAAACAGGTTACTGACATTGTGTATGATGATTTTGTGAGAGCAGCCTTGAAAAGTGATAACTTGCTGGTTACTGTGAAAAAACTGGAAAACCAATTGAAGCTAGAGAAAAGTGAAAACCGAGCACTTCAACAGCAAGTCAAAAAGGTACAATCTGACCTGGTCATAAGTGATGGCGGAGGAAAAAGCACGAGCAAGATGTTAGTGTTCGGATATCCACATCATCTTTTTCAGGATATTACATGCAATTAGGGTTTGCATGCAGAATCTAGGGTTTGCATGCACCTGCATGCACTGGCATGCATCCCAGTCACCAGTTTGATGCCTCCAGCACCTTAGCCACCTCATTCTAGCACCCGGGAGCCACTTACTACAGAGTTTTATCCCTCCTAGGCTGAAAGGATCCCACTTCTCACCTACTTCCAGAGAAGAGTGCACTTGTTCACCTACCACTGCAGTTCCACTTCAGTTACATTCAGTTAGCTCTGATTCTCCCTGATTTGAGGCTAGTTTCACTCCCGACTGACTGTTTCACTTCCGTTGGACCTCCAGATTGACTAGATGACTTGTTCTGACTTCAGTTAGCCTCCCATGCGCCCCCACTAAGCCTCCTTCTCCTTAATCAGTGCTACACACTTCAGTTACACTTATTACACTCAGTTAGACTCAGATTGACACCTCGATGACTAGTTCTTGTGCATTGATGACCACCACCGATTGATGATGAGGACTCCTAGTTGGATTCAATCTACTCCATTCAGTGATTCGAATGGCCTACTTAGTCAATTCGAATTGCTCATTGACAGATATTTGTATTCTATTGTAATTCATTCACCCTTTCTAGGATATTGAGCACTGCTGCATGTTTTACACAGTTTTACACCATATTTTCTATATTCATCTGTTGTGATTGATTTACTTGTTCATTAGATCTGCTGTGACTAATTTTACATGGTATCAGAGCCATGGCAGGGACAAGATCTCTTTTCTACAGGTGTTTCTACAAGAAGATTTGACTGAATTGCTCAAATTGCAATACGTTTTGGCATGAGATATCTCAAGGGCATTCGCTCCTGTGCATGCAAAGCTTAAAAATACTTCCAATACCACTCCAGAAGCTTGAGTTTCCACATAATTCCTGGATCTGATACATTGGACCCATTCAACATTGTTTGATCTCCAATCCCAGGTGTGATGCAACTCTAAAAGGGTGGATTGTTCGACCTTATTGTGTTTGTTTTATTGTGATTTGCAGGTTTATTGTCTCCATCAATTGCACTCACTACATTGTGCATGCAAGCTTCCCTACAGCAATTGCATTCGCTATATTGTGCATGCAAGCCTCTCCTACATCAGTTTGACTCGCTCCTAGCAATGGAATACTCTTCTTCAAAGTCTATCCTCACCCCATTCAATTATTTTGATTGGAAAGATGATATGGAGATCATATTACGTTCAAAAGGTTACTACCGAGTCACTGTTGGTCTTGAATTGGAGCCAAGCAATCTATCAGATAGAACCAAACACTACAACAAGCTTGATGAAGCTTATGGTCTTCTTTGTCTCTCCATATCCAAAGATCTTCACTTCCATCTCAGCGGATTGAAGACTCCAAAAGCTATATGGGAGCAACAAACACTATTTGGCAAGCAGGATGAGCTTAGGGCTTTTCAATTAGAGAATGAATTGATTGCCCTTAGTCCTGAGAATTTAGAGACCATCAAAGAATTCTTCACAAAATTCAAGAACTTGAACTTGCAATTGAAGAACGGTGGAGTTATCAAAGAGGATAAACAATTGATCCTCTCCATTCTAAGCAAGCTTGGGAAAGATTATTCGGTATTTGTCTCTACTTTCAATTCCGGTCGGCTAACTACCCCGAATTGGAAGATGCCTACCTTGAATGCCTTCATTGAGTCCGTCACAAAAGAGCATGACAAGTTGATTCAAATGGGGTCCATAAGCTCCAAAGATTCAGTCCTATATGTTCAAGGACCCAAGATCTCGAATGGTAAAGGAAAGAAAAAGAAGGAGAAGCCCAAATTCGAGCCTCACAAGCAAAAAGACAAAGGCAAGCAAATGGATGCTCCATCCAGTTCGAAATCCAAGCAAAAGGGCAAAGAAGGTAACCAAAAATCTAAATGTACTTATTGTAACCGTGGCTTTCATCCTGAAAGTTCATGTATGAAGAAGACTATAGATCAAATGGCCCTCCTTTTGGAAAAGAACAACATAACCCTTCCTGACAATGCAAGGAAGAAGGATAGGAATGATGATCATGAAAGAGGACAAGCACTCATGGCAACGGTTTCGAAGCCCACTACTCTCTTGATAGATTCGGGTGCATCAAATCATATGGCTGCAAATATTGATTCTTTTTCCTCATTCGATCCAAACAGCTCCATCCCCATCCATTTGGGAGATGACTCAAAAATTTCTTCAAAGGGCAAAGGTACGATTCATGTAGAACATGGAAGCTTTCAAAATGTTCTCTATGTGCCTTCCTTGGCTTCAAATCTCCTTTCTGTGTATCAAATGAAACATACTGGTGAACCAAAGCAAGTTACATTCAGCCCTAATACAGTTGAAATTTCTGATATCAAAAGTGGAAGACTAGTTGCAGTCGGAAAGGCAAATCACACTGCAAAATGCTATGAGTTTTCACACTTTATTCCGCTTGCAAAGCCCACTGCTCTTCGCACACATGGTAATGAGGTTAGTAGGCTTTGGCATGAAAGATTTGGACATCTTAATTATAAGTATTTGCTGCTGTTATCAAACAAATCCATGGTGGATGGGCTTCCACAACTCCGTTCCTCGAAGGGAATATGCACTGGTTGCATCATTGGGAAGCACCCCGAGCACAGATTCGACCGCGGCAAAGCTAGAAGAGCTTCTACTATTTTGGGATTGATCCATTCTGATATCAGTGGTCCTCTGCCCCATATGTCATTAAATGGTTCAAGGTATGTTTTGACATTTATTGATGATTTTTTCCGCTTTACATGGGTATTCTTTCTCAAAAACAAGTCAGAAGTGCTTGGAAAATTCAAGGATTTTAAGGCTTCTGTTGAGACCACCACTGAGAGCAAGATCAAAGCTCTTAGATATGATAATGGAGGGGAATATATAAAGTCCGAGTTGCTGCAACTTTGTGCCCAAAGAGGAATTAAGATCCAACATACAGTTCCCTACACACCCCAGCAGAACGGTGTAGCGGAAAGGAAAAATCGGTCACTGAAAGAGATGGCTACATTCATGATTGAATCGAAAGGTTTGGCTGCAAATCTTTGGGCTGAAGCAATCAATGTTGCTGCATATATACAGAACCATGTTCCACATTCATCTGTGAAAGGTATGACTCCTTTCGAAGCATTCTTTGGTCACAAACCGGATGTGTCAAATTTGAGAGTTTTTGGCTCTACTGCATGGGCTAGAATTCCTTCTGAGAAGAGACAAGCTTTGGATCCACAAAGTATCGAGTGCATATTGATACGATATGGGGAAGAATGAAAAGCATATAAACTCATGGATATCAGATCTAAAAAGATATTCATAGAGCGCAGTGTGCAATTTGAAGAACCGCTTCAAGAATTGCAACTAGTCGAGGAGAAGACTGCCGATTCACCGCCTTCACCAGAAGAAGATCCGTGCAGCGATAATGAAGGTATGAGTTATGATATTTCTGATATTGTAGAAGCATATGATGATCATGAAATATCAGGTTCGGAATCCGACCATTATGATCCTCCTCAGTTACCAAAGTGGGCCCAAAACACTCTACATTCTGCTGGTTCGAATCTTGGAAATCCTGCTGATCCGAGACGAACAAGAGGAGACTTTCAAAGAGCAGGTATGGCTCTTTCTATTGCTGATCCATTTCTTCCTGAGATTTTTTATTTGATGGTTGGTTTAGATCCTACATCATACTATTCAGCTCATCGAGATCCAAGATGGAAAAGTGCCATGGACGAAGAGTACAGTTCTCTTCAAAAGAACAACACTTGGGAGCTAGTTTCTCTTCCACTTGGAAGAAAATTAGTAAAGTGTAAATGGGTCTACCGTACTAAAGTTTCTGCTGATGGCACTATCAGCAAATATAAAGCAAGGTTGGTGGCAAAATGTTTCTCCCAAGTCCAAGGAGTGGACTACACTGAGACCTTTGCACCGGTTGCAAAGATGGATTCCATCCGCCTTGTTTTAGCTATTGCCGCATCCAAGCACTGGGAAGTGCACCACATGGATGTGAAGAGTGCATTTTTACATGGAGACCTTGCTGAAGAGGTCTATATGCAGCAGCCAGAGGGTTATACATCAGATCCATCATTGGTTTGTAGATTGAAGAAATCTTTGCACGGGTTAAAACAGGCCCCAAGAACTTGGTACGCAAAGATGGACTCCTTCCTTCTTTCTCAGAATTTCCAAAGGTGCAAATCTTATCCGAATGTGTATCTTCAGCGAGTTAAAGGTAATTTGTTGGTTATTGTACTTTATGTTGATGATCTGCTTATTACTGGTAGCACACTTACTTCAATAAACAAGCTAAAATCTGCCTTAAATCTAGCTTTTGACATGAGCGATTTGGGCTTGCTGAGTCACTTTTTGGGCTTGGAGATAGCTCAAAATTTTGATGGGATCACTATATCTCAGCAAAAATATGCTTCTGACCTGTTATTGAAGTTTAATATGGCTGAATGTAAGGCAGGCCCTTTCCCATTCCTCTCAGGAATCAGTCTTGAGGAGGGAGATTCCACACCGCTTGCAGATTGCAGTATGTATCGACAGTTGATTGGTTCACTACTTTATTTGACACACTCACGGCCTGATATCTCATATGCCGTGAGTGCCGTGTCAATATATATGCAGCAGCCACATGAGCTTCATTGGCGAGCAACCAAGCGGATCTTGTAGTATGTGCAAGGTACGAGACAGTTTGGCATACATTATGTTGCAGATTCTGAGCTAGATTTCATTGGTTTTACTGATTCAGATTGGGCAGGTGATAGCATTGATCGGAAGTCCACTTCCGGTTATGTTTTCATGATTGGTCATGGTGCTATTTGCTGGTCTAGCAAAAAGCAAGCAGCCATTGCACTTTCTTCAGCAGAGGCAGAGTATCGAGGGGCAGTCAATGCCTGCATTCAGGCAGTTTGGTTGCAGGGTATTCTTTCCGAGTTTTGTTTTGGTGGCACTACTTTGACTGTCCTATTTTGTGACAATCAAAGTGCTATCAAGATCTCCACATATCCAGTTCAGCGGCAAAGGACCAAACACATTGAGATTCATATGCATTACATTCGACAGTTGGTGCATGACCGCACCATCATTCTGCAATATTGCCCTACTGATGAGCAAATTGCAGACATCTTCACCAAGAGATTCACTGAGAAGAAGTTCTCTTACCTCCGTTCACTGTTGGGGGTGAGTTCCATCATGGTGGAGACAGATTGATTCATTATTATGCTTTAGCTTGAGGGGGGGCTTTCTTCCCACTGGGTTTTCCCTCTTTCCTCACTTAGTTTATTTTCAGCATTTTTTGGATTATTGTATTGGGGTGACCTTTGGTCTTAGTTTCCAGGGCCCCACATTATTTTTATTGGCACATCATAGTCTAGCTTGAGGGGGGGGTGTTCGGATATCCACATCATCTTTTTCAGGATCTTGCATGCAATTAGGGTTTGCATGCAGAATCTAGGGTTTGCATGCACCTGCATGCACTGGCATGCATCCCAGTCACCAGTTTGATGCCTCCAGCACCTTAGCCACCTCATTCTAGCACCCGGGAGCCACTTAATACAGAGTTTTAGCCCTCCTAGGCTGAAAGGCACCCACTTCTCACCTACTGCCAGAGAAGGGCGCACTTGTTCACCTACCACTGCAGTTCCACTTCAGTTACATTCAGTTAGCTCCGATTCTCCCTGATTTGAGGCCAGTTTCACTCCCGACTGACTGTTTCACTTCCGTTGGACCTCCAGATTGACTAGATGACTTGTTCTGACTTCAGTTAGCCTCCCATGCGCCCCCACTAAGCCTCCTTCTCCTTAATCAGTGCTACACACTTCAGTTACACTTATTACACTCAGTTAGACTCAGATTGACACCTGGATGACTGGTTCTTGTGCATTGATGACCACCACCGATTGATGATGAGGACTCCTAGTTGGAGTCAAGCTACTCCATTCAGTGATTCGAATGGCCTGCTTAGTCAATTCGAATTGCTCATTGACAGATATTTGTATTCTATTGTAATTCATTCACCCTTTCTGGGATATTGAGCACTACTGCATGTTTTGCACAGTTTTACACCATATTTTCTATATTCATCTGTTGTGATTGATTTACTTGTTCATTAGATCTGCTGTGACTAATTTTACAGTTTGCAAAAAAAGACAAGCTGATTCAAAAGCTACAGAAGAAGGAAAAAGTTACAAATATTCGGTTGATCAAAGCTCCTGAAGAGACAGACTTCGAAACACAAAAAGAAGACTTGTCTAAGGAAATATGTGATTGCAGAGAAGAATTGCTGAAGTTTGAAGAGAAGGAAGACAACTGGAAAAAATAGAGAATAAGCTTAGAAAAGCAGCTTGATGATTTGAAAACTAACTTGTCCAATTTGGACATGTGGCATACCAATTCGAACCAAACTGGGGGAAGCAATGGTACCAACAGTCTGGTCCAGGCTATGTCTCACATCAACCTGAAAGACGTGGAAATCAAAGAGCTAAAAGAAAAATCCCACGGGTTGGAAGAAGAGAGTAATAAAAAGGAAGTAGATCTGAAGGTCCTCCAAAAGAAGCACAAGGAATTGATTGAGATGAATAAAAATCTCACTCATCAGGTTACCGGGCAGGTAGCTTAGCGAGGATGTAAACATTTGGTATGGGACAGGATCATTAAGGAAGCTGAGAACTTTAGACCCTACCTTGATTTTATAAGGATAAAAGAGAAAACCATTAGTGACGCTCTAGAGGGTTGTAAAGTTGCAAAGGAGACCCTAATCCAAAGGCCTAATGAAACGACACTAAGTGCCATCACTTTCCTGAAAGATCTATCCGAAGAAAAAAGGATTAAGCTAAATATTGGGAACCATATCGCAACACTTGCAGCGGAACGAAGGGTCTTGGGGAAATTTGCATAGATTGAGAGTGTGGAAGCCAAAGTCGAAGAAATGAAGGTACAAGTGGCAGAGTTCAAAGGATTGTTTGATAAGCTGGTCGATATGGTGTTACCTTCATTCTGAAAAGATGACCAGGATCTAATCTCCCCTAAGGATTATAAAAACCTACTGTGGACGATAAGAATGGATCATGCAAAGTTCAAACACCTGAACCAGCTGCTTATAGGCAAGGCTCTGATGGAGTTGGTCGAAGAGGACTTTGAAATCTTGAATAGGTTGATTGCCATTGGCGAAAGGATTCCCCCCATTTTCCTACGCAAAGCATATTGAGATACAAGTGATGGTAAAGTAAATGGTGGACTATGACCTCCCACCTGCAGACTAATGGGCTAATGTAGAAAAGTATAGCAGATCGCTATACTTTCTCCATCTTCCATAGTGATACTTGTCTTTTTATAGTTGTTGATGTTTGCTTGGAATCAAAGACTTCTTACAAGACTTTCCTATTTTTGATCATTTGTAATATTCTTTGAGGCGGCTATATAAATAGCCAGCTGGAACTATTATTTTACTATCTTTACTTTTTTACTTGAAGTAAATGTTACATAGTAAGAATACCGATGGATTGTAAGAAAGCAATTAGTCTAGTTTCTACCTGTTTTCTGTTTTGTTGTGATAGTGGAAAAACAACCTGAATGAGGTGTCACTCTGATATAGCTGTTTTTGGTTTAGATGAGTCGAGCAAGAGGACTCCCGACATCTATATATGTGATGTAATAGAATGATAAAGGGTTGAAAAATATTGTTGAAACTTTATGGGAATTTTTGTATATTGTTCTGTAAGGCATTTTGAGCTATATTTTGAATAAAGATTTACAGAGCTGAGCCGATGTTTTCAGGGGTTCTTGTGTAATTGGTCTTGTAGTCTGTTTCTTTCTTTTTCTATGTGAATTGTGTATCTCTCATTATTAATTCCAGTTTGTAACATTCTTTCATACCTGGTGCAGTGTGATAGCTAAGTAGAATTCATAGAAATTGTTCTCTACTTATCTTTTTCCAAGTATTCCACCATTACTTCTCTGCTAAATTTGATATAGGATTCATCATTGTATGCCTTATGTCAATGGATTGTTTCTTTCTCTTTTGTTTCACCAATTAAAATCACTTTGACTATGAGCTATTTATTACCTCGCCCCTGTGTTAATGCATTTGTGAAGCATTTGTAAATGAATTTTCAGAGTTTGTTTAAATGTGACTCCATTGCCCAAATAGAGATTCATATGTTTCAGACAAGCTACGTTTAAACCATTTTGTTTCCCACAGAAATCTGATCTTCTGTATTGTTGCAATTGAATATCGTGAATGATGAATGCTGGTGCCTGTTTTCATTGTTGACAACTTTGATTATTCCAGTCTTTCATAGATCTGTAGAGAGAGCCCTCTCTGACTAAGTTGGGTCAGTAGCTTAAGTCTAAAGATTGGTTAGTGGTTACCCTAGTTTTCCCTCTCCCACAACCTAGGGGGTCATTTTGGGTGTTAAAATGACCCATGACCATGATGGCAATGGCAAGCTTGATTCCAATGAAGAGAAGAGTATTGTGTGGTTGACTCAGAACCATGGGTTTTGTGTGGTTGACCCATAACCGTGGGTTTTATGTGGTTGACCCATAACCATGGTGGCAATGAAAAGCTTGTTTCCACTGAAGAGAAGGGTTTTGTGTGGTTGGCCCACAACCATGATTACAATACATAACTGTGGGTTTTGTGTGGTTGACCCATAACCATGGGTTTTGTGTGGTTGACCCATAACCGTGATTACAATACATAAATGTGGGTTTTGTGTGGTTTCCCGCATAACCATGGGTTTTATGTGGTTGACCCAGAACCATAGGGTTTGTGTGGTTAACCATAACCATGATTACATTAAGATTTAAAAAAATTGAAAATTCATGATCTTTGGTGCAGTTGATGTCTTGCTGCAAATCCATTCATAGCTTCTGATGCATGTACTGAAATTGAATTCCATTGAAGACCCATTTGAGATCTCGAAGAGACCTTTCCATCCATATAACATAATTGCTCTGGGGTGGCCCAGAGATTGAGAAAATGTTTGTTGAAGTTTAAGAGACGCGCGCACACTATTTTGCAGACATATGTTGCTTCAATCGATGATATCTCTCAAACCATAAAGCCAAATGGAAAACCATGAAATACCCACTTTAGCTGACGGAAACATATTTCCAATGAGCTATGGTAGAGCCTCTAAGACATTTTGTGGAGTCTTTAGCACTTGTTTAAAGTTGTTGTATGTTCGGCCGCATTGTGTACAAACGTGTATTACTTCAAACAAACATATCTCACAGACCAGAAAACGAAATGAAATTCTGTGAAATACCCATTTTCGCTGACGGAAATATATTTCTAATGAGCTATGATAGAGCCTCTGAGACATTCTGTGGAGTATGTAGCACTTTTTTAAATTTGTTGTATGTCTGGTCGCATTATGTACAAACATGTGCTACTTCAAACAAGCATATCTCACAAACTGAGAAACGAAATGAATTTATGTGAAATACCCATTTGAGCTGACAGAAATACCTTTTCAATGAGATATGGTAGAGCCTATGAAACATCATGTGCAATCCATGGAACCTGTTCAAAGTTTGCTGAATGTGGGAGTGTTGAGTATAGAGATGCCAAAGGTTTGTAGAGAAGCAAGGGTTGTTGTAGAGGTTGTAGAACCTCCATTGAACCCACGTCATGCTTCAAAATCTTGTCCCGATGGAGAGTGTACCCACTCTAATACCACTAATCCGGATCTTGGGGCCTGAGACCCAGAAGACTTGAATGCCGAGAGAGGAGGAGAAAAGATAGCTTCAAAACTCAGGCGAACAATGAACCAGCTGTGAGAAAGACAAAGTAGTGAGATCTGGGCTATGAATAACATAGATGGACAAACATTGAATAAATATGCCACATGGAGGGGTGAGGCTCAAAGAGGGTTCTTTGAGCTTCACCTCTCAAAGTATACTAAGAAAGACACTCAGAACCAATACCCCAATAATAACTCAATAAAATAAGAGAAATGTAGGATAGAAACCAAATGAGTAACGTGTTATCTTGAGAAGGCTTGCTAGGCCTTTATGTACCAATATTACAATGTGTCTTGAGGCCATACCATGGGCCAAAACCATGTACTACAAAATACCATGGATATGAGAGAGTGGCCTCTCCATTTAATCTTTTTATGATGAATGGGAGAGGGTGGGCTCTCCATTTAATGCTTTTATGATAAATTGGAGAGGGTGGGCTCTCCATTTAATGCTTTTATGGCTTATACATCCAAATTTAGACCATATGCCCCTAATAGTAGTACTAGTAATCTCTATTTCTCTTGTATGATCTAAATGCATGTTAAAATTATAAATTGGCCACATGTCATCCTCAGGCAAGATGGACTTGATGAAAAGAGTTGAAAATACCCTGGCATCTTTGGATGGATCTAAGAGCCCTTGTCAGAACCACCGAGAGGTAAGGTGTGGGAATTTTGAAAACTATGGACTTACTTAGTGATTTCGCTAATACATATCTACTTGTTTGACTCTTGTAGGTGTATCTTGGTGGCCATCCTTGGAACAACTCCAATATGCAACTCTTTTATAATCTGAACACCAAGGTTATGCAAAACATGCATGGAAATATCTTATTTGGGTGGTGATTAACCAAGTATTGGCACCTACACGTTTACACTATAATGTTTTTACTCAAAGTGGAGTCCTATCATGTTTGTTGGGAGTCTTAATTGCGCAAATAATGATCATGTGGCCTAAGGCCAACTAATCCCTAAGCGTTTTAGTGAGGGTTTGCACATGGTTGTCATTTCATTTGTTTTGTGATTGAGAGGGAAATTAGCTCGTTGTATGGTAGCTATGCCTGGCCTGAGTTATACTCATGGCCAAGGTAGCACTGGTGATCTTGACAGCTACAGTATTCGACTGAACCTCACCAGGTAACTCTGTCACGTAAACACTGCCTTTTTTTTTTAGTCTTTAGTCTTCATACCAGATGAAAATACAGGCCCTAACTTGTTTGGATTGCCTTTGTTGACAGTAAGGGTCGTGGTATGAAAACTCTGCGTTTTAAGTTGGAATCCAATACTGGTTGCATCTTATCAGTGAGCTGGTAAGTCCGGGGTTCCTTCACCCTTCACCCTATCTGTCTCAGTGGTTTTGGAAAAATGGTTTGATAAGTTGGTGTTGGGGAGATTTGTGATGCCTTTGGCTCACATGGACTTGGAATCTCCAGGGAGGTCGCCCTTGGCTTGACCTAGTGTTTAGTACATGGTTGTAATAACATTTTGATGGTTAATACTGTTGAGGTTTTCCATGCTTTCGACAGTGTGTAGAAGTTTTGGTTCTTGGTTGCTTTCAATGTAATTCATGCCTCTGTAAATATGCATTTTGAAAGACCATTCTCCCCTGTATGTGTTTATGGAACTCGTCTTTGAGGTTTTGAAATGGAGAAGTACTGCTATGTTTTTCTTTCTTAGGAAGTTTAAATGGCCAAGTGAAGAACTATGGCCACTGTGTTTTCTTTTTGATAGTGCTATGCCAGTCCATGATTTCTGATGAGAAGTTTGTTTGTCTTAATTAATGGAGTCCATTCTAAATATGCGTCTTTTCCTTCCTGTGGAATGAGAGGTTTTATCAAGATGAATAAGTGATTTGTGTTTCTATCCTGTAACTAGTCGATTTGTATTTCTGAAATAGAGGACCTGTAAATTGTTTGATGTTTGTGATGCTTCTATCAATTTGACTAGTTTATAGAGAAATTTTCTAGGAAATGTGTATTATTCCAAGGTTTTATACTCAGACCTGCGTTTGTTTAAATTCACAATGAAATGGATATCCCAATGTTTAGGCTAAGAGAATCGATCTTTAAACTTAGAGTCATGTCCCACAAAGCACTAAAATGATCTACATTTATGTTTGTATGAAGTAAAGGTTTTTGTTTGAATGTTGTGTGTTTGGTTAAAAATTGTGGTTTACTACAGCCCGATTGATGTATTGAATGGCGTTTTTTACTTCTGGTAGCTTTAAATAATGGAGCCCTAGTTCTTCCTATGAATGCTCGATGACTGTTTATAATGATGAATGTTTAGTCACTGTAAAACACCGTTGGGTTTTAAAATGATGAGCAATTTGATTGGGGATGGGGTTCGATCCTTGTAATAGGAGGCTAGGCCGTGAGGGTGTTTGGATTGGAACCCATAAAAATTGTTGTTGATTTATGACTAAAACTATATTTGTGGAATACAAAAACTCTTTTGCAATACCTGTTGCATTTTAGATGTAACGTTTGTCGGGATTGAAGTTGTAGAGGTGCTTTGATAATGAAATGTGCAATGTGGCTGAAAGTTTCGATGCCTGTCTTGATATCTGAGTTATTTCTATTTGGTAAAAACTCTAGCATAGAAAGGATAATAATTACAAGAATTAAAATGGTAGCGATAGATTATGTATGTAAATAAAAATACGATTTCAAAGAGTAAGCACAAATATTTACAAAAGACTAATTTAATAGCCATAACCTAAACAAAATATACGGTATAACAATAGGAGAAAAACATAGTAGAGTTCATTAGGTTTTATGCTATGGATTGTCTAGCAAAGGCTAGCTGGGCTAGGCCTGCTAGACCCTCCTCTGGTTTTTTTGGGCAGTATCACTAAGTCTATTCGTAATTTGAATCAAGAATTTTAAATGATGCTGAATCATAAATCTTAATCTAGAAGCCTAAATTACCTACCTGGCTGTGCATACAAGTTTGAGCTGAAAAGTTAATAAATCGTACCTGGTGGTCCTTGAAGTTTTGGCTTTCTCTTGTAGAAGCTTGCACACTTTAAACAAATGTTAGTGTAAAATATTCTGAGCTAATCTGACCTATCAGGGTGAATTCTTAGCTAGATAAATTTGGGGCTACCATGTTCCTCCCAACCTTGACCCCTGAACCGTTCCTGGTTCTATCCGGATCCCCCCGAGCTTGGTTCCAACATGCAATGAGAGATAGAGACCCTAGGTCCACTGCTAGTTCAAATCTGGAAATTATTAGGTGAGGTTGCTTCAATTTGTTGGAGCAGAATGCTTTCCCCGGATTACCAAAAGAGAATGATAATGAAGAAGAAGATGATCCCCAAAACTTGAAATTTTCCCTATTTAAGTAGGGGATTCTTGAATTAGGACTGTTGGAATAATAAGTTTCTTTAAATTAAATAATTAATATTTATTTAAAAGATATTATTTACTCACTAACTAGTCCTCTTGAACTAGGACTTTTCCTTTGTTTTAACTAAGAGTGATTTTAATTTAAACTTTTCATAATAATTATCATAATAATAATTATATTTCACTTAACTATTAATACATTATTTATAATAACAATAATAATAATGATAATAATAACAATAATAATAATGATAATAATAATAATAATGAGAATGAGAATAATGTGGCATCCCACTATGCATAAACTATATGCAATGAATGTCTTTTAAACATAAATAAACACATCATTATTTATTTGAATTCTTAATAATAATAATATTTAATCTTGTATCTTCACAAGATACTTTGTTTAACAACTTTTTAAGAGTAAGGTCCGCTTCTTTTGGATGGTCTTTCGCTAAGCTTGGATAGGCACCTCTAGTCTCTCTCTTGCACATCGGATTCCCTCGTTTAACATGGTAGTTCTCGCAGTAGGTGATGATAAATAAAAGATTAATCATTTAATCAAATTAAATAAATGTGATAAAAGTGCTCTTCAAAGTCTTTCCGACTCAACACTTTGAGATTCAGTAACCCCGAGTGATCTTCAAAGTCTTATTACTCAACACTCTCACATGGGCATTACTCTAGTGCAATTCCAGAGCCTCTGCTCAACACTAGTGCTAGAATGTGGTTGCGAGGCACATCTAGAATATTTACGTTTCCTCGGATCTGGTATTTTTTTATCAAGCTTGGAGTGCTCCAAGGATTTTCCCAACACTCAATGTATCTCAGGGATTACTCCCAGTACAATAAACATTCTTCTAAGTACATTGGGGCTTATGCCTAGTACGTAGGTTATATGTGTGTTTCTAAGTCCATGCTCAACACACTCATAAGTCAAATCATGTAAAAGTCATAACTCTGCATAGTAAGTAACAAAAGATCATCTCAGTATATTAGGGTTTGTACCCATATCAAATCAGAAACACATCATCAAAACATTAGGGCCTCCCTGCCCAGTATACATTAAAATAAAGAAGTCAGTCAGGGTCCATGCCCAATATGTCAATATAAAAGAATAAGTCATAGGTGCTAGGGATTATTCCCAATACTCAGAATATAACATATGTTCTAGGGATGTGGCCCAATATAATAACAAGAAAGTAGTTAGTCCAAAAATCAGGATATTACATCCATCCCCGCTTAGAAACAACATCGTCCTGGTGTTTCTAGGGAATAGGAATGAGGTCATGAAACAAGGCGGGGTATGCCTCTTTCATGGTGGTCTCATTCTCCCAAGTAGCCTCATCTGATCCAAAGTGCCTCCATTGCACTTTTAGATGAGTAATGGTCCTCCTCCTAAGCTACACCTCTCTCTTGTCCAGGATGTGGAGTGGTTCTGGCATGAACTCCTCTTTGGGCTCCACCTGTAATAAGAATTGATCAATAACATGTTTAGTATTGTATACATATTTCTTTAATAGTGAAGCATGAAAAACATTATGAACTTTTATATGAGCTCGTAAGGATAACTCATAAGCTACTGGGACCTTCTTAGCCAGTATTTCAAAATGTCCACAAAACCTTGGGGCTAGTTTACCACAACGTCCCAAGCTCAATGAGCTTCGTTTTGCCTTTATTTTTAGAAACACATGTTCACCGACTTGATAGTCTTTGTCCTTTCTTTTCTTGTCCACATAACTCTTTTGGCGGTCTTGTGCTTCTTTTAAGTTCAGTTTCACCTTGGAGACTATTTGTTCCAAGTCTTTTAGTAAGTTAGGCCCTAACATAAGTTTGTCCACTAGACTGTCCCAAGTCACGGGGGTGTGACACTTTCGATGGTAGAGCACCTTGAAAGGGATCATTTTGGCCAAGGTTTGATAACCGTTGTTGTACGCAAATTATGCAAGGTGTAAATAATCTTCCCCCTAAGTGGGATTATTCATGACGTACATTCTCAGCATGTCCTCAAGAATTTGGTTTACTCGTTCTGTCTGTCCGTCAGATTGGGGGTGGTACACAGTACTGAATTGTATCTGGGTCTCCAAACTGGAGAACAATGCTCTCCAGAAGTTGCTATTGAACTTCGTGTCTCGATCAGAAATGATTTCCTTGGGTATCCCATGCAATCGAAAGATCTCTTTTAAGAATATTTCCGCTATGTGAACTGCTTTGTAGGTAGATTTTACTAGTATGAAATGGGATGGTTTAGATAGCTTTTCCATAACTACAAAGATGGAGTCGTTATGTTTCTTAAACTTGGGTAAGCCCGTAATGAATTCCATGCTTATCACCTCCCACTTCCATTCCGGAATGGGTAGGGGTTGTAATAAACTGGAGGGGTGTTGGTGTTCTGCTTTGACCAGTTGGCATTCCTGACATTTCACAATGAACATGGCGATGTTAGCCTTCAACTTAGGCCAAAAGTAATGTTTCTTTACTACCGATATCATCTTTTGATATCCTAGGTTCTTTGAATAGGGTTTATGGTGAAATTGAGTGAGGATGTTTGATCTAATGTCTCCATCCTCAGGGACGTAAAGTCTCTCTTTCGACCACAATAATATCGACTCGTCTAACTTATATTCCTTATGTTGTTGGAATAATATATCTTCCTGGATCTTTGCAAGGATTTCCGTGTAGTAACGGTCACTTTTACATGCTGTTCGAATCTTGTGGTGTAAGTTTGAGTCGATTTGACTCACCATGTCTTCGTAAAGCATATGTGCTCGATGGCTCAAGGCATCCGCAATCTTGTTTTCCTTGCCATTAATGTGCTTTAGTTCGAAATGATACTCACTAAGAAAGGATAACCATCAGGCCTACCTAGCATTTAGGTCGGGTTGATAAAAAATATACTTCAAACTCATGTTATTAGTCATCAATAGGAATTTCTTTCCCATGAGATAATGTTGCCACATCTTCATAGCATGAATAATGGCGGCTAGTTCAAGGTCATGCGTGGGGTAGTTCTGCTCATGCTCTTTTAATTTCCTTGATTCGTAGCAGATGGAAAAGTTATCTTGCATGAGGACTCCCCCAAGTCCTTCCTTACTTGTGTCCGTGCAAACTACGAAGTCCCCATTGGGATTCGCAATTCGTAATATAGGTGCACTAACCAAATAGTTGCTTCAGCTTTTGAAAGCTTCCTTCTCACTTAGCCGTCCAAATAAACTTGTTTAATTTCCTCTGCAAGGCGGTCATAAGACATGCGATACGTGAGAAGTTCTCAATGAACTTCCGATAGTAACCAGCTAGACCTAAGAATGATCTTATGTCAAAAACACACGTAGGTGTGGGCCATTCTTCGATGGCCTTGACCTTTCCGAGTTTGACTGCTATTCCCTTCTGGGAAATGATATGCCCTAAGTATTGAATATGGGATTTGTAGAAATCGCACTTACTAAACTTGGCATAGAGTTGGTGTTCCCATAGTATACGTAAAACAATACAGAGGTGTTCCTCATGTTCTACCTCGTTCTTGGAGTAGATCAAGATGTCGTCGATAAAAACTAAGGCGAATTTATCGATATGTTTACTAAAGATACTGTTCATCATACACATAAAGTTGGCCAGTGCATTCGTCAACCCAGAGGCCATCACTACGAACTCGTAGTGGCCGTAATGGGTTCGAAATGCGGTCTTGTTGATGTCCTCATCACGGATCCTCACCTGGTAGTATCCAGATCGTAAGTCAATCTTTGAGAAGATCTTCACTCTTTCGACTTGGTCAAACAAGTCGTCGATTCTAGGGAGTGGATAGCGGTTCCTAATGGTCATCTTGTTGAGTTGGCAGTAATCGATGCACATCCGCATCATTCCATCTTTCTTCTTGATGAAGAGTATTGGTGCGCCCCAAGGTGACACACTTGATCGAATATACCCTTTATCTATTAACTCTTGTAACTGAAGCTTGAGCTCCACCAATTCTGGTGTGCTCATGTAGTATGGGGCTTCAGAAGCTGGAACTAACCCAGGTGTTAGCTCGATGGAAAATTCTAAGTCTCGTTTGGGTGGTAATTCTGGTATTTCTTCGGGAAATACATCCTTGAACTCTACGAGGACTAGGAAATATTCGATCTTTTGTTCCCTATCAGTTTCTATGTTTCGGATATTAACAGCAAAGAGCTTACAACCCTTCCTGATGCATTTCTTTGCTTGTGAGGTAGATATCTATCTCATGGACACTTTCCTAGGGATACCGAAAATCTTCTCCTAATTCCCTTGGTCATCCCTGCAGAGTAGGGTCTTGTTTGCGCAGGCCAGTAGGACATGGTGTTCTTCTAGCCAATCCATGCCTATAAGTACATCATATGATCCTAGGGGCAGAATGTTTAATTCTAACCTAGTTGGAAAACCGTTTAAGTCTATCTCACAAGTTTTAACTAACTCGGAGACCCTTCATTTGGTACCAGTGGCTAGTTGTACCAACCATGGTTCCTCGTGATGCTCTCGGTTCAACTTACAGGTGTCAACTATCTTAGGGGAGAGATAAATTCGGCAAGCGCCGGGATCTATTATAACTGAAATTGCAGTGTTTGATATCTTACCCTCAATTTCCACCATGGTGGCTTGGTGATTTGCCAGCCAGCCATCAAGAGCGGCATAAATCCTAGGTGTCTTTGCCATGTCTCCCACGGTAGGATCTGTTTGGATGTTGTGTAAAACTCCATCTGTTTTGCTAGGGTAGTCTCTTTAGTAGTGGGGTCCTTAGAATTTCCAGCAAGAAATGCTTGGTGGGACAGCTTTGGTCCATTTGTTGAAAGTTGTCTTGTTGACAGGTGGTAGGGGTGCACTTGCCTGTACTTGAGGTCAGTTGAAGCCTCTATTAGGTTGAAAAATGTTGTTTTGTTTTTGGAAAGGTGGAGGTCTAAAACCTGGTTTGCGGTTATCCGAGAAGGTTCGAAACCTATCTCTGTTTCTGTTGATGTTATCATTTCTTGGTTGTTCGTGCTCATAGCACATTCTTGCTTTATGTAAGGTCTCATCAAGGGTTTTGGGCATGTCAAACTCTATCTTTTATCTAAAATTTGGTGGCAGCCCTCCCAAGAACTATTGTATTTTGACCTTTTCGTCTTTGATGTATGGAACATAGTGTAGCAGATCTAAAAATCTATTGATGAAAGCTTCCATTGTCAGAGAGCGCATTTTCAACTCATGAAATTCTTTAATTTTCTTATCAAAGAATCTTTCAGACATATATTTGTCCTGGAATATTCTGTTGAAAGTATCCCAGGTTATGTCTCTCAGTTCTTGTCCTTTGGTGTGCTTCAAGTCCCACCACCACCTGTCTTCTTTACCATTCATGTTGTAGATGGCTAGTCGGGCTTGCATTTCACTTGAGTAATTATGAACCTTGAAGTATTTATTCATTCCTAGCATCCACTCTTCAGCCTTTTCCACAGAGTTGATCTCTCTGTCATAAGTTGGGGCTCTTATCTTCCTGAATTCTCCTTGTAGACTGTCGTCACTCTTCCCCCTTTTCTTTCTAGGAGGTGGTGAACCGTCATCGTTGGAAGAGCTCTTACAGTCCTCTTCCATTGATTATGGTTTGTGTTCTTCTTGCTCTTCTCTTTTATAATTGGCAGATTCTTTTGTGTGACAGTTTCCTATTTTAAAAGTGTTGACTGAAAGAGTAGGCTATCCACGGGGCTTTGCCCCTATCAAGATTTGGAGTAAGGCTTCATTTATAGCTTTCTAATCTCTTCTTCCTTGCATGTTCTCATATCTGAAACTTTGGAATTATGCCTATAGATTTTGCATAGATTTCATTAAATCCGAGTTGAGTTCCACCACAATTTCTTGCTGTTGTGTTGGAGAGTTCAGATTTCCATGTATGTTGCTACCCTGTTCTGCATTCATTTTTCAGAAACTAATTATACCTGGAAGGTTATATAAGCATTAAGAAAGGAAAAATTTGTTAGTTCTTTTGCACATAAACAAAATAAAATTTCTGAATGTACATTTATGTTTACTGTATATCTGCAATGGTTGTTTTGTTTGCAATGAGCCCAATAGGTCACTTAGTTTTGTAGCTGGGTTCTGATACCACTAGTAATGTCCCAAAAATAGTAAAATAAAAAAAATAAAAAATAAAATCTACAAGGGCTAGCCTGCCTAACAAAGTCAATATAATTACAAAATTAACTTCAGCACTATGAAAGGTATTGGTACTTGATTTCAGTATCTAAAAGTCTATGGAACCTAGCATGGTGGTTCTTTTGTTAGTCATGTTTTCTTTGCGGAAGAAGTTGTGTTAAGTGTGTTGCTATCGAAAATTTACCTTGTAAGAGTACTAGTTGTAAAATTAGTCACAGCAGATCTAATGAACAAGTAAATCAATCACAACAGATGAACATAGAAAATATGGTGCAAAACTGTGCAAAACATGCAGCAGTGCTCTCTATCCCAGAAAGGGTGAATGAATTACAATACAAACTGTCACAATGACTGAGCAATTCGAATTTCCTAAGAAGGTCATTCGAATCACAGAATGGAGTAGCTTGACTCTATCTAGGAGTCCTCATAAATCATCGGTGGTGCTCATCAATCACAACAACCAGTCATCCAGGTGTCAAACTGAGTCTAACTGAGTATAATAAATGTAACTGAAGTGTGTAGCACTGATATAGGATCTGGAGGCTCAGTGGGGGCGCATGGGAGGCTAACTGGAGTCAGAACAAGTCACCTAATCGAACTGGAGGTCAATCGGAGGTGAAACAGTCAGTCAGGAGTGAAACTAGCCTCAAATCAGGGAGAATCAGAGCTAACTGAATGTAACTGGAGTGAATCTGCAGTGGTAGGTGAACAAGTGCGCCCTTCTCTGGCAGTAGGTGAGAAGAGGGCGCCTTTCAGATTAGGAGGGCTAAAACTCTGTGGTAAGTGGCTCCCGGGTGCTAGAAGAAGGTGGATAAGGTGCTGGAGGCATCAAACTGGTGACTGGGATGCATGCAAGTGCATGCAGCTGCATATCCTGAAATAGATCATGCAAGATCCTGAAGTAGATATGTATCCTGAAATAGATGATCCTGAAATAGATATGTATCCTGAAATAGATGATGTGCATATCCGGACACTAGTAATCTCTCTTTCTCTTGTATGATCTAAATGCATGTTACAATTATAAACTGGCCACATGTCATCCTCCGACAAGATGGACTTGATGAAAAGAGTTGAAAATACCCTGGCATCTTTGGATGGATCTAAGCACCCTTGTCAAAACCACCGAGAGGTAAGGTGTGGGTGTTTTGAAAACCGTGGACTTACTTAGTGATTTCGCTAATACCTATCTACTTGTTTGACTCTTGAAAGTGTATCTTGGTGGCCATCCTTGGAACAACTCCAATATGCAACTCTTTTATAATGTGAACACCCCTTGTGCAAAACATGCATGGCAAGTTCTTATTTTGGTGGTGATTAACCAAGTATTGGCACCTACATGTTTACACTATAGTGATTTTACCCAAAGTAGAGTCCTATCGTGTTTGTTGGGAGTCTTAATGGTGCAATGAATGATCACATGGCCTAAGGCCATCTAGGCCCTAAGCATTCTAGCGAGGGTTTGCACATGGTTTTCATTTCGTTTGTTTTGTGACTGAGAGGGAAATTAGCCTGCTGTATGGTAGCTACACCTGGCCCGAGTTATGCTCATGGCCAGTGTAGCACTAGTGGTCTTGATAGACGCGGTATTTGACTAAACCTCACCAGGTAACTCTGTCACGTAAACACTGCCTTTATTTTTGTCTTTAGTCTTCATACTAGATGAAACTACAGGCCCTAACTTGTCTGGCTTGCCTCTGTTGACAAGTAGGGGTCATGGTGTGGAAACTCTATGTTTTAAGTTGGAATCCAATACTGGTTGCATCTTGGAAGTGAGTTGGTAAGTCCAGGGTTCCTTCATCCTTCACCCTATCTGTCTCGGTGGTTTTGGAAAAAGGGTTTGATAAGTTGGTGTTAGGGAGATTCGTGATGCCTTTGGCTCACACGGACTTGGAATCTCCATGGAGGTCACCCTTGGCTTGACCCGGTGTTTAGTACATGGTTGTAATAACATTTCGATGGTTAAGACTGCTGAGGTTTTCCATGCTTTCGACAGTGTGTAGTAGTTTTGGTTCTTGGTTGCTGTCAATGTAATTCATGCCTCTGTAAATATGGGTTTTGAAAGACCATTCTCCACTGTATTTATTTATGGAACTTGTCTTTGAGGTTTTGAAATGGGGAAGGAATGTTGTGTTTTTCTTTCTTATGAAGTTTAAATGGTCGAGTGAAGAACTATGGCCACTGTGTTTTCTTTTTTATAGTGCTTTTCCAGTCCACGATTTCTGATGAGAAGTTTGTTTGCCTTAATTAATGGATTCCATGCTAAATATGCGTCTTTTCCTTCTTGTGGAATGAGAGGTTATATCAAGATGAATAAGTGATTTTCATTTCTCTCCTGTGGTGCTTATATCAAGATGAATAAGATGAAATAGAGGACCTGTAAATCGTTTGATGCTTGTGGTGCTTCTATCAGTTTGACTAGTTTATAGAGAAAGTTTTTGGGCAATGTGTATTATTCTAGGTTTTTATACTCAGACCTGCGTTTGTTTAAATTCACAATGAAATGGATATCCCAATGTTTAGGATAAGAGAATCAATCTTTAAACTTAGAGTCGTGTCACACAGAGCACTAAAATGATATGTGTTTATGTTTGTATGAAGTATAGGTTTTTGTTTGACTGTTGTGTGTTTGGTTAAAAATTGTGGTTTACTACAGCCTGATTGATGTATCGAATGGCGTTTTTGACTTCTGACAGCTTTAAATAATTTAACCCTAGTTCTTCCTATGAATTCTAGCAAGCTATTTATAATGATGAATGTTTAGTCACCGTAAAACAACGTTTGGTTTTAAAATGATGAGCAATTTGATTGGGGATGGGGTTTGATCCTTGTAATAGGAGGCTAGCCCGTGAGGGTCTTTGTATTGGAACCCATAAAAATTGTTGTTGATTTATGACTAAATCTATATTTGTGGAATACGAAAACTCTTTTGCAATACTTGTTGCGTTTTAGATGTAACGTTTGCTGGGATTGAAGTCGTAGAGGTGCTTTGATAATGAAATGTGTAATGTGGCTAAAAGTTTCGATGCCTGTCTTGATATCTGATTTATTTCTATTTGGTAAAAACTCTAGCATAGAAAGGATAATAATTACAAGAACTAAAATGGAAGAGATAGATTATGTATGTAAATAAAAATACGATTTCAAAGAGTAAGCACAAATATTTACAAAAGACTAATTTAATATCCCTAACCTAAACAAAATATACAGGATACCAATAGGAGAAAAATATAGTAGAGTTCATTAGGTTTTATGCTGGGGGTTGTCTAGCAAAGGCTAGCTGGGCTAGGCTTGCTAGACCCTCCTCTGGTTTTCTTGGGTAGTATCACTAAGTCTGTTCGTAATTTGAATCAAGAATTTAAAATGATGTTCAATCATAAATCTTAATCTAGAAGCCTAGATTACCTACCTAGTTGTGCATAAAACTTTGAACTGAAAAGTTAATAAATTGTACATGGTGGTCCTTGAAGTTTTGTCTTTCTCCTATAGACGCCTGCACACTTTAAGCAAATGTTAGTGTAAAATATTCTGAGCTAATCTGACTTATCAGGGTGAATTCTTAGCTGGATAACTTTGGGGCTACCATGTTCCTCCCAACCTTGAACCCTGAATCATTCCTAGTTCTATCTGGATCCCCCCGAGCTTGGTTCCAACATGCAATGAGAGATAGAGACCCTAGGTCCACTGCTGGTTCAGATCTAAAAATTATTAGGTGAGGCTTCTTTAGTTTCTTTGAACAGAATGCTTTCCCCTGATTACCATAAGAGAATGATAATGAAGAAGAAGATGATCCCCAAAACTTGGGATCTACCCTCTTTAAGTAGGGGAGTCTTGAATTAGGACTATTGGAATAATCAGTTTCTTTAAATTAAATAATTAATATTTATTTAAAAGATATTATTTACTCACCAACTAGTCCTCTTGAACTAGGACTTTTTCTTTGTTTTAACTAAGAGTGATTTTAATTTAAACTTTTCATAATAATTATAATAACAATAATTATCATAATAATAATTATATTTCACTTAACTATTAATAAATTATTTATAATAACAATAATAATATTGATAATAATAATAATAATGAGAATAATGTGGCATCCCACTATGCATAAACTATATGCAATGAATGTCTTTTAAACATAAATAAACACATCATTATTTATTTGAATTCTTAATAATAATAATATTTAATCTTGTATCTTCACAAGATACTTTGTTTAACAAATTTTTAAGGGTAAGGTCTGCTTCTTCTGGATGGTCTTTCGGTAAGCTTGGATAGGCACCTCTAGTCTCTCTCTTGCATGTTGGATTCCCTCGTTTAACATGGTAGTTCTCGCAGTAGGTGATGATAGATAAAAGATGAATCATTTAATCAAATTAAATAAATGTGATAAAAGTGCTCTTCAGAGTGTTTCCGACTCAACACTTTGAGATTCAGTAACCCCAAGTGCTCTTCATAGCCTTTTATCTCAACACTCTCACAGGGGCGTTACTCTAGTGCAATTCCAGAGCCTCTGCTCAACACCAGTGCTAGAATGTGGTTGTGAGGCACATCTAGAATATTTACGTTTCCTCGGATCTGGTATCTGTTTATCAAGCTTGGAGTGCTCCAGGGCTTTTCCCAACACTCAATGTACCTCTGGGCTTACTCCCAGTACAATAAACATTCTTCTAAGTACATCGGGGCTTATGCCCAGTACGTAGGTTATATGTGTGTTTCTGAGTCCACAGTCAACACACTCATAAATCAAATCATGTAATAGTGATAACTCTGCATAGTAAGTAACAAAATATCATCTCAATATATTAGGGTTTGCACCCATATCAAATCAAAAACACATCATCAAAACATTAGGGCCTCCCTGCCCAGTATACATTAAAATAAAGAAGTCAGTCAGGGTCCATGCCCAATATGTCAATATAAAAGAATAAGTCATAAGTGCTAGGGCTTATGCCCAATACTCAGAATAGAACATATGTGCTGGGGTTGTGGCCCAATATAATAACAAGAAAGTAATTAGTCCAAAATTCAGGATATTACAGCTATGAAAAGTATATCATTGCCAATGAAAACAATAGCTACTGCCCAAAGTAGTGAGCAGGAAAAAAATATAAACGAGCTCTTGCACTATAAAAATTAAGTACATCATTGCCAATGAAAACAATAACTACTATCTAGAGTAAGAGAATCCAACACATGTAGCCATTCCCAACGATAAAATAATGAGCAAAAAATTATGGTCATAAAATGATAAAAAATATGGAGAACTCAAAGAAAGGAACTAGTCTATGATGGGAAAAGTCTCATAAAAAAGTAGAATTTTTTCTTAGTACTTTAATTTACTACATTGGCTTTCCTGTCGTGTTTTCAATGTCCTTAACAAATGTTGCTTGAAAAACCGTGTTACTCCAAAACAATGAAAAGACATATATAAGAACAGTAAAAAAACACATAAACACATAAAAACACGACAATTTTGCTAAATCCCACTTGATAGTTATGCTAAATCCCAATATATAGCTTTCATTGCAAGCCCTCATACTCTAATGAAAGGAAAATCACAGCAAATTTCTTTCATCTTTCTCAAAAATCACAGTCAGAGCATTCTCAATTTTTAGCAAATTTCTCATAATATAGTTAAGTGCTTCTCAAAAACCATGAAAACACATATATAAGTGTAACAAACAGGAAAAGTGTTGGCAGTTTTGCAAAATCATGGCAAAATATCATATATCACAATGGATGGAAAACAAAAAGCTCATAATACCAACCTGGTGCTCGACCTGTTGAGTGGACCTTGGATAGTACCACTGATCCAGCTCTTTAGGATTTGGTTGAATTGATCGTCTGTCACAAAACTTGGGCAGCTGCACTCTATCATTGTCATAGATGCCAAAAGGTCGGGAGGATCTGGGCAGTATGCAAATCTTATTGTATCGGTCCAATTCAAAATCTACCGCCTACCATGAATGATAAAAATTCATTACATGGTTTGATGGATCTTATCCAGGATTACCTTCAAATTTTGGGGCGAAGCCACTTTCCCAATGAAGGAGGAGAATAAATGTCTAAGGGGAATTTTGTCAAGATAACCGACCATGAAGGAACATGATTAATTGGGTTAGTTGTGAGCCAATATAGGGAGTAGATAGGGAGGCATATCCAGACATAACTATAATAAGGAAATCGAGAGGACCAATCCCTAACTTCCTATCTCAAGTTCAGAGCCTCAGTTAAGGATGGCAGGGTCCCAGGATGGATTTGTCAGTTTGAAAGTTATAATGACCAAATCAGAATAGATTCCTACCACACCCCCTCATTGAAGCTCGAGGAAGGGAGTTCAAGGAGGGGAGTGTTATAGTTGTAGCATACCATCCAATCTCCAAATCATCTAGATTGTAACTAATCTAGCTATTGTAACATCATCTAGATCCTAACAACCATATTGATTGTTCAGCTATGCCCCTCCCAGCCAGCTTACCTTCACCCCTTGTTCAATTTTTCTTTCTCAATGTATTGGTCCTTCCAACCCATTGGCAGGACTGAAAGGTACAATGATCCTTCCTAATTTAATTTCTTCCCCAGACCGTGGGTGAGAGGAAAAGATAACTCCAAGGGAGGCATGCTCAATGCCAAACATCATAATCAAGAAACCAAGCTCAGTCAATGATGTTGGATTAGAAGAAAAAATGAATTTTGTAAACTGGAGAAGAGAAACCACATACTATCGCCCAATACCATGACTGGTAAACCTCTATGATACAACAATCAATGCAAGCCTGAGTACGATGAATACACTTGGCATTCCAGTGGAGGTGCATAGTTGTAAAAATAATTAAATGCTAAAGTTTATTGAGGCCAGAGTTAGTGCAACTGACAACACATAGTATACACTTGGCATTCCTAGAGGTGTAGAGTTGTAAAAAAGATTAGATGCGAAATTTTATTGAGGCATAAGTTCGTGCAGTTGACAACCCACAATACTGTACACCCTTCAAACCAAGAAAAATATGTACATTGTTTAAAGGTATGATCTATTTTTATTTTATTTTTAATTTCTTCAATGATAAAAAGTTGCCCCATCAAACTTTTTAATTCAATAAAAATATGAAAAATATGAAAATATTTTAATAAAAAATTATGATAAAAAATTGTCCCATCAAACTTTTTAATTCAATAAAAATGTTAAAAATATTAAAATATTTTAATGAAAAATTAAAATTAAATACTGATTTTGTGTTTAACTTTATATAACTTTATAGATATTCAAAAATACATAGTAATATGAAAGGGCGGAACATATAGTCTATGTCTAAAAGACTAAAAATACTTATTTGATAACTTATATGATAATAAAACACATTTGCAACTAAAAATACTTATTTGATAATTTATACAATAATAGAACACATTTACTAATAAAATTAGGTCATAGAGTACAACACTCTATACTAAATTTGATTAAATTATAATTTTTTTTATTTAAACACTTTAACTTAGTTGGAATTATAGTAAACAAATATTTCTTTCCTATGAGATTATCAAATTTAACCTTTAATTCTTTTTGAAGGGCATTAAACATGAAAGTTAACACATTATTTTGAATGTCATTTTTTTATTATGCAATGATCGTTTAATATCATTATATAATGTTTAACCATTACTCAATGTGATTTTTTGTTGTTAAAAAAGAATCATTATGTAGTTCAAACATGTTACAAACTTTATTAAATTAATCAAAAATGTTTACATATTTATTGAATTAAATTATATTTAAAAAAGTTCTTAAATATTTTTACTAAATTTTAATTAATTTTCATAAAAATAAAATTATTATAAATGAATCCAACAAAATTTTTATTCCTAAATTTTTTTATATAGTGATAACATCATGCATGTTTAATAATGAAAATAAGTCAAAATAAGATTTGATTATTTTTTACATCCATTTGTTTCATTAAATTATGAAAATAATTCAAGTTTTGTATTAAATATGTAGTTGAAATAAAAGACCATCAACTAAACTAAAATTTATCATAATAATTAAATTATATATATAATCAATCTTTCAAATAGTGATAACATTTTGCATATATATTAAATTACAAAAGCAATTATAAATCAAATATGATATAGCTGGGTGGGCTAGCTCAAGTGGTTGAGTGATGTAAGTTGTGATCAATAGGTCTCGGGGGGAAATCCTTGAGTGACTATACATCCCTATATAAGACCTCAACCTTATATAAGGACCTCACTTGATGTCGCCATTGGGTTACCTCCACTAAGAGGGTTTTCAACCACATGTGAAAAAAATCAAATATGATAATTTTAAAAATCAATGTATTTGATTTTAAATATTCTATTAAATCACTCCTCTTGATTGGTTGAACTATATATACATAAATAGATAGATAAAATCATAACGTGCTCATTTTACTTTTTTAGAATCTTTTTAAGCACTTAATCTTTATTTTCTTAATATGTGACATCACATCTAGTATACCATAAGGTTATCAAAGTGGAAGGAGGCTCTTCGTCGTTATTATTTTTTATTAGAATCTTCCAAAATAATTTACTTTATTTTCAACATGATGTTGGAACATAGTTTTTAACTTTTCATTTCCAACATCATAAAATAAATAGTTTTTTGAAATTTGCAAGAGACAAAACTTTGTGGCTAAAATGGATGAGGTTGTAAGTATTGAGAATAGAATCACGAAAGATTGAGTGTAGAGAACATAGTTTAACAACAACAATTAATGAAGTGCAAACTTAGTTGCTTATGGATAATTTTTGTACAAATAAATGTAAGAAGAATATGCCACCAGTGAATTTAGTGCAGGAAATTATATACTGAAGCATGTTTATAGTTAAATTGTTTTCCAAGAGTGTATGTGAACATATTATCTGACTTTTATGCTTATAAATTATAATGTATGTGAAACATGATAGTAAGCAAAAAATTGTAAATTATGTACACAATGGGAAGGAATAAGAAAAACTCTATGACTGGACAACCATATATATCTTCAAGAGCTTTGCAACAGTACAAAGAGCATGAAAAATGGGGATCCCATGCAGAAATTATGACCAAAAAACTGTCAAGTTTGAAATAATGACAACAATTGACCATTTTTATGATGTTAAGAGTCACCCTTATCTCCATATACTCACTACATGTCATTTTTAATGGTCCTAGGATTATGATAAGGGTTCTTAATTCCATTTTGAATTGGGACAACCTTAACCTCCAAGGTGTGTAATCTGACCCCTCAATTAACTATTTTGTCCGCAAATTTGTTCAGATTCCTTTTTATAAGTTCCAAGTAAGCAACTTCTGCAAAAGTAAAATGTGATCCTTGCATTCCTTCAACAAATGTTGCAGCTTCCTATTTTTTATTTCCCAAATTCTATACCTAAGCTTGATGGTTAACATAAAATAACCTAAGATCGGTAGTTTGTTCATTTTTTAGTTTCTTGCACAGATAAATCCCTTGAAATTCCATCTTCATTATCAGTAGCAAGAACAATTCCCAAGGGAAAGGTGATAATCAATCTTCCTTCATTATCTTCTATTACCTGCTACCTCCACTGGCAGCCCCATCTAATTTTAAACTAGCCCATTCTTTCAGAATCAAACACAAAGGATATTCCTTTCAAGTTTAAATAGAGATCTGAAATGTGCATGATATCATGTATTTATTATTTAGTGATTGTCTTTTAAGGTTAATTCTGTAGGATTAAGTAGTTAGAATCTGGATCCTTTCTTAGCACTGCTACTTTCTCTTTTGGATGTAGTATGATAGTCATGCCTTTTTTTTTAAATCTAGATTGTAGACTTTGCTAAGAGTTGTTATTTTTCCATTCAAAACAACCATTATAAAACTCTATACATATTTCCATTTGTATTATAATGCAATGGGATTCATTTTATATATTTCCTAACTACATGCCCCACCTGTTAGGGATCTCTTAGGTTTATAAATAGGGATTATTACGTAGTTTGAGTGTTATACTAACAAAAATATTTTGCATATATTTAATGTAGTCTGGTGTTACCATTGTGCATGCAGAAGGGTCCCTACCCCTGCCATGGTCCATCCGAATGAAAATTGCATTAGGTGCAACCAAGGGCTTGCCACTTCTTCATGGAGCTGAAATTCCTGTGAGTTATCAGGATTTTAAGACATCCAATATCCTATTGGATTCGGTTTTTCCCTATAACCTCAAATAATTTAAATTACTAAGTATTGACATAGTATGGATTTGGTTTGTCCCTATGATTTCTTTTGGTTGGATGAGAGACTACGCATTGTAACGAGTTGTATGTCATGCAGGAATACAATGCCAAGATTCCTGACTTTGGTCTAGCAAACGATGGAATTGAAGGAGATAAAACTCATGTTTTGACTCGAGTCATGGGAGCTTATGGCTATGCATCTCCTGAGTATGCAATGACTAGTGAGAATTTTTTATGACATACAAGTCACAAGTTACTCCTTGTGTTTACATGAGAATCTCATCAACACCTAAAATTGTTAGAAGTTTGTTCTGCATAATTTAAATTGATTGATTCTCACTACATGGTATACTGATTATACATCCTCTTGAGGGTAGGGGTGGTGTGGATTTCTCCACAGCCTGGAAAAACTAGCGTGAAAAAACCAAATTGTTTAAAAACTATCCCGATTTTAAACTTTTAGCTTCACTATAATCATGTTAAGATTATAATTCAAATACATATGTTGCCTTGGTGAAGCCGATACTTTGACTGTAAGAAATAATTACAATATGTTGATAAATAATGTCTTTAACAAAAAGCATACATGCATACTATTCATAGGCTCAACTTAAAAGGATCTAGTTTGTTGGATGGAGAGATTAAGCAATTAAGATTCACCTTTCTTATTTTATAATTTTAATTTATATTCTATAGTGATGCTAGTCCAGGCCTCCTAGCTATGAATTTCGAAGTTTTATTTACAATAATTCTGTAGTATTTGGTTTAAATTAATAGGAACATATGAGACATTTAGTGGTAGACTCTGATCTGAGAATGCATTATATAATGGAGGAAATTTGGCAACAAGGAAACTTGATACAAGAAGACACCAAGATGTTGAATATGGGGCAGTTATGGAACCATATGCACATTGTGTGGGTCACCAGATGCAATAGAGGGAGAATATTATAATCCAATTTCATATCTACGATGAAAACCTGAGGATTTTAGTATAGACTGCTGGTTACAATTCTTGATAATGAAATATTGTGTCTATGATGCAATGAGTAACTGAGAAAACAATGCTATCACTAAACTGGTTGTAGACTCTCCTATCTGGAGTATGAATTATCCAAACATGTAGTTATTTTAAAAAAAAATCTCCATAATCTGCATGTTTTTTTTAGAAGATATCTAAGAAATTATTTTTCGGTTTACCAAGATGCATTTCATAATGGAAAATTTGCCATTTTGTTCCCTTCACAGCCAATATCCTTAAGTACCCCTACTCTTTCTTTTATCTAGAATGATTGTTTTAGGAAACAACCATCCCTAGGCACACTTGAACATGAACATGAGGATATCTCTAACATGAGGCAAAGTATTTACTTTGGATTAGAACTTAGAAATTGTCTGACAGGTATTTGTTTCATCAAAATCACAAGGGAATTGTATCCATCCTTATCTTGCTTATTTAGGGAATTGTTTCCAGGTTTTTAATCTGGGTCTCATTGTGGTAAGCTGACACTCTTGCCACTAAGAGCCCAATATTTGAGATTTTCTTCCAAATGTTATAAGGGCCAGGTATCATATTTGAGCATCCCTTGAACTTATACAACTAACTACCATTGACTAGTTAATATTTCAAGTAGAAAAACACCAAAGATGTAGACATCACTCCTTGATGTCAAATGTCTTGAAATAAGAGAAATATCAATGGTTTGATAAATCTTTGGATTGTTATAATCAAAGTAACATTTATACAAATTATTTTTTGCATACATAACTGACCATTTTGCATCTATGCATGGCATCGAAACAGTCCCTAATATAAGAGATAATTTCATCAGCATGAAAAATACGAGCTCAAGTATATGCTGTCAGCTTTAAGCATCGGGTGAGCTGAAGTTTACAATGGAAAAAAAGAACTCTTGCAGGGGCAACATAAAAACAATTAGCGTGAATGAAAATGAATCATGGGAAGATTATTAACCATCATCTGAACTAGTCTTTTTATGGATTCCTACAAAGATCTTGGAGAGAGATACATACTTGAATTTCAGAACAATATGATATCAAAATGTGCAGTTTGCTCATATGGCACATTCTAGTTCCCAGTAACCTGGGATGAAATCTGATTTGGTTATTTTTCTCCAAGTTTAATGGTATCTATACTTTCATAATTCCCACTATAAGTAATATCAAATATGCATAGATCTTCATGTTAACTAAAAGTAGATTTCTCTACACAAAATTAAATGCTAAGGAAGACCTTTTTTTCCAATTATAAGCTTTGAAATAACTTTTTTTCTCAAGAATCTCAAAGTTGAGGCAAAAATAATCATAGCTCATCCATGATGCATTTTCTCCTCATAACACTTACATGTTACATATTGTATTGTTCTTTTTCTGGTAAATAGAAAATTTTACAGCATACAGATTAACATGGATGGAGTTTTACTTTAACCTTGTTAGAGGATCCCAAACAGGAATATAGGTCCAGATATCCAAAAATTCTATTATGAACTGATGTTCTTCAGACATATCATCGAGTATGTCTATAGAAACACATAGCAAAAGTACATGAAAAACACAAAAAATAAGTGTCCTTATGATAAATATCTGGGTAGACAATGACTGGCATAGGTACTGAGTGGAGCTGTTAAAAAGCTACCAAACTAATGTTTCATGTATAATTTTGGAATAGAGGTCATAATATAATATTGCTTCAAAGAACATAATACATAAATACACTCATAATGCCTTGTCATGTATTCCAAAATGTTTAAACTTGGCATGCACTTCAACATCCCAATAAAATAAACTATGTGACAGTAAATCCAAAACAATTCTTTCAATCTAGTGCCTTTTGGACAATGACTAGCTGCCTATAATATTTGGGTTCTTTAATTACACCAATTGGAAGTAAGTAGTGGTAAAGCCAATTGGAACATCCCAATAAAATAAGCTACATGGCATTAAATTCAAAAGAATTCTTTCAATCTGGTGCCTTTTGGACTATGACTAACTACCTATAAGATTTGGGTTGTTTAATTATGCCAATTGGAAGTAAGTAGTGGTAAAGCTAATTGGAAGTAAGCAAAAAAGAAAAGAAAACAAGTTTAGGTCGAGTGAGCTGTAACCAAATAACAAATCAATCGGAACAAATAAAATCCATGTATCAGAGATTGAATTCTTTTGAAATACTAATGATAGTGCTCATGTATTTGCAAACCTGTGGCATTCCAGACTTGGCCAGAACCTCCAAATCCATAAAGCTGAGAGACATTGTCATGTCCCAAATTTGGAATTGGGTCACAATGGCCTAATCACATTAGCCATATTCATTAGATTTTGTAAAATTGATCTTAAGGGTCAAATAATTGCCAAGGAGGAAAATTACTAGTTTCCTAGGTTTGGGGTGGAAGCTTTGGGATTTGGAATAAGGGGGATAATAAATGATGTTTAGACATTAGAAGGGTTCAAGTATTTAATAAATAGAGTGAATAAAGAAATTCAAGAGAAATCCTAGGTGACAAATGGTTTTGGAGACATATGGAGGATGTGGGACCCACACTAGCTTGATTTTTCATAATACATGGTATCTCTCTTTTGCAAATTCGAATTAATGGGAATGTGAACACTCTTGGGTGAGTTGGTAAGTCATAAAACATGTCATTGAGCATATTAGGTTGAATTGGGAAGGATTGGTAACCTCCATGGAAGATAAAGAGTCAAAGTGGAAGTTTGTGGACACTTGGGCTAGATTCCCTAGCCCCTATGACACCAATGATGGAGCATCTATGACAACTATGAAAAATTGCAGACCTGACCTCTGACATCTGACCACTATGACATGTCAGCCCCAAAACTAGGCTCAAGGAAGGCGAATTTGGGAGTTGGAGAAGCCAAAGAGACTCAAAATCGAATTTGGGAGAAGATGGAAGGTTGGAACTAGGAGACAAGTGGCAAATGTGGAATATTTCCTAAATGGAAATCTATTGAATATATTGAGAGGATTTCGACCCTTAGAAGGATAATGTTGGTTATAAAATGTAGAAATGAAGTATGAGAATAGCTTTTGATCATTTGTAGAATTTTCAATTGCATTTGTGAAGAGGGAGAGCTAGTGGATGACTAGTTTCTTGCCTTAGCCAATTTCGAGGGTGAAAGATTCCCATCCAAGTTGGAAATTGGAAATGCCATTAAAACCTTTCATTTGGAGCTTTAATGGAGTCTTTATTTGCAGGTGTAAGCTACAGGGCAGCTCATGGTTTCTTCTATTGCATCTCACTCCTTCAACCATTTCCAGTTTTGATGGCATATTCTTGATCCTTGAGGGAGGGCGTTTTTGGTGAGCTATTGTACTCTTTGGGGGAGCTTCTAATGCCCCATTTATTTTTTAATATGAATTAAATACTCTGTTCTTCATCTCCAAAAAGTTTCAGGTCGAAATTCCAATTAGAAATGTATAAATCTCATTTTTAATGGAAGAACAATGCCATTTCCCCACTACCTTGTTGTGAGCCAATGTATTGATGATGATTTCGAATGAATGGATGATTATCTGATATATTTGTGATAAACATACTACCATGGATGTATTGTACAATTTTCATGTACTGTACTTGAGCATTTGAATCATTTTTACTCAGTTTAATTGCATTGGGAGAAGAAATAGTGCCATTTTCCCAAGGGTCGAATTGGGGATTTTTGCAGTTGAATGGGAGAGGGTGAGAACACTTGTAATAAACCATTAATGGTGCATATGAGACCTTAATAACATACTTAACACATTACATACCTCTGTTCATAAATTTGAGTGGGCTTGGAGGCATTTGGGAAGCCATTTTCAGTACTTACCTTAGGGGGATTTGAACCCCAAATTACTAGTAAAATTGCATACTTGGTCCAGAATCTTAAGAGAGTTTGCAGAGGTCTTTTGGTGGCCATATTTTATCCCTGAACATCATATTCAATTCCTAATATCATTCATAAACCTTCCTTGAATATTTGAATGCATTTGGAGTCAATTTGAGACCCAGAGACCAATACTAGTCAAAGGGAAATCACTAATAAAGTTACCTACATTGACCATAATTGAAAGAGTATTTGCAGAAGTGTTTTAAAGGTACAAAGGCATCCCTGAAACACATATTTATGTTCTAATATCATTCATATACCTTCTCAGAATATTTGGGATCATTTGGGTCAAATTTGGGACCTAGAGATCGAAACTAGTCAAAGGTCGAACCAAGGAAAAAAGTGGAAAATTGCAATTTTAATAAAATTCCAAACAAGGGACATTACAGACATGAGGCCAAGCGTCAAGGCGCACATTGAACCCTCCAAAAGAACCAACACCATAATTATAGCAATGTAAATCCAGAACTGTATGTTGTAGCATTCTTGCTCGACGAACATTTTCCCAAGCCTTGTTTAAAAAACCTAAAAAATAATCCAAACATCTTTCAAATAAAGCAAGAAGACTATCAATCTCTTCAAAGAGGTCTTGTTCTTATGTGTTGGTCTCCTTTTACCCTTAATTATATAAAAAAAAATCCATGTATCAACGAAGAGCTCTAAGTCATGAGGGAGCCTCTTTTGTATATCCTTCACTAGATTTTGAAAATCTACATCCTCCTTTCACCCCTAGAGCTAATCCCATCCCTTCTTTTGAACCATGGAAGATCCATAACCAGCCTTGCAAATCCCATGAGAGTGAAGCTGATGATATTACCCCTGTAGATACTTCCTTGCCTTCCAAACCTGAGCAGAGATATAGCCCTTTAAGCCTACCCCATGTTCTTCATGATTCCCCTCCCAAGTACTATAAATACCTTCCTATTTTTGATGGAGGATCCAAAAGTCTTACTGTTGAGAAACACCTTCAAGGTTTCGAACATTTCCTAGACCTTTTTGAAATAGGACATGATGATGTTTGTATGAGAGCTTTTTCCCAATCCCTCCAAGGAGATGTGAAAAGGTGGTTTAAGCATTTGCATCCTGAGTCTATTGATACCTGGGAAGAGTTATCTGATGCCTTTTTGGGGTTTTGGGGTAAAAGAAGGCCATGGGACCTAGTTCTTTCAGAGTTTTACTCCATGAGGAGGCAAGAAGATGAGACCATGTCTAAATTTAACTGGAGGTTTGCAAGCTTCTATTACAAAATGCCAAAGGAAATTCAGCCCCTAGAGAATGCTGCAAAATTTCACTATGCATATGTTTTTCCTCCCGAGTTATCTTTTCATCATTTGGAGAGAAGGTCGTCCAATTTGCAGCATATGTTCATTGATGCATGGGAGGTTGGGGACAATTTTAGGATGTCTGGAAAATTATCAAACCAAGACAAGGAGGAAAGGATTAAAGAAGAATTAAGATTTGAAGAAGGACATGAACAAGGGGAACTTTCCTTACATTCCAATCTTTCCCATAAGGAGCAGAGAGGTGATTGGCCCAGTGAGGTGCCGGAAGAAGGAAATTATGGTTTCTTTTATGTAAGTTGTAATTGGCCTGCCGAAGTTTATGTTACTGATGATTTGAATGAATATTTTAGTCCACCTAAGTATGATGAATATGAAGGGGACTATTTGGAGAACCTCATAAGCTTCTTTGAAATAGAGGGAATTCCTAAAGCCATGAACAAAGAAAGCCATGAGACTCTACAGGATAAACTTGGCTATCATCTGGGATAGGAAGGAGGAGCTAGCAATCAAAGGTTTTCTGGGGATCCCTAGCAGGCAGAGGCTTCTTTGCAGACTATAGCTGAAAGAGAATACAAATTCCTTGAAGAGGAGTATAGGACCCTCGAGGAAGAATGTGTGATCTTTGAGGAAAAATATGGAATTCTTAAAGAAATTCTTGGGCTAGGCGTGCATCTTCGACAGGACAAACAGATAACTGAAGGGCTGGAAGGTGACCAGGGTGACCCATGAGATTCTTATACGGGGTCCACTTTGGGGATGGAAGACAATTATATAATCCTTGAAGAAGTTTTTGGGCTTGGCCAGTATCTCCAGCCAGCTGACTAGATAATCGAGGTGCTTGAGGCAGACCAGGCTAGGCAGCATGATTTTCATACTAGTTTTTTGAGCCTGGGGTTTGGGTTTCAGGAAGAATGGCCTTTTCTCGACCCTTTCGGGGGACATAGCGAAGTTTCTTTTGAAGATCTAGAGAAGAGCCGGGTTTTAAACCTATGGATCACAAGTATCCCAAGGGGAGATGTTGTAGATAGCTCTAGTGCAGGAGCAGCCTCCCAAGTTACAAAGGGGAAGCCATGTCGCGGAGAGTCACTTGAAGTTGTTCGTTTTAGTCATAGCAGGTCATGCGGGGGTTTCAGTAGGCCTGATTTTCGGGTCTTGATTAGAGATTGTCAAAAGTGCATAATCCTTATGCTTGGCATGAACACCTGGGAAACTAAACGGCCTACTTACAACTCTTCTGAAAAAAGATCGATTGGGATGCAAGAGGAATGTAGAACGTACCATGCTTTATATGATCCAGCGTCATAATATATGGAAGATTTCATCAGCTGGGGTATATACTATGGTTTCACCTGAGGGGTCCTCTCCCATCACCATCGCCCAGTGCCATTGACCCTCGTTGTTCTGAAATTAGTCGAGCGTGATGAGAAGATCCACCTGGGATGTCGGTTGTTGGACTGGTTACCTTGGCGTTTTTGTATAACCTAGAGCCACGACCTCTCAAATAGATTAGTCTGTATATAAATAAGGTTGACATGGAAAGCATCTTTTTCTGCAATTTCCAGTTTGTTTTCCGAATGTATAGTTTCAGTTTTGGGTTTGGCTTCTAGATATTTTCAGTCTGCAGAAGAGCAAAGCATTTTTGGGTTAGGGAAAGGCCACCATAGGATACACCTCACTACAAAATTTTCCCATATGTTTTCCAGGAATGATTTCAGGCAAACCCTCCAAGTGTTCTACAGGGAATATTTTCCTGCATAGGTAGCCCAATGGATGGGGCACTGGTCTATGATGTTCTTTGCTACCTCGCAGGGAGGATAACATCCCCAGTTGGAGCTAGTTGTTAGCACCTAGTTTTTCATGCAGCATAAGTAGCCGGGTTGAATGGATGAATAGCCTAAAAATTCTTTGGAGGAAGCCTGGAATTTCCCTTTATCCATCATGGCTAGGTGCTAAAGATATGAGAAATTTTGGCTTAAAAATGCTAAAGGGGTTAATAATGTTGAAGAAATGCAAAAATGCAATTGAAATAATAAAAAATAGGCCAAAAAACTATAGTCCGAAGGAAAATATATGTGAAGGTTAACTACTGCATAGGTTTCTGCCATTGATCAAGCGCACGTAGAAGATCCATGGTCCACAGCTAAGATCGCATGGCTAGGAGGATACAGGTGGTAAGTGGTCTCGATGGGTAAAAACGCCGGACATGTAACGGCTGCAGAACGTGTCGCATGGCAGGGTATGCGGTAAGTAAAACCATCTTAGGAGCATGTGATACTTCCCAAGCAAAAAGGTGGGTTGCTGGCCACGTGGACGGCCAAGGTAAGCCAGGGAATATCCTACGGTTAAAGGTCGGAGTTCGGAATACCGTTAGTGCAATCTGACAAAAGAAATGGTTTAGATTGTCTTGTGATAGATCGACAATCCTTCTTGATTGTGGCATCGGGGAGATGCAAACTAAATAAACAGGACGGTGGTTGTGATGGGAAAAACCATTTTCTAGGTGTTAGCACCAAGGCTCATCGCATGGGAGATGAGCAGTAACAAAGACTGATTTAGAGGGGTGCGATACCACTTGGTTGGTACACCAGGTACTAAGGATGGATGGTGGATATTGAAACATAGGGGACAATCCGACGGTGGAGGTAAGGGGTTGTCAAATCACCTAAAAGGGATTAGATATTGACGGTCGAGATCAGTGCACGGGAGATCAACGGAGGAGAGAGGTGGACAACCGACAAAGAAGGCCGAAGATTAAAGAAAAAAGGTTATGTATATAAAGACGCACACGAAAGTTGACATATGTGTCTTGGAACCTGTCAGGGTCGGAAGCCTCCGAGCGTGTGGAAGATGAAAAAAGAAGCAGGAGAAGTCATTCTTTGAGCTTCTTAGTGACAGGTGGGGCCTTATAACCTCCATTATTAGCAAATATAAGTTCGTTTACAGTAGGAAAGTAGATTCAGAACCAATTTTTGGGAATGTTAGGGGTAAATTTGCTCTAGGAGATAGGGTTTGGATGCATTTGAGGTAGAGCCTCGGCTGTTGGTGCCTGAAATTAAGAATAGATTGGAGGATTTAGGCATGCATGTAGGAATTTTTTCCCCCTGAGAACCGCCAAACCTTCTTCAACCACCTATGTTAAGCCTGACCTAGAAGTCGAAGAAATCCCCTACCCTTTAAATGTCATCCCTTTTAATGGCAATACCCAATTTGGTTTCCTCTATGATTCCTAGGAATGCAACATCATCCACTGGCTCACCTGAAAAAGACTCAGTAGCAGCCCTCGCCCTCGCTAGTATGCCTGAGAAGCCCTCACAACAGGGGATGGTGAACCTATGGATGGGGACAGTAGGGGTGAGAAAGAATTTAAGGGTTAGATGGTATAAGAGCCAGAGCAGTAGGTGATAAAGGTGCAGGGCAGAGAATAAATTACTTGTGCAGTCTATCAGCCAGCCTAAAAGCTGCAAGCATGATGTGACCCGCGCCATTCAACGGCCAGGAGGGAAATTAGGTGAATACTTATGGTGTAGATAAGACTAGGTGGATAGGTAGCTTAAAGGCATCTCTACTGCCACCAAAATGATTTCAAATACGATGGAGGCCACCTCAGCGTCATCATATGCCTCTCCATCTATCTGGAGATCCTTGCAATCATGTTTCATGTCAGCTCGAGCCTTGAGCAGCCTTGTTTCTCGACTAGGAGGTTCAGTGAGGTCATCATGGTGAATGTGACCACACGTAGCTGTTGTCATCATCACGCCAGTTATAGATATGGTCCTTACGTCCCCTGTTCAAGATCAATGTATGGAAAAAGTGGTGCCCCTGGAAGCCTGAATATCTTTCAGTTAGAGACCGGTCATGGAGAAGGAGCAGGAATCTGAAGTGTTTTTTATGACCGAATAGGCATGGTCTGAGGTGGAAGAAGAACACACTCCCTCATCTCCTATGATATTCGACCACGTGGACACTAGAAACACCAACGAAGAGGAAGAGCCCAAAGGGCGACAAGTGTCCAAAAAGGTCTGACACCAAAGGAAGATGGAGACCCCAGAAGAGGAGCGAAACATCCATCAAGACATGGATATTGTCCATGATTTCGTAATCCCCACTGAAGAAGCGACACTTGCCCCTCTGCCTAAAAGATCGCATGCAGATGACTCTTTGAAAGTGGAAGACTTCTTTGATTCGCAAGGCTAATTAAAGGCTCAGGAGTAGGGTGGCGTCCCGCTCATAGTATGTATGTTTCCCGTCTTAATTAGTTTGTTTTGAACTTGACATGTATGTAATATTCCCAAATTTTGGGGCTGTCAAGGTCGCTGCATAATTTTGTTTCTTTCCAAAAGACCAATTCAAGGCTGAGAGCCTATAAAAACATTGTAATAGAAGAACTAAGGGTTGGAAAATCATTTGGCTAAGGCCTGGGGTAGAGCTCTGTCTTGAAACTTTTTCATTAATATAATGTGCAGTGCCTCTGGCATACCACTTTGCAGAGATTCATGTGTTTCTTTACTTGTAGTCTATTTTTTCTCTCTTCTTCATGTGCTTGTACTTCCTGTTATGCCTTTACATTATGTTTTCCCTTTCATATCTGAGATCAGTGTATAAAAGCTTAGAATTCTTGGAAACAAGCTCTGGCTATTATCTCAAGTGTTCACTAAATATTGCTACTAAAGTTGATATCGAATTCATCTTTGCTGGATGCTCATATCAATGGTCTGTTCTTACTTCTTTTATCACCAGAAAATAGAATTACGACGACAAGAGGGTGGCTACCTTGCCTCTGTTTTGATAGTTCGTACTACGGCACTGCTGTCTGATCTTCATATTGTATCTTGACTACATTTGCCAAGGTTTATGATCTCGATTGTCCCACCAAAACCTTAAAACAATTTGTCATAACAAAATTCTAACCTTCTAAGAACGTGCTTTGACTGAATATCTCGGATTGGAAGGCTGTGTATTTTATCATTAATTGTTTTCAGTCTTCTATAGAAAGTTGTATATTTTATCATTGCAAAATTCTTTCAATGTTTTCAGTATTTTATGAATATAGAGAGAGCCCTCTCTGTTTGTGTTGGGTCAGTAGCACAAGCTAAAGTGGTTAGTGGTTACCCCAATTCTACCTCTCCACAACCTGGAGGTACGTTTTGGGTGTTAACACAAAGGAACAAATCGCTAAAAATGAATGATCGTTTCCAAGTCAATTTAATGTATTGGAAAAAAACATAAGTCATGAAGGATGGCATTGATAGTAGGGTTCATGTTATTAAATTTAACTTACAACACGTAGTTGTAGGATCAATGAATTGGAAACAGTGCCAAGAGTGGTAGACACCTTGGTTGGGTGAAGGTATACAAATTCTGTTTTTTGTTTTATATATAGAGCAATAAACCTATTCTTGATTTATTGTTGTACGGTTGTGAGATAAGAAATTGTGAGTTGGTGAATATATAAACAGCTCATCGCATTCCTTGTGCAATGGCCATAAACTCATTTTTCTAATTTTTATAGTGATTAATTTTCAAGTCTATGTTAATGCAGTCCAAAATTTCTTGTAATGAATTAAATAACAGAGATGTGAGATTGATCTTTGCTAGTGGATTGACTATCTAGTTTACGTTGATGCAGTAGATTGTATTCAATAATTAGTGTCTCACATAAGACTACATTGTATTAAGTTGTAAGTCGTTGAAGTATAGATTACACATTCATAGATATTGTATTGTAAGCTCATTATATGAAAAAATCCTATTGCAAAGAGCTTGATATTTGCAAAGTTTATTGTGTTTGAATTGAAAATATGTTGCAAAGAATGCAAACCTTCATGAGAGTATTGTAATCTACAGATTCTGTTGTAGTAGGATTTACTAGACTATAAAAGGTTGCAGAGATTTAGACCTGCACCTTGTGTCATTTGCACTAGAAATTATAGTTTTCATTGCATATTTTTTCAACTGAAGATGCATTATTATAGAGAAAGTAGTAAAAGAAAATGCAAAGCAATTATAGAGGAGAAACCATTCTTCCTTGTAAGCCTCAAGAATTTGAATTGTATTCTCAGTCACATGTCCAATCGAGACATCACCAATATGTCGATGTGTGTCCTCTTCCTGGATTTCCATCAGGCCTTCTTTCTGGGACTCCTTAAAACAAATCCAATGCAAACACTATGAGGAGCTGATGTGTATACTAAATCAGGGTTTCCCATTTGAATTTCCTATCATGACACTTTAAAACAATGCTGATACACAACTCTGAAACATTGACACATGTCTTGCTAGGAACCTCCCATCGAACTTTCCCTACATTCCACCTTGAAGCAAATCTGACATGAAAATCCAACATAGGACTGTGAAACACTGATATATGTCCTTTTGGTATTTTTCCATCAAACCTTCCCATCAGACCTTAATTGTTGGGACTTCCCCCAAACATCTTTGTTTGTCTATGCAATATGGGCACTCCAATGGCCACTCTACTTCTTGCATGTGTCCACGTCTGATACGCTATTGGAACAAAACTTTTAGGGATTCTCTTGAATATCCTCACTGAAACCTCTAATATAGGAGCTTCGATATCTAATCATATTTTTCCACTTGTCACCATGTTGAGGTTTTACTCATTCCTCATCATGAACACTTTCTTTTTAACTCCAACAAGTAACCTCCAATGCTTAGTCTCCCGCTGTGACATGTCAATTGTCAATCGGATATTGGGATTTCCCCATTGATGTTTCTCTAGATTATCACCAATATCACGCCTGATATCAAACACCAACAAAAACTAGCTTCTGCCGCATGTCATCCTTCAATTCGCTATCGCGATTTCTCCATCGTGTTTTCCAATCTTCTCGACACTAAGCCAAAAAATTTCCTCAATCTTGATCAACACTTCTATTTTTCTCCTATAAACATGGGTTTTTAGCCCATACAGCTCCGATGTTGCAACCTAGAGCTCTAATACAACTCTGTGATGTACCGATCCATTAACCAAATGAAATAGAGGGGGATATCAACAATTATGGATTATTAATTAAGCCTGAAGGCCATATACAAATTTATATTGAAAATAATAGTATGTAGAAGCATAATAATAAACACAATGGAATTTAAAATCAATCAACACACATAATACATGCATTTTACCACATAATATAACACATGCATAATCATAACTCATAGCTCAGATTCAATCAACAACATTTTAGGTTCAAACACAAGAATTACTTATCTGTAACAAGGATCCAAACAAGTGGTGATGTAAGTGCAATTTTCTACCCAATTTCAGGTACTCTATCCAACATATACTATTTTTGCTAAGATTTGATCCCCAAGATGGGCTACGATTCTAGTAGGGAAAAGGGGACACCTATAGCCTTCTATATCCCAGTCCACAACCCCATTTTCTATCCATGCTCAACCAAATGCTCATATAGAGATCTACAGTAGTCTTATTCATCCTTCGTACTTTTGAATCCACAATACCTTTCCCACACAACACCTTCTAGGCTCAGGAATCCCCTTCACCAATCTGGGTCCCTAGGTGATCAATCTTGCCAAGTGCTTCGAGTGTGTGCATAGAAAGAGTCTAACTAGGTTCCTTCTACTTGAGATCTAAATGTATCTTTAATTCATTGTTCCTCGAGTAGGTATGAGTAGTAGAACTCACAAGGATGGTCTCAGGCCTTGAGGCTCACTTACAACCATCTCTCTCTCTCTCTCTCTCTCTCTCTCTCTCTCTCTCTCTCTCTCTCTCTCTCTCTCTTCTATTACAGATCAATATTTTTGGGTAGAGAACAATTTGGTGTCAGACAAATCCTATGAAAACACGGGAGGGTAGGAGTGTTTGATGCATAAGATAAGTTGATGAGTGTCTACGTAGAGTAAAACAAACTATGCATGATGGTGAGCGAGGAAAATTTTTCTACATTAGCAAATTGGGTGAGTCCACATGTGAACGAGTCTCATCGATAGTCCACATGTCACAATGATAGTATCAGGGTGATGTCTATGTTTGTGAGGGTCTAAGTCTATGAGGGTCCGAGTGTGATCAAGGTTTGGGAAAAATGAGAGTGAGTCTATGAATCTGCCAAGGTGTGTAATTCATGGTAGAGTCTAGGAGAATCAATGTGTGAATGGTAAGCTTAGCAACTATGACTCCCCATGTAGAATAGATGGGAAAGGAATTCTGCAACTGCCACAAAATCACCCGCATCCCCATTCTTCATTAATTACATGAAGTTACTTTTCCCACCAACATCACACTTGAAATAAATTATTGAGTGAAATTAGTAAAGGCAGTAATTGTTCATTCAAGGATCATGGCAGCAATTGGACCACCTCTATGGTTGAAACTTGGCAGTCAAGGATTCAATCCCCTATAGGAACCATTTCCTCTTCCCCTCTAATGGAATCATAGCCCCTTTGGTGCACCTTACACAACCGTCTTGGATCATTCATATTATTTATCAACATAATATTTAAGTAGCATTAGGATTAGCTTAATAAGACAATCACACAGTTTAAATAAGAAAACATTTACATAATAGATTTAATATATATATTCCAAGTCTCAAATTGAGGGTATTACAGTTAATGACAAGTTATGGGTTTTAATTAAGAGAGATTAACACTTGTGGGAAAGACACTCCATTCATGATGCCTATGATTAATTTGGAATACACTAGTTTTTAAATTTGTTTGATATTAGAGTTAGATATTATATTTAAACATTTAAAACACCGTAATAGGTTGTTTTTTGTCACCTCAAGATACTCAATAATAATTAGCATGTTATTTATCTACTACCTTTAATATAACCATTAGATATCAATTTTTATGTTTGTGAGTGTGAATGTAATGCTGCTCCAACCAAATGGATATTAAAATTAATATAAATATTGAAAAATAAAGAAATCTATTTCCTAAAATAAATAACTTCATTTCACTAGATGAACTCTAAGGTTTATTAGAAAGTTTACTCATTCACAATAATAAGTGATAGGATCCCTATATCCCTACAATGGATAGAATACTTATGTAACACTTCCAAAATATAAGTTGAAATTTGTACCAATTATTATAAAATCTTCGCAATAAACACAACATGTTTTCTCCCTAGAAATGATATATAAATGAATAGTGATGAGAATCATTAATTATATATAAAAAAGAAACTTTTTTATAGTTCCATCCTCGGCCGCATGGTTCAGCTAGCGGGAGGGAACGTGGCTCCCTCCTTTCATAATGTTATTGTGAAACCAACTTGGATGTTGGTTCACGCCAATGGTTCCTACTCGGTAAAGCTCATTGAAGAAGGGAACTCTGGGAAACCAAAGCCACAAGAAGAAGTGCTCATCGAAAATGGAACTACTATAGGTACAAGCACTCAACAACTAGCTACCAAAGCTCCCTGAAACAAATTCCTTCCCAGGACATATAGCATCCAATTTTGGAGGTTACCTCCAATTGGGTAGGGGCGTACAAGGAGTACATGAAGGATCACACCCTATTCTACAAGTTCATGGGATTCTAGCCTAAGGAGAGGGATCTTCAGGGATGTATAACAAGTGGAGGCCCAAAGGATAAATAGAACTAAATATAGGCTTGAAGGGATTCTTTATTATGATATTTTCCAATACATAGGACTAGGAACAAATCATTGAACAAGGTCCCTATTTTCTCAACAATGCTTGGCTATTCATGAGATATTGGAAGGATAAATTTATCCCTGATCACAAATACTTCTCGGAAGTTCCGATATGGGTTTGGCTCTTCTCATTTCTCCAAGAATACTGGAAGGAAGAAACCATAATCGGTATAGGGAACACCTTGGGAAAGTTCATAAAAAAATATGAGATAACAAAAAGGGCTAGGTACACCTATTTCTCCCAGATATGTGTCAACATGAATGTTTCAAAGCCACTCCCTGAATATATTTTCCTTAGCTTCGAAGGTGGAGAATGCATTCAAATTGTATCCTATGAGCACATCCCCTTTTCTTTCCGACATTTCCATGAATATGGGAATGTTTTTAGGGACTTCTCTCTGGTTCCAACTCCCAATCCTCTGTCTCCCCAACTCACTCAAGATGGCTTCACCATTATCAGGAGAAAATAGAAAGGGATCCCTAAAGCGACCACCATAGTCCCCAATAGTTAAGTTTCTACCTCTAATCAATTTGCGTACTTGGAAGAGATGGATATGGAGCAATAGGATCCCAAGAGAGTGGAATTGTGTGAAATAGACCAATATAACGAAAAATATTTATCCTGACCAAGCCAAGAGACGGAAGCTAGACCCTTTGGAAGAAAAAACCATGGAGGAATGTGAGGATCACGATACGAATGAGGAGGAAAGAGAAACATAAATCCTAGATCATGAACTTCAAAAAATCATAGAGACATGAAGAAAATGAGACCTAGCAGTGATCCCCTATCCCCACATTGTGCTCATTCAAAAATCCCTTCAAGAAGCAGTGGCTAGACTGTCTGATCCTAAGGAAGAGATATTCAGGGAAACTAGCGTAGAATTTAACCTTCTCACAGGCCGCTTAGCTTGCTTGGAGGTAAGAAGGAAGTAAAGCATGGTATAAAATCAAACTCACAGAGGCTCGTGGAACTGGGGGAGCATTTGATGGAATTAGGTAACCACCGATCCCTTTCTTACTAGATTTAGTCACTCCCTTACAACCATTAGTTAGCCTTTATTAAAATCATATCCTGAAATATTTGTGGTCAAGGTGGAAAAATAAAGTGACTCACTCTCAAATCCAAAATACAACAGGAAATGCCATCAGTTTTCATGCTGCAAGAAACAAAGTTTTCTATGGATTCTCTCCTCAACTTATCATAGTTTTGTTGGAAAGGTGGTAAATAAATGGCCACATATGCCACTCGGACCCCTGGAGGAATTGCTATATTGTGGAATCCCGCTCTCATCCAGTTGCCCAATTTTTCTCTACTTAGTTCTCTCTATCAACCTCTTTTCTTCCTAGCCTCATAGTTCTGTAGAACTCTGAGAAGTATCTATGGGACGCACTCCCATGATTCCAAAAGTGGCTTCTTTTATTCTCTCTCTCATATCAAACATCCATCCTTGTATTCGGCCTGGATCTTGGTAGGTGACTTCAACTTGATTTATTCCCCTCTCGATAAAAAATGAGGCATTGACCGTATTGATGCAACTATCAGATCCTTTGGACCACTCATTACGTCTCTAGATTTGGTTGATATCATACCTAAAAAATTTACTCATACATGGAACAAAAAAAGAGGAGGAATCCATCAAGTGTCCTTTAGGCTTGATATATTTATTCTGCTCACCAACTTAGTGCATTCTGGATCCATCCTTGACACCTTCATCCTCTCAAGTCCTTGATCTAGTCATTGGCCAATCAACCTTGAAATTGATGAATACAGTTGCCCCCACAATTTTCCCTTTAGGTTCAATTTTTTTTGGCTAGGTAATCCTGAATTCATGGAAACTCTTTCCACATGGTGGGAAAATGCTTCGGCATTACAAGGCTCCAAGATGTTTAAACCTCAGCAGAAGCTAAAATGGATCAAAGGTAATATCAAAACCTAGAACAAGGAGATATTTGGAAATATCTTCGAAGAAAGGAATAAGTTTGAGGAGGAGATGGCCATAGTTCAGTAGGATTCCATCTCTAGGGTTTAATATGAAAGCCTCTTACAAAGGGGAAAACAACTTCAGGATGACATAAATCAAAGAATGGACCAAGAATAAATTATTTGGAGACGTAAGTCATGAGTAAGGTGGCTAAAGGAGGAGAGCAGAATTCAAAATTATTCCACGACTTCATATTGCAATGTGGAGCTCACAATCACATCTCTCTTCTTCACTCTAGGAAAGGGGAGATTTTAACTAAGCATCATGAAATCGCAGAGGAGTTGGTTCACTTTTACAACACCCTGCTCAAGGAAGATAAGATTTACAAGGAACGAGCCATGAATACCATTATTTATAATATTCCGTCCTTATTATTGGCTAAGAAGAATGATAGTCTTATTTGTCTGATAGCTACAGAGGAAGTCTCTAAAGTGATCAAGGACACGCCTATTGGAAAATAACCTGTCCTGGATGGATGCATGACTAACTTTTACCATCATTGTTAGAATATTGTGCATCAAGAAGTTTGGGAGTCTATGGAAGAATCCATAAATTAAAAGGATTTCCTTCTAGTAGTCATCGCTAATTTTATAACTTTCATTCCAAACGAGGACAACCATGTGCACCTAGGTAAATTCAAACCCATCTCCCTTTGCAATTATATATATAACATCCTCACCAAATTTATTGCAAATAGATAAAAATCCATTCCACCTTTCTTAATTTTGGCGGAACAATCGAGTTATGTGGAAGGGAGGAAAATATTGGATGGCATCTTGACTTCCCATGATACGATTCACACACTAAAAATATAAAAAAAGGCTGGCATGCTCATTAAACTAGACCTTTTAAAATATTTTGATAAGATTTCCTAGAGATACATGGTGTTAGCAACCAAATTGACCCTAAGGTTGTGGAAAGGTCTCCTTGAGGTAACAGACAGAACCACTTTAGGAGGAATAAGTTGGATTCTTACTCTCCAAAGAGGGATCTCTCATAAATTGGTTTAACAGGGCCAGATATATGAATAAAATTAAGAAAGAATTATTGTTTGGTTGAAAGAAAAGTGGATTTCCATTGGGTAGTGGAGTCAAAACAAACAAGTATGATTAAAACTGACAATGCTTTGCAAATAAACCCACGCAGAGGCAAGATAGATACCAGCAGACAATCAAAGAGATTTTTTTTGGTGATTAAGAAGAATAGACGAACAGTCCATTGATATAGAGCATAAAATAATGAATTCTATATCAACTTTAGTAGAAAATGGTTACGGATGCTTGAAATGAAAGGAATAGAGCATAACATCTATTAATTCTATCCCAGCACTACACTTATCCAAGCATGAAAAAGCATAACAAGGTGAATTAAACAATGAAGGAAAACATTCACATAAGGAGAGAAGTAAACAGACTGTGAGACCAACAACACATGAATCTCTAATAGAAAAACTTGCTCGGCCTTGCCAGATTTTATTAAACAATATCTCAAAAATGCTCAACGCAGAGAGAACTCACGAGTTCCAAAAGTTTTCAACCCTTTTTCATTCTATTACATTGCTTTTATAGATATTCCTAGCCTTCTGGCTCAAGCAGTCTCAATAGAAAATGGTTATACTATGAGTGACACCTATTCAAAACAAGCATGCCACTCTCGAGACTTAGTTACAAAAACTAACAGAAATAGTAAAAACCAAGCTTAATTTTTCCCTTTACAAACTTACTGGACGCTTTACACTATGACAACATGCTTTACACTATGACAACATACTCCTAGAAAAACTGAATAAGATGCCTTCATGACTATTTTCTCTAGCTGTAAGCCTTCACGATCTTCGAATCTTTCATGTGTGTAGCTTTAGCTTAGCTTTGCCATATTTGTCAATGAGCTTCCATTGTTCGGCAGTTGGTAAATCTGGCATGGCTTGCTCCTTAAGTAGCACCCTCATCTCTGTGTGATATTTATACGAATAATACTGGAGGTGTGGACCTTCTTTTCTAAACATCATACCTAGCTTGAAGTATTTGGCTAACTTGTCTACCATTGTTTGTCTAGACGGCAATTGGTCCATGCCTGCAAAATCTATATAGTCCATCTTACACCTTGTCAATTTGTTCTGATATTCGTCTTGGGTGATCATAGTGCCATATTCTTCCCAGAAAAGAGGAAACCATTTCTTAAATAAAGGATCAAACATATCCCTAAGACCTTTCATCTACTGTGCCATAATGTCAATTCCAGATTCAACAACCTTCACATGTTGATGCTTAAGCATCACTTTCTTTTCCCAGATGATGATGGAAGCCCTATATTTTATTCCAGTCATCTTAGTATCCTCCTAAGATAGGCCATTCAGGAAATCCACAACATTCTCAGGATGCTCTGCAGGCTTCTTGTTCAATTTCTCATTAGCAGCTGACATACCCTTCTTTGCCAAGTTTATCATAGCTTCTTTGTCTAAGACAAAATCGAGGAAGGGACTCAAGTTGTTTTCCTCAGTGATGATGTTGTCCCAAATCACTTGCTTGGCCTCTTCAAGTGAAGTCTAGCTTGTATCCTTCCTTGTCAATTAATCACATTCAGTCTTCATCCCCTGGTACTTGGTTTCCCAAACCTCCTTTTCCTTTTATGCATTAGACATCAAAGTCTTCAGATTTGCAACCTGTTTCTTCAACCTAGATACCTCCATGTCCTCAAGACTAGATTGGGCTATGGCTAATACAAGGGAGAAATCCCCAGCCTCTATGTAAGGTGTTTCCATAGTATCCATTTCCTGACTCTTATCTTGTTTTTTCTCCTTCAACCTCTTCTCAAGCTCCTCAACTTGGGCCTTCAAAACCTTCTCACTTGCCACTACAATGGACATATCTATATTCCATTTATTTTCCCTCTCTTCAAAGCTCAACAACCTAGCTTCATAGTTTGTTAGATTCCCTTGGATCTTTTCCCTCTCTTCTTCCAACTCGGCCAGCTCAGATGCCTCCACCAATTTAGTGGAGGGAATTTTCAAGTTTTTCTTCATTTGTTGGATGAGGTTTTCCTTCTCATCCAACAACTTCAGTATGTTGGCTCTTTTGTCTTCTTGGGTATCAGTAGCTAAATATGCAGTTTGGTATTTTTTTCTTGTGCTTTTAGGGACTTGTTTTCTATCTTTTCTATTCTCAGCTGATTCTAGACTTTGTCTATATTGGCCTGTATTTTAGATAGATCTAGGGAAGCTTTCAACAATTTATTATAGATGACTTTGCCAGTCTCTTTATGTAAATTGATTACATCTGGCACAGGGATGTCCTCCAAATTTACTTTCAGCTCAGTGGCCTTATTCTTGGTAGCCAAAGCCAGACTTAGGGTATTCTGGACAAGGCTCTTGCTTGCCACTAAGGATACATCCTGCTTTGAAATATTTCTCACATTTGCATATATCTTAGCATCCTCTGAGATTGTTTCTGTACTCTCTTCATATTCTTATAGTAACTCATCCCTGTTTTTGCTTGATGCTGTAAGATCAGTGGGTGGTTGGTTGAATTTATGTTCTTTGACTTCAAAAAAAGGTACTTGGACCCTCACATGTTTCTTGTTTTTGGTATGCCCTACTGGTACTATTACCAATTTTGGTTCAAGTTTATCTATTTTATGTCTCTTAGGGGCCCTTTCTGTATCATCATCCACATCCATGGGCTCACTTCCTTCTATCTTGCTAGGCTCCCCAGAGCCACTTGTAGGGGGCACCTTTTCTTCAGTTGTTGGCCTTGGGCTGGAGGAGCTGAGTGGTGTGGGATTGATGTGTGATACTAAGGAGGTTGAGACCTCCTGCTCATCCACTTCCATCTGACCTTTGTCAGGGTACTCTAACCAATTTTCCATTTATGCCAGGCCTATAAGTTCGAAATGCTCATAACCCTTCCTGTTACTCTCCTTCCTCCTTTCTGAAATGATGTGGTGAGGATCATAATTCATGGCTGATCTGTATTGGAATCCCATTTCAATCACTATTTTATCAATGCATGGGAGGGAATCCTTTCCCTTGACAATGAAAGGGCGTATTGTTCATGGGAAACTGATGTCTGGGGACTTCTTTTCGTCCAAGAAGTGCTTACATTCCACCTTCAATTTTTGTCTTATGAATTCCAAGGTAAGTATTATGGGGGTCAGGAAAGTAGGTAACACATAAGGATCATATGAATAGTCATAGACCCTGATAATAGTGCCATGCTTCAGCAAGAACCAACCTCCAACTCTTTTCTGCATGGAGGGTTGCAGCAAGTCTTTCATTTCCGGCAGCACCCAAGGTAGCCTTTTTTGGAAGAAAATGAAGTAGACCTATGACATAAGGTCATTCATGAATGCTTTATAATATGAAGACATTTCTTTGGTGAGGTGCAACTCTAGCACCTGTGGGTTCTCTTCATGTGATACCAGGAACATCTTCAATAAGTATGATTGGAATCTGAAAGTCTTTGTCTTAGGGAATTACACTAGCTGAGAGTGAATTCTTTCAGCCAAGGCTTTGTCAAACTTGAGACATGCACACTGGGTAGGAAGGTTGGGGTCCTTTGGCTCAATAGGGAAAGTAATTAAAACAAACATCAAGCTTATCAAGGGCTCAGTTATATACTCGTCGCGTGGGCCAACATGGTAATAACACACTTTGATTCTTCCTTAAAAAATTTGGCTTCACCAGGGAAGGGTACGCCCTGGAAAGAGGCATTTGGCTATAGGGAAGCATGGTAAAAACTCTGTTTCAATGGAATTGGGGAAATCTTATAGTGTTGGATTAGGGTTTCCTTTGTGTAGCTTTGGGATTTTTGACAAACCTCGGCTGGAATGGCCGGGGATTTTATGATAGTGAGGGAGTTTACATAACACAAAAATCTTGACGTGGAGGCGTTAATGATCACTCTCTGATTTGGGGAGTAGTTGCAGATGCACCATTCTACAAATTCAGGACAACATGGGGTTTGACTAGATATGAATAAGTGGAAGAAAGAGTGATAAACCTTATGAACGTCTATGCTTTGGGCCCTTATGACCTCCAATATCTCTTTAGCAGTTTCTATGGAGTTGCTAATCAACATAGTATCGTATACCTCATAGTCTTTATCCTCCACCAGCTCATTTATCTTTTGGTGCTCAAAACCCAAGGGTTCCACAGATCCATCTATTTAAAGACTTTAGCAGGGAGGTGGACGGCCTACCTGGTTGTTTAATAGTTGGGTTGAGCTCCTGGGCTCCTAGTTGGTTTGTCGGCTCCTACACGGTCCGCTCCTATTGCTTTCCAATGCAAATAGGACAAAAGGGATCCGGATCTCCATATAGGCGATCCCCTTTTATATTATTAACCTTGCCATATCATCCCTGCAGTTGTGACAGTGATGGAGCTATGCTAGCCATTCATCCATGCGATTGATCGTGAGCCGTAGATATCCTTAGTATTTACCTCCATCATCCTCCGTGGCTTCTATCTCTACTAAGTGTCATCTTGCTAGCACCTTTGATCTGTGAAAACATTGCGAGCCATCAATCTGGTCCCTACCTAGATCTCGGCCATCCCAAGGTGCGGCCTTTTACCGAGTTCACAGATTTTGGGCCCATTGATTTCACCTGCAAGATGGATTTGCGAAATTACATCTAGTCATTGATCTTCCTCCCACCAGATCTACACCATTGGAAAGTGCGGGGTCTACCAAAACGTTTCCAAATATGAAAATCACATTTCTTCACACATGTCAAAAATGCGAACAACTTCCCGACCGTAGATCTGCACCAATGACCGTTGATCAAGCCTTTAAAGTGCCCATAGGCTTACACTCCCTCCTACGCTAAAACAACATCCTTATTTCGTGAAGCATATTTATGGCCGTAGATTTTTACCACCGATGATCTAGACCATCCATAGATACCGCCGCATAACTGTAGGCATATTTTTACTATTTTACCTCTATTTGTAATATTTCAGACCTCAGATTTTATTTCCTCCTTCTCTTATCCATAACTATCTATCCAGATATCCCCCTTAGAGATATTATGGGCTATTTGACTCAGACCACCGAGGATTTCTTCATTCTCTTCAGGGATTACACCTCCCACTTCACCCAGGACAAAACTAGTGCCAACAACTGGCTCCAATTGGGGATGTTATCCTCCCAGTGAGGTAGAAAAGAACCCTGCAGACTAGTGCTTGATCTATAGGGCTATCTCCCAGAACTCAGAGCTCTGCTCTTTCTTTCTCTTCTCATGAAAAAAAAAAAAAAACGAGTGGCTTTCCTCCAAGTCTCAGGGCCTTCTCCTCGAGCTTCAAACCCTTTGGTCCACCATTTAGCTGAAATGTAAATGCAAAACAACATATGCAAAAATATGTACAAATTATGATACAAGGGTTACCTGTCATCCTCAGGATAGGTAATGCTTCAAAAACCTCCCATTAACCGGACCTCCTGTAAAAGGAGACCCATCTTGATGCTCTAGAATGAAATAATTTATTGCTCTATTTGCTGCAATGAAATATGGGCCCACACACATATGATCAAACTTTCCATGCTTGTCTTCTCTGGTAGCATCCCATTTTAGGACCAAATCATTAACCTGAAACTGCTCCTCTTTGACCTTCCTGTCAAAGGTATTCTTCTTTTTCTCTTGGTGTACCTACACTTTGTCATAAGCTTTATCTCTTAGCTCATTCAATTATATTATCTAGTTCACTCTTCTTGTCATGTCCCAAATTTGGCATTAGGTCACAATGGACTAATCACATTGGCCCTATTCATTAGAGTTTGTCAAATTGATGTTAAAGGTCAAATAATTGCCAAGGAGGAAAATTACTAGTTTCCTAGGTTTGGGGTGGAAGCTTTGAGATTTGGAATAATGGGGATAATAAATGATGTTTGAACATTAGAATGGAATAAATATTTAATAAAGGAGCTAAATAAATATATACAAGTGAAAATCAAAGTGGCATTTCATCATGAAGACACAGGGAGGAAGTGGGACCCACATATGGCTAGATTTCCCCACTACACTTGGCATCATTCTCTCACCAATTCGAATTCAAAGTGAATGGTAACATACTTGGGCGAGTCCAAAAGTTATTATTCATTGCATGACTCATCCAAGGTCAAAATATAGAGGAAGAGTAACTCCCATGGAAGAGGAAGAGGCAATTTGGAGCTAGTGAGACACTTGGGCTAGATTCCCTAGCTCTATGACAACAATGATGAAGATGCTATCACACCTATGACACAAATCAGACCTGAAGGATGACATATGACATATATGACATGTCAGGGCTAAAAATAGACTCCAAGAGGGCGCACAAGGGTGTTAGGGCAGCTAAGATGCTTCCACATGTGATTTGGTGGAAGTGGGAGACTAGGAATTGTTGTACAAGTGGTAGATTCAGATTCAGCTCTAGCTCTTGGCAGACTAGAAAACATTCCAAGACTAGGATACTCATGCAGTTTCTGATGTTTCTCTTTTTGCAAAAGTTTTTGTTTTATCTTTTTGCAGGCAGAACATTCTGCATGCTGACCTCTATGTTCATACTCAGACAAACCGAAAAAAGATTCATTATTTACAGGTTCATTCGGGATTGGTTCTTCTAAAGAATTTTTACTTATCCGGTTAGAAAGTGCTTGACGTCTTGCAGCATTATAGGATGATGTTGACACAGACCTGATCAAAGGAGGACCAAATCTGGGGATTGGTTCTGGATGAGGTGATCGGAAAGATGAAGAGGCTTCATCAAAAATCAAAGGCTTGGGGTTCATAACGGCTTTTACTCTCTCTTGGTGCCTAAGCTCAGTATATTTAAGTTCCCATGACTGAGGATACTTAATGCCAGTCCAATTAAACGTTATGGGAGTAGCATTTTTCGATTTTGCAGTTGGTGTTTCTACCACGCTGCAAGCTGCAGAACTCTGGGCAACATGAGATCGTAACTGGGGTAAAGTATCATTTCCAAACCTTGCACAGACACCACCTTTTAATTGAATGATTTTAGAACCAGACAACATATTAAATCCTTTAGGTAAAATATAAGCCTTAAGAATATCATAGATATGAGGGTCGTCAAGACTAACAGAAAAACGGGGATAAACAGTACCGAAAGCAGGGCCATCATGGAGTGGGGCAGTAAAGCCACCGATGACAACATCAGAAAAATTATTATGACGGGTATCTACAATACAACATAAAGAAGAAACTTGTAATCTAGGATGGACAAGTGGACCTAAGCCTAATTTAACAGCTCCGAAATGTGCATATTTAAAATGTCTTTCTTTTGCCCAATCAATCTGAGATTTATCAAGAAGAGAAATATGAATAGGCTCTTGTTCATCAGTAAAAGAAATGTCAATACTTGAGACTTTAACCTGAGTAGCTGTATGAAAATTCCACCACTTTAGTCTGTATACATCACGGGGTAAAATCTGAGGCAATTCCCAGTTGGCTGTTGGGTTCTGGTCATCTATTGTGATATAGGATGCATCATCTGAAGTAGAAAGCATAAAAGAACTGGACCTTCTTTCTGCAAGTGAGACTTCTATGTCATTGGCTGACTGACACTCTAAATTTGCTAGGGGAACTGTATCCATTGTGGGATCCATTAGAAATGAGGTGAGTCCTAGCTTCTACGCTGTGGGCAACTATGTAGTCTTACTCCCCTTCCCTCGGGCCTTACTGCTACTCTGACTTCCACACTACGCTTACACCCCAATAGTCCCTACAATTTCCTCAGCAGTCGTTTCCACTGCCTACAAGATACAATTGTTCACAGAGTTGTCGAAATAAAAGCAGCCAATAGTAAATTCGTTATTGTCACACATGCATCATATAAAAGCAGAGTATAGATAATACCAGAAAAACTTGAGAATAAACCTCACTGGCTCTGATACCAACAAGCAGGATCTGGTGATACTTGCTTTATCTGTGGAAAGAAAGGACATTGGGCATCCAAATGTCCTGATAGAAAGTCTAAGCCCAGATTAGCTGCTTTATGTACAGAGTTGGATCCACAATGGTGGGATTTGTACAAAGTTTCTATTGATTCTCCTTCTCCCTCTGGAGAAATTATCTATTTTCCTGATTCAAAGTCTGATGATGATTCTGATTCTTCTCAAGATGATATTCCTGATTTTGCTAAATGTGATCCCGAGTCTTGTACAGATTCCGACACGGAACCACATTTAGGGGGGTGTGAAGTGCCAGATCAATTTGATCTCCCTGATTTTGATTTTAACTTGTATATGTTTTCAAGAACAATCTCTCCTGTACAGATTGAGAAAAGAATTGCCTCTATTGATTTGCAGTTATCATCTATTCCCATCTATAGACATCAAGAAAGAACTGAACTTAGAAATGAAAAGAAAGCTTTGCAGGCTCAGTTGCAAAACATCAGCAAAGAAAAGGGTAAGGAAAAGTTACAATTAACTTTTAATCCTGCTGATCTTTATAAAGAATACCCTAGTGGTCATGCAGACAGACAAGCTCACAGGTCAGACAGAGAAAAAATGCTGAAACATAAGCTGAAAAGAAAACAAGATGAAATAAGGAAATTAGTTAAAGAGGCAGATGAGATTAAGAATGCATTAACCATTCTATTAATGGAAAAAGATCAATCATCAGAGGATGAGTTGTCCAATGAAATAGAAAGGGTTTGTGGTCATACGGAAAAGGATAGTCCAGAAGAAGAATCTCCTGACAAAACCTCTGAACATTCTCCCTCTCCCAAGTCACAAAGCCTGAGCCTTTTAGGTGCTGTCTCCGGCCCTAAGCTTTTCATCACATTAATATTCTGTCCTGCTGAATTTAAACCTTATCCAGTACAATGCCTAATAGATTCTGGATGTCAGTTCAATTTAGCCAAAGGGAATGCTCTTCCTCAATTTTATTGGGAAGATACTAAAGAATTTGGTTCTGCAATTCAAGGAACTCCTGTTTATCTAACTGGGAAAGTAAAGGATTTTCCAATATCTTTATCTTCTGTAAATAGTTCTATTTCCTTATTTAGATTAGATGCTGTCAAAGAAGATTGTGTTTTAGGTTCTGATTTTCTAGTTTCTATTATTCCATTTTCTATAGATACTCAGAAAATGTTGTTTCAGTGTACAGTCAATAACCAGTCTGTGGTCATGCCTTTGAGTCATACCTTTAAACCACAATGCAAACCAATCTTACAACAACCCCAGAGTCAAACCCAACCAAAAGTCTCACTAGATAAAATGGAAAGGTGCATATCTTTTGCTCAACTCAATAGTGAGAAATATCTTGAAGGAATTTCTGGAAGGTTAAAAGGGGATTGTTGTTCTGAAAGTCCTAATGCATTTTGGACCAGAGAAAAATATTTTGTTTCTTTACCATTTGATCCTCTTCAAAAAATCAACCCTATGAAAGCCTCTGCTAGATTGATGAGCCCCAGTGAAAGGGAATTATGTTCTAAAGAAATCCAAGAGCTCCTGAGTAAAGGATTAATTGAGCCTTCAAAAAGTCCTTGGGCTTGTAGAGCTTTCGTTGTGAACAAACACAGTGAGCAGAAAAGAGGTAAGCCAAGGCTTGTAGTAAATTTCAAACCATTGAATGCTATTCTACAGAAAGTCAGGTATCCTTTGCCTGATAAAGCAAGCCTGTTGCAGAAAATAACTGGATGTTCTGTCTTCAGCAAGTTTGATCTCAAGTCTGGTTTTTATCAGATTGGTATAGAAGCAAAGGACAGATACAAAAATGCTTTTGTTGTTCCACATGGGAAATATCAATGGAAGGTGCTACCATTTGGAATAAATAATGCTCCATCTGAATTTCAAAAGAGGATGGAAGATATTTTTAGAGATATCCCTTGGTTAGCGGTTTTTATTGATGATATTTTAATTTGTTCAAAAAATCTCCAGGAACATCTAAAACATCTACAGCAGTTTTATGACTTGGTCTTTAAGCATGGGTTAGTCTTATCTGCAAGTAAAATGGAAATAGGTAAGACTGAAATTGAATTTTTGGGTCTACGTATCAAAGCCGATCAGGTTGTGTTGCAAAATCATGTATTGCAATCCTTCGAGCATTTTCCTGATAAAATTCTAGAAAAGACCTAGTTACAAAGATTTATAGGTTGCTTGAATTATATCATACCTTTCTACAAAGGGAAAGCTGCTGATATCCATTGCCTGCAGCAAAGATTGAAGAAGAATCCTATTCCATGGTCTGATCAAATGACTTTGGCTGTCCAGCAAATTAAAGCCAAAGTAAAGCAACTGCCAGCCCTCAATCTTCCTCAAGGGACTGGTAAACTAATCATAGAAACAGATGCCTCTAGTACAACATGGGGTGGTGTACTATTAGAAGAAATTGACAACAAGGCTAATATATGTGGTTATGCATCTGGTTCTTTCAAAGGAGCTGAATTAAATTATCCGAGCAGTCATAAAGAAATTTTGGCTGTTAAAAAGACTGTCAATCACTTCATCCTGTATTTAAAACCAGTCAGATTCATTATCAGAACATATTTAAAAATTATGCCTGGTATTTTCAAGAATGAGAACTTAATGGCTGAAAACAGCAGCAGAATTCTAAAATGGTTCCTTTGGCTTAGTAATTTTGATTATGATATTGTTTACAAGCCAGGATATTTAAATTGTCTTGCTGATATGTTAACACGTGAGACTGTGCAGATTTTGCCCAGTTTAAATATGTTCTCATCTGAAGCTGGTGGATCTGGTTCTAACCAAAACCAAATTTATATGCGAGACAGGATGGTTTCCTACAAAGACAAAGCTCCATTCCAAGAAGAAGAAGAAGCTCTCCGAGCTCCTCCTGGATCCTTGTTCTTAGCCCCATGGGATAAGGATATTTCAGAAGAAGAACGTCAGCAGTTGCTGGATTATGCTGACAAAGATGAAGCTGAAAAATTTCTCAGCCTCACACTGGTAAAAGAAATTCAAGAAAGCCCCTATAAGCTCAAAATCCTGGAAAGATGGGAAAAGGCAGCATTCCGAGGACTCCAGAAAGCCCAAGATAAATTGAAAGATTGCAAAGAAGTTTGGATCGATTGCAACAGCAAACCAGAAGGAGATATCTGGTATATTGATCTAGGTCAAGGAGACTTGACTTGGACAACTTATAATTAAATTCTGCAATTTTACAGAGAACAAACTTCTGTCATCATCTGTGCAGATCCGGGCAATATGAAGTATAGAAAGTGGTCCGGACGGACTCAAGTTTTCTTGGAAAAGTTTTGTCCCAGAATTGAATGGGTAGACAGAAAGGCTAATTTATTCTGCACTTAGAAGCAGACATGCAGGCCGCTGATCATCACCATCAGTGGTTTAAATTTAAGTTAAGACACCATGGAGGTAGATATACTCCACTGGATTATGTGGTAAATGTCACTCAGAAATTCATCAAAAGAGACTGTAATGGTAGAAGACTGGATACTAAAGTACACAGAAGAACTCTCCCGCTAAACTACAGAGTTGAGTCCCAATTTGCTTCTGAATTCGTATTTGGACCTAATGAGTATCTTAAAGGTTCAGATGTTGAAAGATGTTTCGGAGATCTCTTGTATCCTGATATGTTAGAAGAATTTCCTGAGAATGAATATTGGAGGTTTACAGAATCACAGCCTAACTACATAGATGAAGAAATAGCCAGGCGTGAACTTGAAGAAAACCTCTATGATGAAGGTTGTCTTGACTGTGTGTGTGGCGGTGTGCCAGGTCCCGATGGCACAACAGTATGTGTATGCGGTTCCGGCTATGACACTCCATGAAGACCCGTGACAGTTTCTGGGAATGAAGATTGTCGGTCCATGAAAGAATCTTTTGTACATATTTAGTGGAAGCCGTTGGTGGGCCTCTCCACATTATTTTGTCGGCCATGCTCACCGAAAGTTGTTTTTATTCCCTCGGTCTACTTTTGTACCGATATGCTTGTAATCATGCTGATGTAATAATAATGGCCCATGTTTGTCGGCCAATAGAATAACTTTATGTTAGTCAGATGTCTGTCTGTCGAGTCAGATGTACCGAGTCCCCATATGGCCGAGCCTCCAAGGGACGAGATAACATAGTGGTGGTCCCCACTATGCCCCGGGAATCTCTCTTTTCGACTGGTTAGTGTAAGTCAGTGGTAACCGGTCTACCGGATATGAAGCTATAAATAAAGGCTCCCGGGCTCATTGTAATGCATTCAGTTCATTTGGTTTGAGTCGCATGAGCAAGTAGTCCGCTCTGCAACTGAGTCTAGGTGTCGTCTGAGCAAGTAGTCCGCTCGACAGTCAGTAGGTTGTGTGAGAGCCGAGGCAAATATGCTCTGCAGGTTGCCCACTGTGGTATAACACTGCATCAGAAAGCCGAAGACTCGACCCTGTAAAAAGAGTCAAGTAAGGGTGCTAGTAAGCATATCCTGATGTTCCCAGGAGCCTGCAACTAACTACATGCCTTCGGGAAGTAGTGAAAGCTAAAAGGACTCAGGACATTGTGCTTAGGAAAAGTCAGAGTGCTGTGGTGACGAGCTTCGCTGTCCGAAGCCGATCCACTTAAGAGTCTGTAATCTGAAGAATGTTTATCATCATATTGATCATCTGCTTGGTAGCTGTTGCATTTAGCTTAATGGGAATCATTGGCAAGCTGTGTTTAAAAGATCAATGTGCTGAATATTTTGGCTCGCAATTATAAAGAATTTCCACAGAATTTCAGCACATTGATCTTTTAAACACAGCTTGCCAATGATTCCCATTAAGCTAAATGCAACAGCTACCAAGCAGATGATCAATATGATGATAAACATTCTTCAAATTACAGACTCTTAAGTGGATCGGCTTCGGACAGCGAAGCTCGTCACCACAGCACTCTGACTTTGCCTAAGCACAATGTCCTGAGTCCTTTTAGCTTTCACTACTTCCCGAAGGCATGTAGTTAGTTTCAGGCTCCTGGGAACATCAGGATATGCTTACTAGCACCCTTACTTGACTCTTTTTACAGGGTCGAGTCTTCGGCTTTCTGATGCAGTGTTATACCACAGTGGGCAACCTGCAGAGCATATTTGCCTCGGCTCTCACACAACCTACTGACTGTCGAGCGGACTACTTGCTCAGACGACACCTAGACTCAGTTGCAGAGCGGACTACTTGCTCATGCGACTCAAACCAAATGAACCGAATGCATTACAATGAGCCCGGGAGCCTTTATTTATAGCTTCATATCCGGTAGACCGGTTACCACTGACTTACACTAACCAGTCGAAAAGAGAGATTCCTGGGGCATAGTGGGGACCGCCACTATGTTATCTCGTCCCTTGGAGGCTCGGCCATATGGGGACCCGGTACATCTGACTCGACAGACCGACATCTGATTGACATAAAGTTATTCTATTGGCCGACAAACATGGGCCATTATTATTACATCAGCATGATTACAAGCATCTCGGTACAAAAGTAGACCGAGGGAATCAAAACAACTTTCGGCGAGCATGGCCGACAAAATAATGTGGAGAGGCCCACCAACGGCTTCCACTAAATATGTACAAAAGATTCTTTCACGGACCGGCAATCTTCATTCCTGGAAACTGTCACGGGTCTTCATGGAGTGTCATAGCCGGAACCGCATACACATACTGTTGTGCCATCAGGACCTGGCACACCGCCACACACACAGTCAAGACAACCTTCATCATAGAGGTTTTCTTCAAGTTCACGCCTGGCTATTTCTTCATCTATGTAGTTAGGCTGTGATTCTGTAAACCTCCAATATTCATTCTCAGGAAATTATTCTAACATATCAGGATACAGGAGATCTCCGAAACATCTTTCAACATCTGAACCTTTAAGATACTCATTAGGTCCAAATACGAATTCAGAAGCAAATTGGGACTAAACTCTGTAGTTTAGCGGGAGAGTTCTTCTGTGTACTTTAGTATCCAGTCTTCTACCATTACAGTCTCTTTTGATGAATTTCTGAGTGACATTTACCACATAATCCAGTGGAGTATATCTACCTCCATGGTGTCTTAACTTAAATTTAAACCACTGATGGTGATGATCAGTGGCCTGCATGTCTGCTTCTAAGTACAGAATAAAATTAGCCTTTCTGTCTACCCATTCAATTCTAGGACAAAACTTTTCCAAGAAAACTTGAGTCCCTCCGGACCACTTTCTATACTTCATATTGCCCGGATCTGCACAGATGATGACAGAAGTTTGTTCTCTGCAAAATTGCAGAATTAAATTATAAGTTGTCCAAGTCAAGTCTCCTTGACCTGATCAATATACCAGATATCTCCTTCTGGTTCGCTGTTGCAATCGATCCAAACTTCTTTGCAATCTTTCAATTTATCTTGGGCTTTCTGGAGTCCTCAGAATGCTGCCTTTTCCCATCTTTCCAGGATTTTGAGCTTACAGGGGCTTTCTTGAATTTCTTTTACCAGTGTGAGGCTGAGAATATTTTCAGCTTCATCTTTGTCAGCATAATCCAGCAACTGCTGACGTTCTTCTTCTGAAATATCCTTATCCCATGGGGCTAAGAACAAGGATCCAGGAGGAGCTCGGAGAGCTTCTTCTTCTTCTTGGAATGGAGCTTTGTCTTTGTAGGAAACCATCCTGTCTCGCATATAACTTTGGTTCTGGTTAGAACCAGATCCACCAGCTTCGGATGAGAACATATTTAAACTTGGCAAAATCTGCACAGTCTCACGTGTTAACATATCAGCAAGACAATTTAAATATCCTGGCTTGTAAACAATATCATAATCAAAATTACTAAGCCAAAGGAACCATTTTAGAATTCTGCTGCTGTTTTCAGCCATTAAGTTCTCATTCTTGAAAATACCAGGCATAATTTTTAAATCTGTTCTGATAATGAATCTGACTGGTTTTAAATACAGGATGAAGTGATTGACAGTCTTTTTAACAGCCAAAATTTCTTTATGACTGCTTGGATAATTTAATTCAGCTCCTTTGAAAGAACTAGATGCATAACCACATATATTAGCCTTGTTGTCAATTTCTTCTAATAGTACACCACCCCATGTTGTACTAGAGGCATCTGTTTCTATGATTAGTTTACCAGTCCCTTGAGGAAGATTGAGGGCTGGCAGTTGCTTTACTTTGGCTTTAATTTGCTGGACAGCCAAAGTCATTTGATCAGACCATGGAATAGGATTCTTCTTCAATCTTTGCTGCAGGCAATGGATATCAGCAGCTTGCCCTTTGTAGAAAGGTCTGATATAATTAAAGCAACCTATAAATCTTTGTAACTGGGTCTTTTCTAGAATTTTATCAGGAAAATGCTCGAAGGATTGCAATACATGATTTTGCAACACAACCTGACCGGCTTTGATATGTAGACCCAAAAATTCAATTTCAGTCTTACCTATTTCCATTTTACTTGCAGATAAGACTAACCCATGCTTAAAGACCAAGTCATAAAACTGCTGTAGATGTTTTAGATGTTCCTGGAGATTTTTTGAACAAATTAAAATATCATCAATAAAAACCGCTAACCAAGGGATATCTCTAAAAATATCTTCCATCCTCTTTTGAAATTCAGATGGAGCATTATTTATTCCAAATGGTAGCACCTTCCATTGATATTGCCCATGTGGAACAACAAAAGCAGTTTTGTATCTGTCCTTTGCTTCTATACCAATCTGATAAAAACCAGACTTGAGATCAAACTTGCTGAAGACAGAACATCTAGTTATTTTCTGCAACAGGCTTGCTTTATCAGGCAAAGGATACCTGACTTTCTGTAGAACAGCATTCAATGGTTTGAAATTTACTACAAGCCTTGGCTTACCTCTTTTCTGCTCACTGTGTTTGTTCACAACGAAAGCTCTACAAGCCCAAGGACTTTTTGAAGGCTCAATTAATCCTTTACTCAGGAGCTCTTGGATTTCTTTAGAACATAATTCCCTTTCATTGGGGCTCATCAATCTAGCAGAGGCTTTCATAGGTTTGATTTTTTGAAGAGGATCAAATGGTAAAGAAACAAAATATTTTTCTCTGGTCCAAAATGCATTAGGACTTTCAGAACAACAATCCCCTTTTAACCTTCCAGAAATTCCTTCAAGATATTTCTCACTATTGAGTTGAGCAAAAGATATGCACCTTTCCATTTTATCTAGTGAGACTTTTGGTTGGGTTTGACTCTGGGGTTGTTGTAAGATTGGTTTGCATTGTGGTTTAAAGGTATGACTCAAAGGCATGACCACAGACTGGTTATTGACTGTACACTGAAACAACATTTTCTGAGTATCTATAGAAAATGGACTAATAGAAACTAGAAAATCAGAACCTAAAACACAATCTTCTTTGACAGCATCTAATCTAAATAAGAAAATAGAACTATTTACAGAAGATAAAGATATTGGAAAATCCTTTACTTTCCCAGTTAGATAAACAGGAGTTCCTTGAATTGCAGAACCAAATTCTTTAGTATCTTCCCAATAAAATTGAGGAAGAGCATTCCCTTTGGCTAAATTGAACTGACATCCAGAATCTATCAGGCATTGTACTGGATAAGGTTTAAATTCAGCAGGACAGAATATTAATGTGATGAAAAGCTTAGGGCCGGAGACAGCACCTAAAAGGCTCAGGCTTTGTGACTTGGGAGAGGGAGAATGTTCAGAGGTTTTGTCAGGAGATTCTTCTTCTGGACTATCCTTTTCCGTATGACCACAAACCCTTTCTATTTCATTGGACAACTCATCCTCTGATGATTGATCTTTTTCCATTAATAGAATGGTTAATGCATTCTTAATCTCATCTGCCTCTTTAACTAATTTCCTTATTTCATCTTGTTTGCTTTTCAGCTTATGTTTCAGCATTTTTTCTCTCTCTGACCTGTGAGCTTGTCTGTCTGCATGACCACTAGGGTATTCTTTATAAAGATCAGCAGGATTAAAAGTTAATTGTAACTTTTCCTTACCCTTTTCTTTGCTGATGTTTTGCAACTGAGCCTGCAAAGCTTTCTTTTCATTTCTAAGTTCTGTTCTTTCTTGATGTCTATAGATGGGAATAGATGATAACTGCAAATCAATAGAGGCAATTCTTTTCTCAATCTGTACAGGAGAGATTGTTCTTGAAAACATATACAAGTTAAAATCAAAATCAGGGAGATCAAATTGATCTGGCACTCCACACCCCCCTAAATGTGGTTCCATGTCGGAATCTGTACAAGACTTGGGATCACATTTAGCAAAATCAGGAATATCATCTTGAGAAGAATCAGAATCATCATCAGACTCTGAATCAGGCAAATAGATAATTTCTCCAGAGGGAGAAGGAGAATCAACAGAAACTTTGTACAAATCCCACCATTGTGGATCCAACTCTGTACATAAAGCAGCTAATCTGGGCTTAGACTTTCTATCAGGACATTTGGATTCCCAATGTCCTTTCTTTCCACAGATAAAGCAAGTATCACCAGATCCTTTTTCTTTCCTTCTCTTCACAAATCTTTTATGAAACTTTTTAAACTTTTTATGCTTTTTTGAAAATTTAGATTTGTGCTTATAAGGTTTATCTAAGTGATATCTGCCTTCAGAAGTAAAATACTTCTTTTTCTTTTTACAATGACAGCCTTCTTTTCCTAAATGTCCTCTGTTGTGAGCACCACACCCCCAATCAGGCATTTTTGCAATCTCTTTACAAAATGAAGCAGAAAACATTTGCTGGTATCTCTTAAAATCTTTATCCACCCTTTTCTGCAGACAATGCTCTTGCCATGTTTCTAGAATATGATTATGTAACTGTGCAAGAGAAAGAGACCTTAGAGGAATATTTCTATCTTTTAATGCTTTTTCTACTGCATCTGGGACATGGCCTGGAAAACTTCTGAGGTAGTGCTTAAGATAGGCTTCATTGCTGGACTTACCTGAAGATATTAATAATTTCTGCATATAGCAAAAATATTCTTCTGTTTTACTTAGATCACAAAGCCTAGCAGACATATACAAAGATGCTAAGTGATCATAATATTCATGATCTTCAGGGCCATAAAATTCTCTACTTAAAGCAGAGATGATTTGCTCATCAGAATCATTTGCTGATAACAGCTCATTTCTTGCTTCTTGAGGTAACCACCTCCACCATTCATATGCCAAACCTGAAAGACCAGCAACTAATTATGCTCCTAGCATTTGTGCTGTAACATTATGGTCTTGTTGCTTTTTATATATAAGCCAATGAGAAATCAACTGTAAGGCATTTTTTATTTCTTCTCTTGTCTGACACTGGATATTCAATACTGGCTGTTCAGGCATTTGAGAAATTAAGTTGTTCAGATTATTGACACCAAAGCTATAGATTTTAGGGGCTACAGATATACCCTGAGCATCAAGCATGTGGGTGTCAAAACCTTCATTATGTGGCTGAGATCCTATCCTTAGTCTACTTGAAGACTCTGCTGACATCATATTTACATCTCCAACATGTTTAGGATCTAGGACAGGCTTAAAATTCTTAAATGCATCAATCCATTCAATGATATCTTGTTTTTCTGCATCACTAGCTCCAAAATCCCATTCTGGTCTATTGTCTTCTTCAGCATTCAGAACACCAAGGGAAACTGATTTGGAGTGACCTTTTCTGGCTAACCTTAAAACTTGATCAGGAACTATATATTCTTTTTTTTTAGTTCCTGTGTTCTAGATGTTAATTCTTCTAGAACATCTATTCTCCTTTGTAGCTTATCAGAAGCTACTGAAATAGCTTTTTCAATCTCTGTTGTATCATGCAAAAGATGGTCAAGCAGAGCTAATTTTGTGATGAGAGTATCTAACTGTTTTCCCTGTGCAACACAGTTAGCTTTTAGAAGCTAGATATCATTTGCCATATCATCAAGATTATTTGCAGTACATTTTAACTGCAAATTTGTCCAAATTGTTAACTTTACTTCATCTGATGCAGATTGATCAGATGGTGTGGCCTTTGTGGATATAAACTCTCTCTTTGTCTGTCCATCAGAAGAATACTGCCTGAAGGCAGTCTCAGGGAGATTTCTACCAGGGTTAAATGACCTTTGGCCATGGGCATTGGTAGATTCAGATTCAGCTCTAGCTCTTGGCAGACTAGAAAACATTCCAAGACTAGGATACTCATGCAGTTTCTGATGTTTCTCTTTTTGCAAAAGTTTTTGTTTTATCTTTTTGCAGGCAGAACATTCTGCATGCTGACCTCTATGTTCATACTCAGACAAACCGGAAAAAGATTCATTATTTACAGGTTCATTCGGGATTGGTTCTTCTAAAGACTTTTTACTTATCTGGTTAGAAAGTGCTTGACGTCTTGCAGCATTATAGGATGATGTTGACACAGACCTGATCAAAGGAGGACCAAATCTGGGGATTGGTTCTGGATGAGGTGATCGGAAAGATGAAGAGGCTTCATCAAAAATCAAAGGCTTGGGGTTCATAACGGCTTTTACTCTCTCTTGGTGCCTAAGCTCAGTATATTTAAGTTCCCATGATTGAGGATACTTAATGCCAGTCCAATTAAACGTTATGGGAGTAGCATTTTTCGATTTTGCAGTTGGTGTTTCTACCACGCTTCAAGCTGCAGAACTCTGGGCGACATGAGATCGTAACTGGGGTAAAGTATCATTTCCAAACCTTACACAGACACCACCTTTTAATTGAATGATTTTAGAACCAGGCAACATATTAAATCCTTTAGGTAAAATATAAGCCTTAAGAATATCATAGATATGAGGGTCGTCAAGACTAACAGAAAAACGGGGATAAACAGTATCGAAAGCAGGACCATCATGGAGTGGGGCAGTAAAGCCACCGATGACAGCATCAGAAAAATTATTATGACGGGTATCTACAATACAACATAAAGAAGAAACTTATAATCTAGGACGGACAAGTGGACCTAAGCCTAATTTAACAGCTCCGAAATGTGCATATTTAAAATGTCTTTCTTTTGCCCAATCAATCTGAGATTTATCAAGAAGAGAAATATGAATAGGCTCTTGTTCATCAGTAAAAGAAATGTCAATACTTGAGACTTTAACCTGAGTAGCTGTATGAAAATTCCACCACTTTAGTCTGTATACATCACGGGGTAAAATCTGAGGCAATTCCCAGTTGGCTGTTGGGTTCTGGTCATCTATTGTGATATAGGACGCATCATCTGAAGTAGAAGGCATAAAAGAACTGGACCTTCTTTCTGCAAGTGAGACTTCTGTGTCATTGGCTGACTGACACTCTAAATTTGCTAGGGGAACTGTATCCATTGTGGGATCCATTAGAAATGAGGTGAGTCCTAGCTTCTACGCTGTGGGAAACTATGTAGTCTTACTCCCCTTCCCTCGGGCCTTACTGCTACTCTGACTTCCACACTACGCTTACACCCCAATAGTCCCTACAATTTCCTCAGCAGTCGTTTCCACTGCCTACAAGATACTATTGTTCACAGAGTTTTCAAAATAAAAGCATCCAATAGTAAATTAGTTATTGTCACACATGCATCATATAAAAGCAGAGTATAGATAATACCAGAAAAACTTGAGAATAAACCTCACTGGCTCTGATACCAACAAGCAGGATCTGAATCTCTACCCAACTTGAGTTGGAATGAGTCTCTTGGAAGGAATTAGACCCATGGAGGACATTAGAAGTTTATAAATGTCAATAAAAAATAATGAGACCAGCTTTTGATCATTTTTAGAATTTGCAATTGCATTTGTGAAGAGGGAGAGCTAGTGGATGACTAGTTTCTTGGCTTAGCCAATTTCGAGGGTGAAAGATTCCCATCCAAGTTGGTAATTGGAAAGGCCATTCAGACCTTTCATTTGGATCTTTAATGCAGTCTGTATTTGCAGGTGTAATCTACAGGGCAGCTCATGGTTTCTTCTATTGCAGCTCACTCCTTCAACTATTTCCAGTTTTGATGGCATATTCTTGATCCTGGAGGGAGGGCGTTTTTGGTGAGCTATTGTACTCTATGGGGTAGCTTCTAATGCCCCATTTCTATTCTAATATGAATTAAATACTCTTTTCTTCATATCCAAAAAGTTTTAGGTCTAAATTCCAAGTATAAATGTATAAATCTCAATTTTAATGAAAAACAGTGTCATTTCCACACTACCTTGTTGTGAATCAACGTAATGTTGATGATTTCAAATGAATGGATGATTCTATGATGAATTTTTGATTAATGGACTTCCTTGGATGTATTTTACAAGTTTCATGTACTGTACTTGAGCATTTGAAGTATTTTTACTCAGTTTAATTGCATTGGGAGAAGAAATAGTGCCATTTCCCCAAGGGTCGAATTGGTGATTTTTGCAGTGTAATGGGAGAGGGTTGGAACATATATAATAATCAATTAATGGTTCACATGAGACTTTAAGAACATCCTTAATACATTCCCTACCTCTTTTCATAAATTTGAGTGGGTTTGGAGGCATTTGGGAAACCATTTTCAGTACTTACCCAGGGGGATTTGAACCCCAAATTACTAGTAAAATTGCATACTTGGTCCCGAATATTAAGAGAGTTTGAAGAGGTATTTTGGTGGCCATATGTCATCCCTGAACATCATATTCAAGTCCTAATATAATTCATACACCTTCCTTGAATATTTGAAGGCATTTGGAGTCAATTTGAGACCTAGAGACCAATACTAGTCAAAGGGAAATCATTAGTAAAGTTACCTACATTGACCAGAATTGAAAGAGGATTTGCAGAGGTATTTTAAAGGTCCAAAGGCATCCCTGAAACACATATTTATGTTCTAATATATTTCATATACCTTCTCAGAAGATTTGGGATCATTTGGGGCAAATTTGGGACCTAGAGATCAAAACTAGTCAAAGGTCTAACAAGGGAAAAAAGTGAAAAATTGTCATTTTGATCAAATTCCTAACAAGGGACATTACACTTCTCTGCATATGGTTGGGTTCATCTTCTTTCCCCTGCAACAAACTCATAACTTGCAACCTTGAGGATGTGGGAAAAAGAATTTCTGCTCCATATACCAGTTGAAATGGTGACATCCCAATAGCCCTCTTAGTACTGATCCTATCAGCCCACAAAGCATATTTCAATTTTGTGTGTCAGGCTCTTTTGTTATCCTCCAAGGGATTCTTAATTATCCTCATTAGGCTCTTTTTAGAAGACTCTACCAATCCATTTCCTTGTGGATAGTATGCAGTGGAATGGTTTAGGATTATGTGGTATTTGTGATAGAAATTTATCATTTTCTTGGACTTAAAAGTAGCTGCATTGTCTGTTACAATCCTCTTGGGGCACCCAAATCTGGCCAAAATGTTGTCCTGCAGAAAATCCATGATAAAATTCTCAGTTTCCATCTTGGCAGGTATGGCCTCAATCCATTTAGTAAAATAATATGTGGCTGTAAGGATCTACTTGTGTTGACTAGAAGAGTTTGGGTTTATCTCCCCAATGAAGTCCAACCCCCATTGCTGAAAGGGTACTTCCACTAAAATTGGGTTAAGGGGAAGTGAAACCAACTTCCTCTTTCCATCGACGATCTGACATTGATGGCAAGTAACAGTCTCTTTATATACATTAGAAAATAGATACAACCAATAGAACCCATCCCTCATAATTTTGTTGGCTGTCACCTTCCATGAATGGTGACCCCCACAATCTCCCTTATGAAAGTCTTTCATGGTTTGTTAAGCTTCATTTTCCAGCAAGCAATTCAATAATACTCCACCAGGGTCTTTCCAATACAAGTATTGGTTCATGATGCAGAATTTGGAAGCCTTCAATATTACAGACCTAACCCTTATTTTTCTCAACCCTGCAGGGGATTGCATATTTTGCAACACATACACAAGGTGAGTATACTAAGGAGACATAGAAAATTCTGGCATTACCTGCACTCCTACATCTAGCTGGTTTGAGTGGCTAGACAGGAAATTGAGATGTAAAGATTCACAATTAGATTTAGTCATCATTTTTTCCATCCCTTGTCCTTTAATCAGCTTAGTAGGCTTGATCTCAAGGTCATATTCCAACAAAACAACAATCCACTTTGCCCTTTTCCCTTCAGGATCTGGTTGGGTAAGGATGCTCTTCAGTCCATTATTTAGGGCATGTGCAATAATATGTGAATGCAGGATGTATACTTTGAAATATTTCAAGGACTTCACCAAAGCATATGCTTGCTTCTCCATTATGTCATAATTTAATTCCCCATCTCTCAACACCCTGCTGAAAAATGCAATGGGCTACTCAACCTTCTAGTCATTCTTCTGCAATAGGACTCCAGCCACGGTGTGTTCAGATGCACAAGAAAAAATCATGAAATCTTTGGTAAAATCTGGGCTTGATAGGACTGGGGCCTCAGTGATGGCTTTCTTAATTCCCTTGAATGATTCCTTGGCCTCTTTTGTCCATTTTATTCGACTTTCCTTTCTCAACATGTTCATAATGTTTCTCATTATTTTTACAAAACCTGAGATGAACCTTTTTGGGAAACCTACTTTTCCAATGAAGGACTGTACCTCTTTCTTTCTCCTTGGCTCTCCAACTTTCAGAATTGCACTGGCCCTTTCTGGGTCAATCTTGATACCATTCTTTGAAATAATATGCCTAAGGAGCTTTGCTTCTTCCAATGCAAAATTTGACTTTTTTGGGTTAAGAGAAATACCATATTTCCTGCATTTGATGAAGACCTTCTCCAAATGCTTAAGGTGCTCTCTGTCAGACCTGGAATAAATTGTTATATCATCGATATAAACCACCACAAACTTGTCTTTCTCCTCAACAAAGGCTATGTCCATTGCTCGTTGGAATGTGTCTCTTGCATTCATCATCCCAAAAGGAATTTTTGCATAAATAAATGTGCCCCAAGGAGTAGTGAAGGCAGTCTTTTCTTGGTCTTATGGGCACACTTTAACTTGATTATACCCTGAGAACCCATCCATGGTTGAGATCCTCTCAACTCCTACCACCTTCTGCAGAATATGCTCCATCCTTGGAAACGGGTAGTTATCTTTCAATGACACCTTGTTAAGATTCCTGAAGTCTATACAAATCCTGATTTCACTATTCTTCTTTCTGACAGGTACCAAATTAGCTATCCACTTTGAAAACCTCAGGGTGACAATGATCTTGGCATTGAACAGCTTCCTAATTTCCTTCTCTATTATAGGCAGTAATTTTGGGTTTATTCTTCTTAGCTTCTGCCTGAAAGGCTTCTCCCCAGGCTTGATTGGAATTGAATGCTGTATGATGGAAGTGTCATATTCCTTTAGGTCCTCCTAGCTCCAATCGAAGACATCAACATATTTTTTCATCAATTTTACATATTCGTCCCTTTCTTTAGCAGGCAGGTTTTTGGACAGTTTTACAATTCGAGGTGTCTCCTCTGTGCCTATGTTCTGGTCTTCCACAGCATCATTTGTAGGTTCGACTTTAGGATTTTTAGCTACATCGTTCTGGTCGAACAACTTCTCTAGGGGTATCAAGCCTTTAGGGATAAAGTTACTCTTCAATTGAATAATATCCTTTCCCCCTAACATATCTTTCCATCATTTTCCTCCATCCTTTTCATCTTTAGCGTGCTCTTCGCCTAGGAAGCTCTCCAGGTTTTCATTTTCTGTGTCAACCTCAACATTTGCAAATTCATCAGACAATTCTAAAAACCTTTTAATCTTCATGTCATCATCAAATACCTACCAATATTTGGAATTGTCAGGAATTGATGGCCTATTCACTATCTCTACTTCATACTTTGTTTGGGAATAGATAGGGGTCTTGAAACCCCTAGCAGTAGTGGCCAAGGATTTTTCCACATGATTCTCAATTTAGGGTATTACCCTAATCTTGTGCTCTAAGAAATAGTTACCTAACATATCCCATACTTCATTCCTATATTCTCGCATCCTGGGATGTTTTGTCTTGTAGCTATCATTTACTTTGTTTATCACCAAATCTGAGTCCCCAAATACTTGTATATTCTTTGTTCCCATGTCTTTCAAGGTCTGCAAACCCAACAATAGTGCCTCATACTCTGCTACATTGTTAGTGCACTCAAAAGTCAATTTATATGATAAGGATTTAAATTCCTTGTAAGGAGGGATGATCCAGACTCTTGCACCAGCACCATTTTTGCTCAAAAACCCATGAAAATACATTGACCACAAACCTTCTTTGTTCTGCTTCTTTTCCAAGGCCTCTTGTCTTGCTGCAAATTCCTTATCTTCCTCCACTTCCATGTGTATAGGAATCTTAGGATCAATTCGTGGCCCATCATTTAAAAATATGGAAGACCCCAAGTTAGTGTCAACAGCATAGATGGGATGATTCTCAAGTTTTTCTTGGATGATAACCATGTAGGCCTATCTTTTCTCTCTGTATAATCTCCTATTTCCTCCAAATAGAGGTATGTTGGCATATGACCAATCCAGCTGCATATTTCCTCTCAATTTTGATGTCCAAGATCTTGACAGCAGCATACCAAATTTTGCAGGAATGTCAACCACCACCACATCCATCACAATAATCTTGGATGGAAGTTGTGTAAGGGTCACTACCATGTTTTTTATCAATCCCAAACATTTGACCTTTCTTGAGTCAAAAGAGTATAGGTCTTTGTAGGGCCTAGTAACCTCCAAATCGAAGTTGTCTACCAGTACTTTTTTGGGCATTAGATTATGAGATGCACTAGATTCTATCAGTGCACTACGTAAAATAATATCATGAACATTCAAACTCAAATAGAATGGGGAAACATCTTCATCATTTGCATCATCAAGCTTGGGTCCAAAAACAATGGTGGGAGCATCATTTGTCACTTCTAAAATTTCTTGCTGACAATCACCCTGACCTTTGACCATGTTGGTAATCTCTTCCCTGTATTCATTGTCCCTTAGCAGCTCATTAAAAGGGATATAGATTTTGACCTTTGACAACTTAGCCTTTAAACTAAAAGATGAGACTGGCTTGCTTACTTCAATGGGCTCTGTCTTCTTGCTTTCCTTTGGTTTTTGTCCTTTATTTTTAGGGCTCTTTTTGCAGCAGCTTCTTGTTGTTTTCTTTCTGTTTTTTTGGGCTCTGCTGAGTACTGGAAGACTGGTTCTGATTAGACTTTCTTTTGTTTATTGTCACATCCCGAGTTCTCAGCTCATATTTATCTGAAAGTCATCCACTACATTTTGATGACCCATTTGATACTGTTTTGCGTCCAGTTCTGAAATGGGAACAACATTTTCCTTGGTGAATAAATCATGCTCTCTCTCAGTCAAATATATCTCATGGTCAAGGTCATCAAAATGTTAAATCTGATCATCCACTGGGTCTTCTTTCCCTTCTTCATCCACCAAGTTCTATGGGAAGGGGGGTCTTATCTGTTGGTCATTAAGGTTTCTTTGATTTCTTTGAGGAAATGGTCTCCTAAAGTTAGGGTTCCTCACTTGATTTTTAGGCTGCTCTCTATTCGGAGGCTTGTTATCTAAGGCCAACCTGTCCATCAACTTCTCCATTGTCTTCATCATCATCTCAAACTTAGCATCACTGGCTGAGGAAGGGGTGGAAGTGGATGGTTGGTTCTCTACTTTCTTCTTATATGTTTCTTCTTTACATTTCAACTTCCTTGAGGCCATCATGTTTTCTTCTACCTCCAAAGCATCTTTAAACATAACTGATAAGGTAGGTGATTTTCACTCCCTCAGCATACATGAGAAATCTCCCTCAAATGCATCTGCATAATGCAACTTAGCAGCACCTATCAGGGATTTTGTGTCAACTGGGATTGAGTTACACCCTCATGAACCTACCAGAAAAATCATGCACATATTCAAAGTTCCCTTTCTTTAAATAGTTGTATTGGGATAGTATTTGTGAGGGACTTTTTACTGCTTCCCACCTATCTAAAAACAATGTTTGAAAGGATGTAAAGGTAGGGATAGATGAATCTGGTAAATCTCTGAACCATCTCTTAGCTTCTCCATATAAAATTTTGTGCAAACAACCTCATCTTAGCATCCTCATAGTCTACTTCCTCCAAATCAGTAAAATCCTCAAACCTCTCCACATGTTGTCTTGCAGAAAAGTCTCCTTCTCCATCATACAAGATAATTCTCTGTGAGTAATTTTGAGGGAGGTCATGTAAAAAAGTTGGCAAGTCCAAAGGTGCAAACCTGGTTGCCATTGGCCTGGGTGAATTTTGGGCTATAGGAGGGATATTCTGAGGAGGATTTTGAGTCAATTTTGTAGTATATGACTGAGAGGCCAAGGAATGTGGGCCCCCCTTTCCAACCTTCACAATACTTTGCAAATTATACCACACAGGGTCTAGCAGATATGACTCAAGGTTATCTTGATTCAGTTCAACTAGCTTGAGATCTGTTTCTGATTTTGACTTTAATAAGGGCCTCCCAATGTCTACCTCTAAATTCAATTCATGCAAATCACACAACCTTTTTGTTAGGACCTATATTTTTTTTGCTATTTTGCAGCATAAAAACCTATATGTGAAAGGTGGAAGGTCAGACAACTACCTGAGGAAAAGTTGGAAGTGATCCCCATCCTCGATGACCAGGTGATTAGACATGAGAAAGAATGATCTAGACGGGGTCCAAAGCAATAAAATGGGCTAATGTCAAGGGCTAAGTATTAATAGGGAAAAGAATGACTTAAGACAAACGGAGAATACCCTAAAATCCATAGTCCGTGGGAAAATTTTGAATGATTAAGTGTCGCACAGGTCGGAACCATTGATCAAGAGAGGGAGAAATATCTACGGCTTCAAAGGGACTATCGCATGGCCAAGTTGCGAGGAGGAAAGGGATTATGTGGATGCTATGGGTCGGGTCCGACCGAACAGGTGTTTGTTTAAAGGGGCGTCGCAAGGAGAAAGGAGCAGTGAACAATGACATATCGGGCACATGCGATGGTAGGGACCGGTGCGAGGATCTATGGAAGAGGTTATCCTTTCGAGATCTAAGGGTTCGGGTTCATTCACCACAGTAAAGGCCTAAGTCCCTGGTGGATCTACGGCTCGGGTGGCAAGGGACACCACATCAGCGGTTGGTGAAAATCCGAAAGTGCACGAAAGATAATAGGAAAGGCCCTAGCAGCATACGGACCACCTAGGAGTTAAGCCGAGAATAAAAATCCACTGTGGATGTATGCCAGGAAGGAGATGGACGGTCCTTATGGATAGTCGCATCAAGAAGTAGCATGCAGGTTAGTGGCAAGACGCATGCGATGAATAGTTCCTGCCGGATAGGTGTCAACTCCAGAACTTGTCGCACGATGGAAGGAATGATACTGGGGACCACCTTGGTGTAATGCGATGCCACCCTATGGAGGCATGCAGATAAGATGGACAACACATATGAAAGCCAGAAAGCGGATCCGATGGTGAAAAGTGAGCACGTGGGAGATCAATGGTTGAGATTAAAGGACAGTTAGCTAAGAAAACCATGGGTTATGGATACACGGTTATATATGTGAATATGCTCGCAAAATTGACATTTTTATTCTCTCTAAAACCCCCATGCGTAGAAGAGATGCAGCAAAACAATAGGTGAGGCCACTACCATGGCCCTTCACACTGTTTGAGAGAGACTGGGAGGGTCTAGTGACAAAACTTAGTTCGTTCGCAGCAAGGAGGTAGGTCAAAGGTCTGTTTCCACGGAGATTAAGGATAAATAAACCCGACGCTTGAGGTTCAAAATATGTCTGGTTCAGTGAGGTAAGCGATCTGTTCCCGTAGGGCTTTTCCAAGCAATGTTTGTGCCCTTTGTCACATCTGTCAAAGATAGGTTCATCTCGAAACCATGGGGTTTTTCAGAAGAGCGGTCGTCACTATTTAGAGGCACATTTTTCCCCCGCAAAGGCTATTAGAGCGTCAATAAATCAGAAAAAGCAGTCATCTCCGAAAACTAGGGGAACGGAACAGCATGGAAGGACTGAAAAAACTTACCGGCACTGGTAGATGGGGCAGGTGGTAATCTCGGTCGGAAATGATGAAAGAAGGGCTGGAGGAAGGTCACTCATGCAGGCTAATAGGTGACCCAAGTTGTTTCGAAGATGGGGTGACTCACGTCTTCCGAAGTGTGCGAGAAGCATGAGGTTAAATATTGTTATGTAGGGTATGCCAGAAGGATAGACTAGCATAGGGTCATCTGTCTGCTATCCAGAATGATTATCGACACAATGGAGGACACCTCTGCATCATCATTGGCGGCACCTTCTGTCTGGGAAGCTTTGCTGACCATGCTAAAGGTCTTCTCAGAATTAAGGCATCATTATTACACGGTTAAAGATTCCGATCAGGTTATCATGGCAGCTATGACTGCACATAGTTGTTGTCATCGACATCGCTGTAGTTATGGATGTAGTTCTTCGCCCATCATGCAAGATCAATACATAGTAAGGATGGCACACTCGACAACTTGGGGCATATTTCAGTCAGGATCAGATCATGGAGGAGGGATAGGAAGTTGGGGTGGTTTTTATGCCAGAACAGGCGTGGTATGATGTCGAGTGAGAACATGCTCCATCTCCTATGATATTCGACCACGAGGAATTCAACTCCAATAATGACGATGAGAAGGAGGAAAAGCGACTGATGCTCGAAAAGGTTTGACGTCCGAAAGAGAAGGGAATTTCCAAAGAGAAAGGGGATGACCAAAAAGACATGGAGATCATCCATGATCCTGTACTCCCTACCGGGGAAGTAACACCTCCCCACCCTACTAAAGGATCACCAGCTTACAGGTCTCTGAAGGTAGAAGACTTCTTTGATTCACAAGGCCTATTGAAGACTTCGGAGTAAGGTGGTGCCCTGCTCATAGCATTTTTTTTTGTCATCTTAGTCAATCGGTTTTGGACTTTGACACGTATGTAATATTCAAATTTGGGATTGTCGAGGTGGCAGCATATTTCCGTTCATTTCCTCCAGACTGATTCTAGGCCAAGAACCTATAAAAAAAATTGTAATGGAATGATAAAGGGTTGAAAACTTTTATGGGAATTTTTGTGTATCGTTCTATAAGACATTTTGAGCTATATTCTGAATAAAAATTGCAGAGCTGAGCTGATGTTTCCAGGGATTCTTGTGTAACTGGTCTTGTAGTCTATTCTTTCTTTTTCCATGTGAATTGTGTATCTCTCATTGTTAATTCCAGTCTGTAACATTCTTTCATACTTGGTGCAGTGTGATAGTTAAGTGGAATTCATAGAAATTATGCTTTGCTTATCTCTTTTCAAGTATTTCATCATTAGTTTTCTGCTAAAATTGATATAGGATTCATCATTGTAGGCCTTATATCAATGGATTGTTTCTCTCTCTTCTGTTTCACCAATAAAAATCACTTTGACTACGAGATGTTTTCTACCTTGCCCCTGTGTTAATGCACTTGTGAAGCCTTTGGAAATGAATTTTCAGAGTTTGATTAAAGGTGACTCCAATGCCCAAATAGAGCTTCATATGTTTCAGCCAAACAACGTTGAAACCATTTTGTTCCAACAAAAATCTGATCTTCTGTATTGTTGTAATTGAATATCTTGAATGATGAATGTTGGTATATTTTCTTCATTATTGACAATCTTGATGATTTCCAATATTATGTGATCTTGTAGAGAGAGCCCTCTCTGTTTGTGTTGGGTCAGTAACACAAGCTAAAGATTGGTTAGTGGTTACCCCAGTTTACCCTTTCCCACAACCTAGGGGGTCATTTTGGGTGTTAACACTTTTTTTAGACACATATCTTTTAACATTAGAAGTGCTAACCTTATCTTTTTTACTTCTATGCCTAAGCAGAATTTCTGGGTTTTCCACACTCAGCAAAAGTTCAAAAATGGGAATACCTCTTGTATGGATCCTTCTGGGGGCCAGGGTGCCTTCTGAAACTTCTTTGGGAATGGACATGGAACCGTCAATTTTCCCATTGGAGTCTCCTTTAAATGAAAATTATGATGAGTGGAGTTTCCAGGGCAAATACAACCTTCTTTAAATCCAGAAATATTTGTTTAGCCACATAAATTCCTCCCTTCTATGAAAACTAGATTTCTTTGCCGTTTTCTCCCAGTGACAATGAGACTCTCATTCCCCAACAACGATGCCAATTATGTTAGCACCCAAATTTACCCTAAGGTTGTGGAAAGATATCCTTGAGGTAACATGCAGAACCACTTTTGGCTTCTTACTCTCTAGAGAGGGATCTCTCATAAATTGGTTTAACAGGGCTAGATACATGAATAAAATTAAGACATAATTATTGTTTGGTTGAAAGCAAAGTGGATTTCCATTGGGCAGTGGAGTCAAAACAGACAAGTATGATTAAAACTGACAATGCTTAGGAAATAAACCCACGCAGAGGCAAGATAGCTACCAGCTCACAGTCAAAGAGATTTTGTTTGGTGATTAAGAAGAATAGATGAACAATCCATCGATATAGAGCATATAATAATGGATTCTATATCAAATTTAGAAGAAAATGGTTATGGATGCTTGAAATGAAAGGAATAGAGCATAACATCTATGAATTCTATCCCAATACTACACTTATCCAAGCATGAAAAAGCATAGCAAGGAAAATTAAACAATGAAGGAAAATATTCACATAAGGAGAGAAGTAAACAGACTGTGAGACCAACAACACATGAATCTTTGATAGAAAAACTTGCTCGGCCTTGTGATATTTTATTAAACAGTATCTCAAAAATGCTCAACACAGAGAGAACTCACGGGTTCCAAAACTTTTCAACCCTTTTTCATTCTATTACATTGCTTTTATAGATGTTCCTAGCCTTATGGGTCAAACATTCTCAACAGAAAATGGTTATACTACAAGTGACACATATTCAAAATAGGCATGCCACTCCCGAGACTTAATTACAAAAACTAACAGAGATAGTAAAAACTAGGCTTAATTTTTCCCTTTACAAATTTACTGGACGCTTTACACTCTGACAACAGACTCCTAGCAAAACTAAATAAGATGCCTTCATGACTATTTTCTCCAGCTCGAAGCCTTCATGATCTTCGAATCTTTCATGTGTGTAGCTTTAGCTTAGCTTTGCCATATTTCTCAATGAGCTTCCATTGTTCGGTGGTTGGTACATCTGATGTGGTTAGCTCCTTAAGCAACACTCTCATCTCTTTGTGATGTTTGTAAGAACAATACTGGAGGTGTGAAATTGCTTCTCTAAACATCATACCCAACTCGAAGTCTTTGGCTAACTTTTCTACCACTATCTGGCCAGACAACAACTGGTCCATGCCTGTAAAATATGTATAGTCCAACTTACACCCTGTCAATTTGTTATGATATTCCTCTTGGGTGATCATAGTTCCATCTTCTTCCCAGAAAAGAGGAAACCCTTTCTTAAATAAAGGATCAAACATATCCCTGATACCTTTCATTTGTTGTGCCATAATGTCAATTCCATATTCAACGACATTCACCTGTTGATGCTTAAGCATCACTTTCTTTGCCCAAATGATGATGTACACCCTTTCTTTTATGCCAGTTGTCTTAGTCTCCTCCTGAGATAGGCCATTCAGGAACTCCACAGCATTCTCAGCATGCTCTGCAAGCTTCTTGTTCAATTTCTCGTTAGCATCTTCCATACCCTGCTTTGCCAATTTTATCACAGCTTCTTTGTCTAAGAAAAAATCAAGGAAGGGCCTCAATTTCTTTGCCTCAGTGATGATGTTGTGCTAAATCACTTGATTGGCCTCTTGAAGTGAAGTATGGCATGTAGCCTTCCTTGTCAATTCATCACATTCAGTCTTCATCCCCTGGTACTTGGTTTCCCAAGCCTCTTTATACTTTTTTGCATTAGACATCAAAGTCTTCATATTTGCAACCTGTTTCTTCAACCTAACTACCTCCATGCCCTCCACACTAGATTGGGCTATGGCTCCTACAAGGGAGAAATACCCAGCCTCTATGGAAGGTGTTTCCATAGTATCCATTTCTTGACTCTTATCTTGTTCTTTCTCCTTTAGCTTCTTCTCAAGCTCCTCAACTTGATCCTTCAAAACCTTCTCACTTTCCACCACAATGGAAATATCTGTCTGCCATTTCTTTTCCTTCTTTTCAAAGCCCAGCAACCTAGCTTCATATTCTGTTAGCTTCCCTTGGAGCTTTTCCCTCTCTTCTTCCAGCTCAGATACCTCCGCCAATTTAGTGGAGGGAATTTTCAACTTTTGCTTCATTTGCTGGATGAGCTTGTCCTTATCATCCAACAACTTCTATATGCTGGCTCTTTTGTCTTCTTGGGTCTCAGTGGATAACAATGTAATTTGGTGCTTTTTTACTTGTGCTTTCAGGGACTTGTTTTCTATCTTTTCTATTCTCAGCTGATTTTGGACTTTGTCTTTATTGGCCTACATTTTAGATAGATCCAGGGTAGCTTTCAACAATTTATTATAGATGAATTCACCAGTCTTTTTATGTAAATTGATTACATCTGGCACAGGGATGTCCAAATTTACTTTAAGCTCAGTGGCCTTATTCTTGGTAGCCAAAGCCAGACTTAGGGTATTCTTGACAAGGCTCTTGCTTGTCACTAAGGATACATCCTTATTTGAAATATTTCTCATATCTTCATATAACATAGCCTCCTCTGAGAGTGTTTCTGGACTCTCCTCATAATCTTCTAGTAACTCAGCCCTGCTTTTGTTCGATGTTGTAATCTCGGTGGGTGGCTGGTTGAATTTATGTTCTTTAACTTCAAAAACAGGTACTTGGACCCTCACCTGTTTCTTCTTTTTGGTCTGCCCTACTGGTACTATTACCAATTTTTTTTTCAATTTTCTCTATTTTCTATCTCTTAGGGGCCCTTTCTGTATCATCATCCACATCCATGGGATCACTTCCTTCTATCTTTCTAGGCTCCCTAGAGCCACTGGCAGGGGGGATCTTTTCTTCAGCTATTGGCCTTGGGTTGGAGGAGCTGAGTGGTGTGGGACTGACCTGTGATACTAAAAAGGTTGAGACCTCCTTCACATCCACTTCCATCTGACCTTTTTCAGGGTACTCAAATCAATTTCCATTTCTGCTAGGAATGTAAGTTTGAAATGCTTATAACCATTCATGTTACTTGCCTTCCTCCTTTCTGAAATGATGTGGTGAGGATCATAATTCATGGCTGCTCTAGATTGGAATCCCATGTCACTCACCATTTGCTCAATGCATGGGAGGGAAGCCTTGCCCTTGACAATGAAAGAGCCTATTGTCCATGGGAAACTGATGTCTAAGGACTTGTTGTTGTCCAGGAAGTGCTCACATTCCACCTTCAATTTTTGTCTTATGAATTCCAAGGTAAGTATTCTGGGGGTCGAGAAAGCAGGTAACACATAAGGATCATGAGAATAGCCATAGACCCTGATAATAGTGCCATGCTTCAGCAAGAACCAGTCTCCAACTCTTTTCTCCATGGAGGGTTGCAAGAAGTCTTTTATTTCTGGAAGCACCCTAGGAAGCCTTTTTTGGAAGAAAATGAAGTAGACCTATGACATAAGGTCATTCATGAATGCTTTATAATATGAATACATTTATTTGGTGAGCTGCAACTCTAGCACCTGTAGGTTCTCTTCATGTCATACCAGGAACATCTTTAATAAGTATGATTGGAATCTGAAAGTCTTTGTCTTAGGGAATTCTACTAGCTGAGAGTGAATTCTTTCAGCCAAGGCTTTGTCAAACTTGAGACATGCACACTAGGTAGGTAGGTTGGGCTTCTTTAGCTCAATAGGGAAAGTACTTAAAACAAACATCAATCTTATCATGGGCATAGTTATATACTGGTCGCTATCTAACCCTAAGAACTGGGCCAACATGGCAATAACACACTTTTATTCTTCCTTAAAAAGGATGGCTTCATCAGGGAAAGGTACACCCTCAAAAGAGGCATGTGGCTGTAGGGAAGCATGGTAAAAATTCTATTTCAACGGAATTGGGGAAATCCTCTAGTGTTGGATTAGGGTTTCCTCCCTGTAGCTTTGGTATTTTTGACAAAACTCGGCTGTAATGGCAAGGGCTTTTATGATAGTGAGGGTGTTTACATAGCACATAAATATTGACCTAGAGGTGTCCATGATCGCTCTCTGATTTGGGGATTAGTTGCAGGTGCACCATTCTACAAATTCAGGACAACATGGGGTTTGACTGGTTGTGAATAAGTTGAAGAAAGAGTGATAAACGTTATGAACGTCTATGCTTTGGGCCCTTATGACCTCCAATATCTCTTTCACGATCTCTATGGAGATGTTAATCAGCATAGTATCATAGACATCACAGTCTTTATCCTCCACCAGCTCACTTATATTTTGGTGCTCAAAACCCGGGGGTTCCATAGATCCAGCCATTTAAAGACTTTAGCGGGGAGGTGGATGGCCTACTTGGTTGTTCGACATCTGGGTTGACCTCCTGGGCTCATGGTTGGTTTGTCAGCTCCTGCACGGTTCGCTCCTATCACTTTCCAATGCAAACATGACGAAAGGGATCCAGATCTCTGTGCAGGCGAGCTCGTTTTATATTATTAACCTTGCCATATCATCCCTGCAACTGTGACAGTGATGGAGCTATGCTAACCATTCATCCATGAGATTAATCATGAGCTGTAGATCTCCTTAGCCTTTACCTCCATCATCGTCCGCGACTTCTATCTCTGCTATGTGCCATCTTTCTAGCACCTTTGATCTGTGAAAACATTGCGAGCCGTCAATCTGGTCCCTACCTAGATCTCGATCGTCCCAAGGCGCGGCCTTTTACCGAGTGTGCATATTTTGGGCCCATCGATTTCACATGCAAGTCAGATTTGAGAACTTACATCTAGCCGTGGATCTTCCTTCCGCCAGATCTACACCATTGGAAAGTGTGGGGTCTACCAAAAAGTTCACAAATATGAAAATCACATTTCTTCGCGCATGTCAAAAACTTGAAAAACTTCCCAACCCTAGATCTGCAATAACGACCATTGATCAAGCCTTTAAAGTGCACGTATGCTAACACTCCCACCTACTCTTATACAACATCATCCTTGTTTTGCGAAGCGTGTTTATGGCCATGTATCTTCACCACCAATGATCTAGACCATCCATAGATGCCACCGCATAACTGTAGGCATATTTTCACTATTTTACCTCTATTTGCAATATTTCAGACCTCGACTTTGATTGCCTCCTTTTCCAATCAACAACTATCTATCCAGATAACCCCCTTGGCGATCTTACGGGCTATTTGACTCAGACCACTGAGGCTTTCTTCATTCTCTTAAGGGATTCAACCTCCCACTTCACCCAGGACAAAACTAGTTCCAACACATGGAAATATATCTTCTTCCCTCTAGTTTCTCCCTACTTTGGTTGCGATGCATAATTGCCCTCTCCTCATCCACTATATTTTCCATTCTTGGCCATGAATCTCCCTCCTTGAACTTTTCCTCCTCTCAAGGAGTTAGTGAAGGCGACCCCTTTTCACCCTTCTTGTTCATTATCATGGTTGAAGGCCTAGGAAGATCCCTGAAAGCTACAATCCACAACAATATCCTCTCTAGTCTATGCCCATCTAATGATGATAGAAAATCCTCCCACCTCCAGTTTGTTGAAGATACAGTGCTTATGGTTGCAACAACCATGCGAGAAGCAAGATGCCTCAAATCCTCTGCTTACAACTTTCCTAGAGGCCTCAAGTCTTTCCCTAAACAATGAGAAATCAAGAATATTCTTTTTCAATACCTTGATCAAGTTCCAACTTTGAATTTCTAGGCTCTTGTATTTTTGAAGAGGCTCTCTTCCCTCCATCTTCTTGGGAGATCCTCTCATATCCTTTGCCACTAGACATAGACCTTGGAACAGTCTTTTTTCTAGAATGGAACAATGTCTCTCCCATTGGGATTTCTGTTCTCTTTACATTGTTGGTCGATGCATCCTCTTCAATTCTATGTTAAGAGATATGTGTTCCTACATCTCCTCCATCTTTTCTTCTCCCAAAATATTTTTTAATGAAAGCAAATACTTGCAGAGGAATTTTCTCTAGGTATGAACCCAAGAAAAGAAGAGGAAGTGGGCCCTAGTCTCCTAGGAAAAACTTTGTAGACCCAAAATCCTTGGGGGTCTGGGCTTGAGGGATCTTGAAATTGAAAATAGATTGACGTCAGCTAAGTTGTGGTGGAGATGGCTCACCACCCTGAAGGATCTATGGGAAAGAATTTGGAAAAAAAAATATGCTAGGGACATTGATCAACAAAACATTGTGTTCCTACATGAAATCAAGTCAGGGTCACTCATATGGAATGTGGCCTCGAAGAACCACGAACTCATCCAAAAACATGCATTCTAGTAAATTCACAATGGACAATATGCAATGTTCCAGCATGGTGCTTGGAAACAACGAGTTAAAATCAACTCCTTGCATTATACTCAGCCTCTTCATCAAGCAACCCTTTCCTACAATAGCTTCCCTATATCCCATTTCTAGAAAGCACAAGTGAATAATTCTCAATGGAGACAATGGCACAAAACACCTATCTAGCCTCCCACCCTTCCCAGTGACATACGTGATTCATTTTTAGAAGAGATTTAATCTATAAAGATAATGTCCCATGAGGGAGAGGACATTATTCATTGGGGACATAAAAGAAAAGGGACTTTCATCCCAAAAGAGGCCTATTTGATATTGGCCAATCACCAATGGGAGAAACAAGAGAATATTTGGAATCAAATCTAGAAGCAAAATCTCTGGCCTAAGGTCTCCACTTTCGTCTGGTTGGTTTCTTGGAGAAAAATTCTGACTTGGGATTGAATCATTAAAAGAGCCTTTGAAGCTCCATCTATATGCTACCTATTTATATTTTATTCAGAGGACGTTGAACACCTTCTCAATCATTGTGCCTTCAGTCAACATTTATGGGACAAAGGATCTAGTAATTTTTCGATAATTTGATTGAAACCATGTCAGCATGAGGGAAAAATTATCTAATTGGCACAAGCAGATCTCCAACAACAACAACATTAACAAAAATTGGAAACTCTTTCTAGGGTTTCTTCTAATGGATATGTGGAAAGAAAGAAACCGATGAATCTTCAAAGATTCAAGCCTTTCATTTGACCATATCTGTAAAATAACTCAGTAAAACATTCATGAGACTATTCCTGTATCCCAATGGTCCTTTAGTGAATGGCACTTTCATGCCCAAGATACGTTCATTCTCGTTGCTTGGGATCTCAGTTGAAACCCAAACCAAATTAGTGTTCTGAAACCACATCTAGACTCTACGCTCTAAGATTCCCCCCTCTTGGTCTCCACTGGAAGAGTGATTTGTGAAGTTAAACTATGATGGGGCTAGTCGGGGCAATCCTAGTCCTGTGGGGTTTGGGGGAGTCTTTAAGGATGGAAGAGGTAGAATTCTCATATTCTTTGTTGGCTCCTTGGGCTTGGAAATCAATAATGTAGAAGAGTTAAATACGATGCTTAAGGGAATCCAAATTTCAAATGAACCCAGATACAACAAAATGATAGTTGAGGGGGACTCTAAGCTTATGGTGTAGATTCTGAATTGACTTCTCAATGCCTCTAGTATTAGCAAAATCAATCTGAGTTGGAGACTTGCTACTAAATTGGAATCTCTTGCTTCCAATATTCACAATTCCCATGCTCTGTCACCTCACCATGTTCGAAGAGATGCCAACAAGCTTGTAGACTGGTTGAAAAATTGGGGGGTGAATCACCTGTGGGATAAATGCAACCAATCATAGTTAGATGATGTGAGTCCCATACTCAAAGAGAAATGTTCTAGGACCAATAATTAAGGCACACACCCCCATGATGGGCGTCATCGTAACGATGAAAAAGCAGGGAACAATGACACTTGGACGAATGATGGGTGCGATTGGAAAGGTGGGACAGTAGGTGGATGAGTATGCCATTATGAGCCAAATTTAGGATGAGTATGAAATTTGGCTTGGTGACTGGGTCTTGGTATAGATCTTTGTATATTCACTTTTGTGGGATTTCATGGCTCTTCATGATAGTTTCCACCATAATGGATGAAGGGCTTGTGATTTGGTGTCCCCCCTTCATAGGAGCAGTCATTGTTAGCATCATCTTTGCATCTGTGTTATTGAATTTGACTATAGATTCCATTCCTAGTAGGGGATCCTTCCTAAGAATTTTTTTTTATGGTCTCAACAGAAGACGGTGGCCTTCATCCTGGTTTCGCAGTTTTGACAGCTTCAGTATGGTTCACACAAACACTACCAACCGTAGGACTACAAATGGCCCTAAGTTCTCTCACATGGAATGAGCACAGAGGGAGATGGATAATGTGAAAGGATTCTTCGAAGCATCGGTTAGTCACCAGGATCACAACCATGATGAGCTTATGGAGAAGTAACTTTATCGGGAGAAGCAACACCCTAATGCCCAGAATCTCATGGACGAACTTGGGGGATTATTTGAAGATTCAGGCTCCTCCAGAACACATGATACAAGGCATACTGAAACCATGGGAATGCATTGGACCATGAAATCTCTCTTTAGCATGGAAATGGACGACTGTGTGCAGGGAAAATTTTAGCAAGAAATGAAGGGCCGCTTGGTGGCTTTCAAACTAGCTATCCTCGAAGAGGGTATGCGTCATCTCGTGTGAAAATAGGTTATTGTTGAAGAACATGTGAATGAAAAATTGGATGCCATGGCTTGTGAGATAATATAGCGGCATTTGTCTTGTCCTTCATCCCCACAGCTTGTGTTTTGTCATCACCCAGATGTTGTTGCGTGTGCTACCAAACAAGAATCTACCTAGGTTCTAACCCATCCTATGTTATAGTTTCTGATGAGGACTAATCTCAGTCCTATCTAGGTTCAATTGTATCTCTTGTTTTATGTTTCCCCTCATTTTCATTTTTGCGGGCCCTAACTCCTTCCCTGTGGAGGATCCTTATGCTTATCTAGTTTCCAAATTAAAATTTGACTGTCAAACCCAAGTAGGCTTAGTCGTTTCAGACACAAACCTTTGTTGGCTACAGTATTGGATATTTTTCCCTGACCATGATATATGGACATTGCATACAAAAGAGTGCTTTGTTATGTACAAATTTCCTCTTTTTTAGTTTAATATAATCTCAAACTTTACAAAAAAAGAAAATTAGAATGATAAAATATACAATATTCTACTATGCCTACTCAAATATGTGTTAAAAATTAAGCCTTATGGTAAGATAGTCAAACAGCTTCCCTCATATAAACAAGGAGCTTTATTATGGGGGTGAATTTAAACTTAAAGTACTTTAGTGATAAAACCCAACCCCAACCATTAACTTGAAATTAGATTGTTTGTATGATAACATCTCATGTAAAATATTGAGAGAGTATTCTATTTATTTTATGTTTTGGATTTTGCAATCTTTTTTTGGAAACTCGGTAAATTTTTTGGTAAAATCTAAATTCGAAGCATTTAAATTGTGTTTCAAATATCCATATGGCACTCACTAATGCAATTTCCACAACTAATATATGTGACTAAGATTTTTTAAAGATTTCCAATTAAATCCAATGTACCCAGGTACAATATTTAAAATACTCCAATATTAGATCCAATCTCTTAATGTATTTATTGGTTTGCGAAATAATAATTATTTAATTAATTTTGCATCATTGTCTCCACCCATCCCATTTATAATTGAAGTTCCTATCTCAATTATCAAAATACAATAATTCTCACTTTTACTTCCACTTCTTACCTTTCATTTTTAATTTTCACTTTACTATTTAAATTAATTTAAATCAATTTTTTTTTCACTATTATCACTCCACCTCCACCCATCCTATTTATAATTGAAATCACCTTGAGGAACATAATACTCACTTTTACTTCCACTTTGTTCATTACATTTCCAATTTTTCTTTCCAAAATGAAATAAATTTAATTAAAACATAATTCTTTAGTATCTTATTTCACTTTTCTATAAGTTAACTGACTTAAATAACAACTTTTACAATGAATCACTTATATTAATTGAAATTGAAATGCTAATTTTTTAACCAACTTAAATAAGAGATTTAAACCCCAACGTGCCCTACTTTTTACAATTAATCACAACTAATTGAAATGCTAATATTTAGTTTCCAATTTACCTCATATATCAATAGATATACCCAATTTCACACTTGAATTTTATTATACGGCTTCTCCTTATGATACCAATATGTGACCTAGACACAACAAGAAAATCAATCTTTTAGCACCACAAGTTAGCACCACTTATAGTTTGTGGTGTAAATGTGGTGGTATTGGCACCACTTACAATTATGTTGTGTTAAAGTGGTGTTATTAGCACCATTTATATTTTGTGGTGTTAAAGCGGTGGTATTAGCACCACTTATATTTTGTGGTGTTAATATGGTGTTATATTAGTTAATATTATTGGAAATTGAGTTTTACCTTTATGAGAAATGTCATGTTGGCAAGTAATACTATAAAGTGGTGCTAAGCTATTATTTTCCACATGGACATGTACACATAGGATTTAATTACGTGGATTTACACCATAAACAAATTCACAAATAACTATTCTGAAAATAACTCAATTCAATATTTATTTATTTTTTCATCAATTAAAATAAATGATCAAAGATTAATTTATGAGTTTTTGCACCATACTTACAAGAAGTTCAAATATTAATATTTAGAATATTTAAGCAAATAAATTCACGTAAAATATTTAAGCAAATGAAATCAGGTGATTCATTTATGAAGTTTACACCACAAGCACAACAAGTTCAAAAAAAATATTTGGAAAATAGCTCTATTCATTTATTCATTTTTTATATTATTTAAACATATAAATACAATTGACAAATAAATAAAAACAACTATTTTTAATGTATTACTATTTTAAAGTAATAATAAAATTATTTGAATTTAATTTTGATTCTTCATTTGAGATATTTTAATCCTCTTAATTTTTTTTATGGAAATTAGTATTATTATTAGGTTTTTAACACAAGGCATGGGTCTTAGATCCATCTATATAATCAATGGAGAAAACCTCTAGCTAAGGCCCTAAAAGAAGCTTTTAGGAATCTAGGATCAAGAAAGACACCACAAAGGACCCCACACATATTCCTAAGAGTATTCTTAGCCTCTAAGTATGAGCATTCACACTATTATAAGTTTTTAATCACTGGGGATAGGTCCAATGGCCCTCAACATTTTTGAGTGAAAAATCATAGGCAACCGAAATGAATCATAAGCATAAAGAAATGTCATGTTGTCAAGTACCATATAGTGGGGCTAAGCTCATATTTGTTGCATGGACATGTACAAAAATGATTTAATTGTGATGATTTGCACCATAAACACAACATCACAAATAATTATTTTGTAATAACTTAATTCAATTTTTTCATTTAGATAAATTCCCATGATTAATTTATGATGTTTTAAACCATAATCACATCAAATTCAATTATTTGTTTTTATCACTATTTAAATCAACAAGCTCACATGATTCATTTACGAGGTGTTGCACCACAAACACAACAAGTTCACAAATAATGTTATTTTCTAAATAGCTCAAGTTGACTATTCATTTTCAATATTATTCAAGCAAATAAATACCCATAATTCTAAATTTCACAAATAATTAAATACAACCATTTTTAATTTATTACTATTATAAAATATTAATAAAAATGATTTAAATTGAGATTTCATTATTTGATCGGGCATATTTTTATTGATATTATTAATTTTTCTAATGGATATTAATATCATTACTAGGTTTTGTGCACAAGGCATGGCTCTCAAATCCTTGGAGATGTTCAAGGGAGGAAACCCCTCTTCCTTGGGCCCTAAATGAATCTTTTAGGAATCTAGGACCAAAAAATATGGTCAACACACATATATTCCTAAGAATATTCTTAACATCTATGTGTGGATATTGTTTGCACATTATAAGGTTTTGATCACTAGTGATAGGTGTATTGGCCCTCAACCTAGGTAAGAGAAGAAACCTGGGCCTTAGCCTAAATTGTTCTACTCATGTAGGGATAATAATGATTTGTCACACTAAGACAAATGACTTTTTGAGAAGATCTATGGCCTTATAATATGGATAATGGGGGGAGTTGGAGGAACTAAAACTATGTATAAGTCTTTAGGGCATAGAGATGATTAAGGAACCCCATGCCTTGGACCTTAGAGGAAACCTAGGCATATAAGATTAACAAGTATACCTTGAAACACCACATAAGGCCTCTTAAGGGTATCCTTGGCTTGATATTGGGGGTATCAATGTAACTAAGAGGTTGTTTTTAAGCATTATATATGGGTGTTTCGGCCCTTAACATGTTTGAGAGAGGAAACCTAGGCCTTATTCCATAGTAAAATATTTTGTGCATCCAAGGAAAAATACAATAGCTCAAAGCACTACACATGACATATTGGGGTTATTATTTACCTCTAAGTAAGGAAATCAACACCATTATGAGCTTTTTGCTAGTATGCATGGGTCTTAGGTTTTTGTATAATGTCATAAGAGTAAACTTGGGCCTTAAACCCTAAGACAAGCTTTAAAACGCACCCATAAACTCCAAACACTGTCCCTGGCATCTGAGCATTCAAATAAGTGACACTAGGTATGCAAACCTTAGACATAGTCATGAGAAGAATTACAGGAACTAGGCCTTAAAGGATGGTTTTAGGCATATCGAGCTAATAGCAATGACTCAAACTATCACTTAGCAGATCACGCAATGTATAAGATAAAATTATTCTCAAAGTGGGATATGGGTGGAAATATGTGGTTTTGCGTAATAGCAATGGGTCTGAGTAAATAGTTGGGGAAGAAATTGAAAGAATTATACCCTACCATAATATTATTGAGGTAATGGGCAATGATCAAGACCATGAACCACAACATACACCATTTAAAGTTGATATTTGACATAATAGTTGGATGTGAGCATAATCAAGAGTTTTTGCATAGAGGGATGGATCTCCAGTCCTTTATTGGAGTCATAAAATTAAAGTAAGATCCTTATGTAGGTGTCCCAAGGATTTTGTAATGATATTACATAGAAGATGACCATGACTTTATCCCTAAAAAAACCATTAAGGAACCCAAATCCATTGAGATACTATGTATCTAGATCTTATGGCCTTTTAGCCTTAGATAATATCAATGGAGGAGACCTAAATATCGACCACTAAAGGAATCTTCTAGACATCTAGGGATAAGAAGGTTTCCTCCAACAACAACACATGGTTAGTGGAGGATACCCTAACCTTTCCCCCTAAAGGAAGCTTGTAAGTATCTTGGGGTAATAATTTTTCCTCCACCAACCATACACAACCTCGTAGTTGTATAATTGTCCTATGATTGAGGATGTTGTTATAGTTAGGTGTTGTTAAGTAGCATGCACATGTCTTACTCCCTTGGGAATTATGTTCCAAGGAAGAAGACCATGTTTTTGTCCCTAAAGAAATCATTGACGCATCTAGATCCATGAATACTACTTAAAAGAAGCATTGATTACTTCAGAGGGGTATCTATGGAACTATGTATATATGTATTGTGGCCTTGGCGCCTTACTCATGGTTTGTGGAGGAGAGTTAAATCTTGAGCTCTAAATTATTCTTCCATCCATCTAAGGCTAAGAATATTTCCTCCACTAAAAACACATGGCCTCTTGAGGGTATCATTGGCCTATGATTGATTATGTCATTGCTATTAGGTGGTTTTGAGTAGTATCTACATGTCTTAGGGCCTTGGGAATGATTTTATAGGGAAAAAAACCATGCCTTTGGCATTAAAAAAACAATTGGGGCATCTAGAGTGATGAACAATGCCTAGAGCACCATGCATGACCTTGCATGGATATCCATGCCACTATGTATCCATTTCTTGGGGCCTTGGGGACTTGGACATGGTCAAGGGAGGAGACTTGAACCTCTAGCCATAAAGGAATCTTATAGCCATCCAAGGCTAAGAATATCGCATCAACCAACCACACATGACCTCTTGACCGTATCATTGTCATATGATTGAGGATATTAACACCATTATGTGATTTTGAGAAGTATGTAGGTCTTTTAGGACCTCAGGAATGATGCTATAGAGAAGAATACCATGCCTTTGTCCCTAAAAGGCCACTAAGGAATCTAGAGCCCTGAATAATGTCTCAAAGCACCATGCATGAATTTGGAAGGGTATCCATTGAGATTTGTATCTAGGTCTTAGGGACTTGAGGTATTGGACATGGTCAGTGGAAGAAATTTGAACCTTGGGCCTTAAAGTAATCTTTTATCCATCCAAGGCTAAGAAGGTTTGCTCCACCAACCAAACATGGCCTCCTGAGGGTATCATTGGCCTATGATTAAGGATGACAATTCCAGTAGGTGGGTTTGAAAATATGTATGTCTCTCAATGCCTTGGAAATGACATTCTAGGGGAAAGACCATTCATTTTGCCCTAAATAAACCATTAAGGCATCCAAAACCATGAACAATTCCTTAAAGCACCATGCGTGACTTTGCAAGGGTATCCATGGCACTATGTATCTAAGTCTTGGGGACTTGGGGGATTGTAAATGGTCATGGGAGGAGGCATGAAGCTTCTAGCCATCTAGAGATAAGAAGGTTCTATCCACCAACAACGCATCGCCTTTCAAGGGTCGTTGGCCTATGATTGAGGATGTTAGTGACATTAGTGTGTTTTGAGGAGTATGTACATGTCTCAGGGTGTTGGGAATGAAGTTAAAGGGAGGAATAACATGTTTTTTTCCCTAAATAAATCATTGAGGATTCCAAAGCCATGAAAAATGCCTCTAAGAACCATACATGAATTTGTAGGGATATCCATATCATTATGTATCCAGGTCTTGTGGCCTTAGGGAATTCGACATGGTCAATGAAAGAGACTTAGAAATAGCGCCCTAAAGGAAGCTTCTAGCCATCCGTGTCAAAGAAGGATGCCTTCACCAACCACAAATGGCCTCTTAAGGGTATCATTGCTCTCTGATTAGTGATTTTAAAGCCAATAGTTGGTTCTGAGCATTATACACATGTCTCAGAGCCTTGGGAACACCTTGGGAATGACACTCTATATAAAAGGACCATGACTTTGTCCCTAAAGAAACAACTTAGGCATACAAATCCATACATAATGCTAGAAAGCACCACACATGGCTTTAGAAGGTATCCATGGCACTATGCATCCAGGTCATTAGGACTCGGGGAATTAAACATGGTCAAGGGAGGGGACCTAAACCTCAGGCTCTAAATATCTACTAACAAGGGTTTTCTCACCCATCTGTAATACTTTGTTTAATTTAACCTCAACACCAATGGCCAAATTCATACAAGGTTTATGCATTTTCAATGCATTTCTTTTTTTAGCCTTGTGACAATAATATATTTCCACCACTTGTACATAGGGGGATGTGGCTAGGGTTCGAGTGAGAAGACAAGTATGATAAGGGTCTCAGGGGTCTATATACAAGAGGCATGAATGCATGAATATCAATGTCACATGCCCCCCTATCTTAGTTTCTTGGAAAAAGTAACTATTAGAAATAACAGTCCTAAACTTTGTTGATTGCTTTGGAAAGAACTTTGATCAATGTGTATATCTGGATCAACATACAATATAACCATCCTAATGGAATATTCTTGGAAATTAACCCTCTAGTAGTGCAACCACAACTAGGTGTTAACAAGTCTAACATGGTTGAGAGAGGAAACCAAAGCCTTAATCCCTAAAGAAATATTATGGACATCTAGGTCCAAACATGATACTTAAAACCATCGTGCATGATTTCTTGGGGTTATTCTTCACCTACAAGTAGTGATATTGCTGCCATTGTTATGGTTTTGAACTAGGTATGGGCCTCAAGGCTGTAGATATGGTTGGGGTAGGAAACTCAAACCTTAGTCCCTAAAGGATTTTTTTAGGAATTCAAGGCCATGATTGTAAAACCCCAATTTTGACCCTTAGGAAATATTGGCTTCTAATGTAAATATTGTATACACATGTTGTATGTTTCCCTAGCGTGGAGCTCAAGGCCAAGGCCCCACTAGTTTATGCTCGGATTTTATTTGAATTATACACGCTTGATATTTTGTTACCCACGTGCTATTAAGCCCTGGGATATTGTAAATTGATGTAAATATTCAATATTGAAATAAAATACCAAAACTGGCTATGGAGGCAACGAATGAGAAGGGGCCACGTGTATCCACTAGGGAGTGGTGAGGGGGATATGGGACAAAACCCTAGGCTGCCACATGTCATTATGAGAACCCATTGACTTCCCTAAATGACATTTATGCCTGTTGTAAGGAAGTGGTTGAGATTTCAGCCCATGGCTTCAATGGAGCATGGGCATCTCAGAAATTTGTGTGGGTAGTTATGAGCTCTGTTTTCTTGTACAAGAAGTCACTCAACCTTAGGGGAGGTTGCTTCATTCTCATCCCCATTCCATGGTGAAGGAACCCAGCATCATTATCCATCCAAAAAAAAAGAAAAACGAGTTCCCAGCAGGGAGAAAACTAGAAATCACAACTGTGAGAGAACCCACGTTTTGGGAAGCCAAAAATGTCAAGATTTGGTATTGGGCAGTGAAATCCAATGGGGGATCCATTGGTATGAACCTTGGGGTGAATGTGGGAGCATGAGCTACCCCAAAATCAATAGGAAATCCCAGTTTTTGCAGCCCAGAAAACCACTGACGACTTGAGTTATTTGGTGAGCAGAATGGTGAGAAAACAAGTTGGGAATGACTATGCAGAGGTTGGGTGTGCTTGATAAACCCAGTGAAGGCTAGGATCTCAAGGAGTAGCAGCTGGACCTTTCTATTCCCATCCTGAAGAGCACTGGAGGGAAGAGTTTCCTAAGGGACTGTGTAACAGAGAAGGGGATCTTCCTTGTGTTGGATGTGGTAGGTAATGTGGGTTCCTGACTGTTGAGTTCACTTGAGATGCCTGTAGCTCTGTGGTTGAGCTCACTGGCTTAGGGTTACCCTCCTCTATCTTCTGGTATGCTTGATAAACCAAACGGAGTGTTGGCCTAGCTTAGCTGTTGACCGAAACCATGGCTGTGAGTGAGCCCAGCTAGTTCTTCCTTATTGGATACATAGCCCAGCTCGAGGGTGATCTATTAGCTGAAAGAATATAGGCTGGATAGAGATCTATGGTTGGGTGGAACGTTTCCCTCACGTAGCCGGTCATTGGACATTTACATTTCAAGATAAGTATTCTTGTGAATTAATTTATATACATTTTGTGTTCTGCAATGTGTTCAATCTGAATGTTAAATATTCATGGTAATCAAATTGATATGGAATCTCCTTTTTGCTTGAGATAAACATGTTGATGCATTCCATCCTGTCTGTGTATTATGTTTAATTCCGCTGTGTTTATATTGAATTGAATCTGCACACAGAAGTTTTTAATTGTTATGAAATTATGAGAAAAAATATTGAGGCTAAGTCTTTACAAAAGCCCGGTGTGTTGTTAATGTTTCCTTCCCTACATTTGGTGATGGAAGGGTACATTACAATGATTAACACCTAAAAGTATCACATAAGACCTCCCAATGATATGTGTAACTTAGAGTGCTAATATGTGAATCGTTAGGGATTTCTTAGGGTCTCAAAGTATTAGACATGGTTAGAGAAGAGTACTCGAGGTGCAATATATAAAAGAATCTTCTAGCCATCCAAGGCTAAGAAGGTCATATCAACCAAGCACACATGGACTCTTTAGGTTATCATTTTACTATGATTGAGTATATTAATGGAATTATGTGGTTTTGAGAAGTATGTATGTGTCTTAGGGCCTTGGGAATTATTCTATAGAAATAAATGCAATGCCTTTGGCCCTAAATAAACTATTGAGGCATCTAGAGTGATGAAAAATGTCATAAAGAACCACACATAATTTTTCAAGGGTATGCATTGAATTTTGTATCTAGGTCTTGGGGCTTTTAGGACTTGGACATGGTCAATGGAGGATACCTAAACCTTGGGCCCTAAATAAATCTTCTATCCATCCAAGACTAAGAATTTTTCCTCCACCAACCACACATTGCCTCCTAAGTGTATCATTGGCCTATGATTAAGGATGAAGATTCCATTAATTGGGTTTGATAAATATGTATGTGTCTTGATGCCTTATGAATGACATTCTAGGGGAAATACTATGATTTTGGACCTAAAGAAACCATTGAGGCATCCAAAACCATGAACAATGGCTTAAAGCATCATGTGTGACTTCGCAAGGGTATCCATGGCACTATGTATCCAAGTCTTGGGGAATTGTGATCTTGGACATGGTCATGGGAGGATGAATGAAGCTAAAGACCTAAAGGAATCTTCTAGCCACATAGGGATAAGAAATTTGTCTCCACCAACCGCACATGGCCTTTTGAGGGTGTCATTGGCCTAAGATTGAGGATGTTAGTGCCATTAGGTGTTTTTTAGTAGTATACACAAGTATCAGGGTGTTTGGAATAAATTTCTAGGAAGGAATACAATGCATTTAGAACTAAATAAATCATTGTGGAATCTAGAGCCATGAAGAAATCTTCGAAGCACCACACATGACTTTTCAGGGGTATCCATACCATTATATATCTAGGTCTTATGGCCATAGGGAATTTGACATTGTCAGTGGAAGAGACCTATAAAGTAAGCTTCTAGCTATCCATGGATAAGAAGGTTTACTCCACCAACCACACATGGTCTCTTAAGGGTATTATTGGCCTATAATTGGAGATGTCAATGTCGTTAGGTGGTTTGTAGTAATACACATGTGTCTTGCGGCCTTGGGAGTGACGTTCTATAGAAGAGGACCATGCCTTTGGGCATAACGAAATTATTTAGGCATCCAAAGCCATTAATAATGCCACAGATCACCACACATGGCTTCGTAGTGCATCCATGGCACTATGCATCCAAGTCATGGGGACTTGAGGCATTGGACATGGTCATGGGAGGAGACCTCAACCTGAAGCCATAAATGAATCTTCTATCGATATTCCAAGGATAAGAGGGATACTTAAACAAGCCACACATGGAGTTCTAAGGGTATCATTGGCTTATGATTGAGGATGTTAGTGCAATTGGATGGTTTTGAGTAATATGTACATGTGTCAGGGCTTTGGGAATGATATTTTAAGCAAGACGACTATGTGTTTGGACCTAAATTAATTCTTTGGGAATTTAGAGCCATGAAGAATGTGTCAAGGAATCATGCATGACTTCATAGGGGTATCCATTGAACTATGTATCTAGGTTTCCTACCTTGGGGCCTTGGAAATGGTCAACAAAGCACACTTGATCCTCAATCCCTAAAGGAATATTCTAGCCATCTAAGGCTAAGGAGGTGATATCCACCAAGCACACATGACTATATAATTAACATATAATTTAGAATGTCAGTGCCATTAGGTTTTTTTGAAGAGTATGTAGGTTCCTCAAGGGATTCATAATGATGTTCTAAGGAATACAACCATTCCTTTGGCCCTAAATAAATCGTTGAGGAATTCAAATCCATGAGCACTGCCTCAAAGCATCATGCATGGCTTCATAGTGTTATCTTTGGTAATATGTATCTATGTATTGTAGCATTGGGGCCTTAGACATGGTTATTGGAGGATACCTGAACCTCAGCCTCTAAAGTACTCTTGTAGCCATTTAGAACTAAGTAGGATTTATCCACTGACCCCAAATAGCCTGTTGAGGGTATCAATGGCTTAAGATTCAATATATTGGTGCCATTAAATGGTTTTGAAAATTATGAAGGTGTCCCAGGGCCTTGGGAATGGAATTCCAGGGATGAAGGTCGTGCCTTTGGCTCTAAAGAAACCATTGAGGCATCCAGATCCATGATCAATGTCTCAAATAACTACACATGAATTTGCATGGGTGTCCATGGTACTATATTTCTAGGTCTTGTGGTTGTGGGGCCTTGGACATGGTAATGGAGTAGACCTGCAACTCAATCCCTAAATGAATCTTTTAACCATATAGTGCTAAGAAGGTTTCCTCCACCAACAAAAGGTGATATCCTAAGGGTATCATTGGCCTATGATTGATGATGTTTGTGGCATTAGGTGGTTTTGATAAATATGCATGTGTAGTAGGGTATTGGGAATGGATTTAAAGTGAGGAAGGCCATGCCTTTGGCCTTAGAGAAACCATGGAGGAATCCAGAGGCATGTCCAAGCCTTGAAGCACCATTGGCACTTAAGTGGGGATATCCATGCCATCAAGGGTTTTTAGACATTAGTAATCGGAATCAAGGCACATGACATGGTTATGAAACCAAAGGCTTGTGCCCTAGAGGAAGCTTCTAGTCATCTACATCCAATAACAATGCCTTTAACTACAACACATAACTTATTGATGGATTCATTTGCATTTGAGTGGTGATATGGGTTCAATTAACACTTTTTGAGCTCTAAGCATGGAGATCGAGTCCCTTGGCATGGTTGGGGTATGAAACTTGAGCCTTAATCCATAAAGGAATATCTTAGGCATCTAAGGAAATGAATGACACCTCAAACTAGCACTCAAGTCCTTTTTGTGGGTATATGTATGGGATTATGTGTTTTTTAGTAGTAGGAGTAATTATTGGGGCCCTAAAGATGATCAAGGGATGAATCCCATGTCTTATGTCATAAAGGAAGTCTTAGGCATTTAATTCCTAAAGGATGCATTGAAGCACCACACTTGACCTCCAATAGAATAATTTCCCTCCAAGTGTGAATGTTAGTTCCTTTAGATGGTTTTCATAATTAGGTATGGATCTTGGGTCCTTGACATGTTCAAGGGTTAAAACAAAAGCCATGACCACTAAATGAACATTCTAGGAATACAAGTCTAAATGACACCTTGAATCACCACTCAAGATCTCCAAAGAGTGTACCCTCTCTCTCTCCCTTCCTCACCCATTACCCTCTCTCTTTCCCTCCCTCCCTCCTCCCCCCTCTCTCCCTTCCTCACTCATTCCCCTCTCTCTTTCTTTCCCTCCTTGCCTCCTCCCCCATCTCCTCTCTATCTATCTCTAACACTTCCCCTCTATCCCTTTCTCACCCATCCCCCCTCTCTCTTTCCATTCCCCCCCTCTCTCTATAACACCTCCCTTTCTATCTATGTCCCCCTTTCCCTTCTCATGGCCCCTCTCTCTCTTCCTCTCCCTCTCTTTCTTCCTCCCCCCTCCCTTTATCTCTAAGCTCCCATCTATTTCTACTTCCATATTCCTTTCCCTCCCCGTCCCCCTCCCCCCCTTTCTTTACCTAACCCCCCATACCCCCCTCTCCCTCTATAGTTGTATTGGCACTTAAGGGAGATATATTTGTAAGCCAAAACCCATATCCAGTCAAACATGTTCATTTAAAATTTGTGAATGTGTACATAAGAAGGATCTAGAGATCATTTCAAAACTAAAAACATTTATTTTTAAATTGTTATAAAAGCAAAGGGCATACAAATTTAGAAAGTAAATGTTACGTTACTATACTTTACTATTGGAATCGGGTTTTGGGATCTCCATGAATGGATATTTTAGTGCTTCTTAAACTATTTATAAAAGTCCATTGGATGTCCTCATCTTCCATTGTTAGTGACTAAAAACAATAAAAAAAGAGGAAGAACCCCTATACAAGTCATTTGAAGTTGTCATTTAACAAGCCAATGATAAAAACCCAATAAGAAACAATGGAGTCATCCTTTCCCAAGGTTTCTGGCATAAACATAAAAACATTATTATTAAGTTGAGTCAACCTCTTCAAAGCCAATTTGTTATCCTGGACCCCCAACCCTCTAATATTTAAAGAGAGGAATTCCACTGAGAACTTATGAAAGAGGCCAACCCTACTCTAAGGGCCCTAGTAACGAATCTTTTCTTTCCTCGATTAAGCTCCTTCATAACTTTCTCCTAAGCTAATTTGAGAGCATAATTTCTACTTGGTAGTCCCAAACCTAGATCTTTGTGTAAATACTAACCCAAACCTCCTAAGAAGAGGCACCCCTCTAAGAGGTCTTAAAGAATAATTTCCACCTCCCAATGAAGAAGTGGCCCTAGAATTTACATCAACCCCCTCCAAATTTGGATTTACATCCCACCTTGACTAAGAAGAACCTTTTGATTAAACAACCTCCTTAGTTTCTAAAACAACCCACCATGATATCGAATAGTATGTCGTTTTTCTCCCCATTTGTCTTTTTTGTCATTTCTAATATTGTGTCTGGAGAGAACAAGAAACGTGAAAAAGAACTGTACGAGGAGACTTGTAGTATTAATTTTTTCTTTTGCACCCTTTAGGATTGATTTATTATTATTATGTGATTTATTCATGCTTTGTAAATAGTAGATGTCAAAAATTTACGTTTAGAGGAAGTGTGACCCAATTTTTCTAGAACTAGTGGAGTTATTTTTATTAGATATGACATATGATTTTAGTTAGGTTGATTTTAGATTATATACAGGGAATATATATAATATAGCCATAAAACGTGGAATAATAGCATGCATATAATGCATATTTTTCTTATTTTGTAGTCTCAAACAGAGCTCATTTGTGGCAAAATGGGTGATAGATTGAAGATGATTTGCTGGGTTTGGATGGACATGAATATAAACAATGGAATGCTTTCATTTACTTAAAGTAGGAGGAAGATACCTTGTTCTAGACATGGAAACCTACTAGAGATCACACTACAAGCCTTCATTACAAGGCCATGTTCTTGAATGAGGACCAAGAAGTAAAGTAAGTGGTGGAATCCCTTTTGGAAAACCATAGCTCCTCTAGAAACCACATTGTTGCAATCGTTGGAACTATATAACAAGGTATTGACTTGGGGTATATTCAAGAAGATATCTTGGCATGGAGAATGTTTATGAGGTTTATGTACGTTGTTGGAGGTAGATCTTTGAAAATTTGGCAGTTTTTTTTTGGTTGATCATTTTTCTCCATAAAACCAAGGACCTAAAAAAGTGAAAGTAGTTACAAGTTGAAATTGGCATTGCTTCATCTTTCTAGCCAATATTTCTATTTTTGAAACCACTTAGAATTATGATATGCCTTAAAATCATTTTCCCTCTCAACCACCAACATGTCTATATACCAATGGTGGTTATACCTGGCCATTTTGCTTCCTGTATTACATTTAGATTTCAACATAGCCTATGGAACACAATATGGTTGAAAATTTTCCATGAACAACCTGATAAAGATATAGGAAAATTATTATTCTTAGATCCCTAATAATTGGCATTATAAAAATTTATGACATAAGTTTTACAACCTCTAGTTCTAAAGCTACAAGGGATAAGATATGAATAAAGTTTATCTAGGATGTGAACGAAATTCTTGCATAACATTGTCTCCAACTCGTGGAGTGATAAAAAAATAGAATCTTTATGAATTTGTTAGTCTCTTCCTCATGGGATCAATGCTTCTTAATCTTCTAAGTGGTTCTAACCAAGTAAACACTTCCCAATTACTTTGTCACACATTTTGGAGTCAATGGTGTTGGAGGTGATAGTAACATGTTCATATTGTGTTGGAGGTGATAATAACATGTTCATATTGTGATGAATAATATTTTTGAAGTATGTATTTGCCACTCAATGACACAACCCACAAATGATATTATGAAAAACGCGTGCCATTTTTCAACATTTTGCATACCTAGAAAAACAAATTAATCCCGCGCTCATTTTTCAATATTTCATATATCTGGCAAAGGATATTAAGCCCGCGCTCATTTTTCAATATTTCGTATATCTGACAAAAGATATTAAGCCCGCGCCCAAAGAATAAGTTGGGTAAAAAAACCCTGGTTTTCTTTCATTCGGTGAAGAGAGTTCATTGTTGGTGCAAGAACAGAGGAAAGATCACTCAGATCTCACCACTGTGCTTTTTCTTTAGGGTTTTGAAGGGTTATGCGAGGCTCTCGGTGGCGGTATCAATAGAAGCAGGGGCACGAGAAGCAGAGCATCATCTGAAATGGTTAGTGGGTTTCCCTTTTGATCTAATTTTAAGCCTTTAAACTGTAGATTGCAGATGAAATTGTATATTCATAGTAATATTAGATTACCCTTTCCTTATTTCTACTCAAGATTTTCAAATAGGCATGGCCACCATTATCCCTGGGAGGATTTCATTTTTAGGTCACAATGCCTTTGTTTCTAGGTGGCTGAGAAGAAACTAAACAAATCCATGAGGGAAATCAAGGTGCAGAAGTTGGTCCTCAATATATCAGTCGGTGAAAGTGGTGATCAACTCATTTGAGCATCAAAGGTTCTCTTTCATCTCCTTTTCTTATTAATCTCTGATTCTTACACTCCTTTGTGTATGCATTATTCAGGGTATTTTTCACATAACACTCTTATTAAGCTCTGATTATTCAGGGTATTTTTCACATAGCATTGTTTAGGTAAATCCACAATCCAACATGGAAACTATTGTGTAACTGAAACTATTGTGTAACTATGTTGTCAGACCAATCCATGTTCTCTTCCTGATTATAATCATAGACAATGTCCATTATAATCATATTCTAATTAGGTGGTCCATTTGAAGCATATCTGCGGTGATATTACCCTATACACCTATTCAAGAGAACTCTTACGGTGGAAGGAAATCTATTTAAGTAACCTCTTGAAGCTAATTCTCTGCTAATTTTATTGAAGTAATTAATTTTTTTTTGCATAGAGTAATGGAATCTCTATTCATTGAAATGGCCATCTGTAGTTAGTGCCGAAACCTGATGGGTGGGATTTTTCCCAAATTCCTACCCTGGTTGTGATTTATTTCCGGGATTTTGATATTTCTGGTCTTTTATGGCTGCCTAATCTGGTGCAACTGACAGGCAATCCCTTAATGTATGTATTGCTGCAATCCATTCACATCCTGCCGAATACCGCCTCGCTCATCCATGTTAAAGATATGATCATATTTCTGATGGAGCACCCAACTACAAAGGGACGTTGTATTTGATCTGGCCATACTACTACTCTACCAGAGTTTGCACATCTCATTTCTGAATGCTATCCACAGTACAAAATAGCAACAAAGTCAGTTATCTCTGACAACATCTAGTTTCCAGATATATTTGGTCCAAATTTTCGCCTACAAGTTTACTTAGTTCCTGTAAATTTATTATATGGTTATTCAATGATGTAGGTTCGATGAATCGCAGTCTACTGGTGGTGGTGGTGCCATTTCAACCAACAAATTATTAGATTTGGGATTCAAATATAAATACAGTCTGGAGTAGATTATCCAATATTTTCAAAAACTAGGCATACTCAATTAACTATCTTGATTTAATTTCATCACGATATGTTTTCCAGTTTTCTGAGTAGTATCGTCTGAATGTTGTGAACAATGACTACAATTCACATAGATCCAGAATCTGAGATGTTATTTCTTCCCCAAGTTGAACAACTTGAATATTGAACAAAATGAAATTTCTTTGAAAAGACTTTGGGAAATATTATGAGAAAAATATGGATTTCATTCTACCACGGAGAGGTTGGCTTGACATTATCTCTGCACTTGTATCTGTGATAATGAATATATCCCTATATCTTCTCTATTTATTGGATCAAAAACTATGAATAGTTGTTTAACCTTGTTTGCTGCTAATAAAATAAATATATTCCTTGATTGCACGACCCTTCGAGATCATATTGTTGGTTGTCTGGCATCGAAGGTTGCTTTGCAAGGGGTCGTCATTTGCTTATCCTCATTCCGGGTTAGAGGGGGAAATATCAAATTGTTGTGTTCTACGATAGATCTGTCTTGAAAAAAATGAAAAAATGTGGAGTTTAAATTGTTGGAGATTAATTTCTCCTGCGACCATATCTGCTTGCTGGATTTGCATTTAAGTTTTGATGGACAGCAATGTCATCATCCTCCACCCATCGCATTAATCACACTGCTACGTGGATGGCTGTAATGCTTAATGCATTCCCCAAAGGTTTGTTCATTGTTCAAGGCAACCTCGAGCCGCTGGCTTTGACAGATGTACTGTAAGTTTATTAAACTCAGTTTGTAAATTGCCATCGCATCACAAATTGTAAAGGCTACTTCGGTGATCTCTCCATGCGTTGCATTTCCTGGCAACTACTTCATTTTATAAAAATATACCTTATGACAAATGAAATTTGCAGTCAAGTTCCAGGGAAGTTTGGCCCTGTCATCGGCTGCTGTGTATTGTTGAATATATGAATACGAATTGTGTGTTTGCATGAATCGAGTGTATCCGCTGTGCCCATTTTCCTTCAATTGGTATCAGAGCGAAGCTCTGTCCGCCTGCCATTGTGTTAGTCTGAGAATTCTGAGAGGTCTACTGTAGGCGTGAAGGGAGATTCTGCTGCTGCCAGATAGAAGCAGCTGCCATTGCTGAGATCCTGTGCCGCTGTATGAAGTGTGAACCCTCGCCAACTATGAAGCTGGGCTCCCTCAGCTGTTAAGAAGTTCTCTTGTGTTCTGTGGACAGGAGCCGTAATTGTTTGGTTGGTTTGAGAATTGTAGAGCTCCTAATGTCTCAGTATTCCCTCTCGACAAGTTAATTTTGATAAGTTGTAGCCCATTGTAGAAGAGGAACCCCTCGTGCTTTAATGGAGAGCTGCCGGTGAAAGAAATTGTCAAACGGAGAGAAATGATGCTTAAGATTTTGACTGAAGGAGGAAACAAGCTGTAGGTGGTAGCAGATGTTAAAATCCACAAAAATGGAGGAGAGGATGAGTATTCCCGTGATCTGGCCATCTAGTGATGTTGTCTAGCTGTTGTTGTGGACCTGTAATGTCCCTTGAAAGAAGGCTGCGGAGAAAGTCATGTTCTAGCCATGGCTCGAGGTGATTTGCTCGAGCACTTCCTCATCCAAGATTGATTGTGCTACGAAAACAACCTGCGAGCTGTTCAAAGGTAAGGGCCGTAGCCCGTGGTAGAAGTGGAGCATGTAAACGGGTGCCGAGAATGGAATTTGACCTGTAGAGTCTGGTGAGAAATCCCCTGCGACCAACATCTGGTGTTGGGTTAGTTCGTGCTGCCGTGGATAGATGCAGCCATCTTTGCAGAGACCCTCTTCGTTGGTAATCTTCCTTTGCTGAAGGCGTTGAACCATTTCTGTTCATAGCTACAGCGTGAGGCAGTTTCTCTGGACGTGTATGAAGGAAACCCTTTGTGGTTGATGAAGAAGTCTTCAAGTTCCGGTTTGTGCCGATAATTGTTGAGCTACGCTCCTTCTCATTGTCTAAAAGGTTAATATTACCCTCCAATTTAAACACCATCTCCAGAAGTGGTGCCAGTGCCATTAGACCGTCTGCACATTTCTTAGCTTCTGCAAGAGTGGTAAATCCATGATTTAAGCGTGCAATTTCTTCTGCAATCTCTTTTTTCTCATGTAAGAGAAGACTAAATCTGTAAGAAGCTTCAGCATAGAATAGTGCAGCTATGACATGTACATGTGCAACCCATTTGACATCAAAGTGTTGATTAAGAGGTGGGAGATTGAGGGCTGCAAACGCTTCATGATAGTAAATACTGACCTGCCTGGCAATCTTGGAAATAAGGGAATTGCGTTTGCTTTTGGAGATAACCATATGGAAGAAGCATTCCTGAGCCTGAGCAAGCATGACCCTCTCCAGCATGTCTGCACATGCCAGAGAGACGTCAATGGTGGAGTGCCCTGCTGAAGCCTTGACAGATATATGATCTCTAAGAAAAGCAAAAGCCCCTGCCGCTGTCTGGAACGAATAGCAAGCTTCGTTGAGCCCGTCAGCTGAAACGGCGATCTGGCTGTGAATGGATACCAAATTGAAGATGATAGCGGTTTTTTCCCAGTGGATGTTGTGCTCTGAGGCCCTGTGATTCTTGTTGAAAGAGTCATACCAGGTGAAGCAGAATGAGATGGGGAACGCAGACTCCATGATGCAGAGAGCTCTGTAGTAATTCTGCATCTATATTGAGCCCGATAGCTTGTGAGAGTCCACATTTGAATCTTTGTTCTGTTGCTAGACATGGTTTGTGGTGTTGTTTGCACACCTATGAGTCATATTGTTTGTGTGCTGAAAGTGCCGTTGTTGTGAAAATGAAATAGCAGTTGCTGTTGTGAACTCTCATAATAGTTAGTGGACTTGATTGGTAAACTCTTTGCATAGCAAACTTTTGTGTTGGTGAAAATCCATTACTGTATGTATTTGAGGGGGAGAATAATTATTAATGAGCAGAAGCCAATCTTCCCAGGTTGTAATGTGGCAGTATGGTAGGTTGTTTTTTCTTTTGAGAAAGAAAAACACCCTCTAAAATGCATAGGCATGTTGCTGCAGTCGAGTTGCTGAAGTCGTTAGTGATAAATTCCTCTCAGTTCTGATGTGTTACTGCTGAGTGCTCCCATGGTTAATGGTAGAGCAGATTGATTGTTGAATGCTCCCATAGTTAAATGGTTGAGCAATCTAGTAAATCCCGCTTACTCTTGCGGATGAAAATTGTTAAGGCTGAAGCCTGGAGTTGAATTTTGAGTTTAGTAGAAGCTCAGTATTTCAAGAAGAGTACTAGAAGTTGGAGGAGCTGAAGCAAAAACAGTGTCTTTTTATGCAGAATTGAAGCTTATTGCGGACTGGCTTGAAAATCCAAGGAATCCAGTTGAAAAGGTGTCATGGGTCAACAAAGACGTCTTAAACAGATTAGAAGAATGAATAGAAGGGCAGAAGCAATTTATTTTGCACAAATTTATGGTAATGATTTTGCTGTAGCAGAGCCAAGGATTGAAGAAATCTATGATGAACTGCCCATTCCAGTTTTCTCAGGTAAGAATTTTGAATTTTGGGTTATTAAAATGAAAACTCTGTTTCGCGCTGAAGGTGTGTTGAGTGTAGTTGAAAATGGATTCAAGGAACCCCCAAACCAGGAAGCCTATGAGGTTTTACCCCAAAGTCAAAAGATTGAGCTCATGGAAAATATGAGAAATGATGATGTGGCACTGTTCCTCATTCGACAAGGTTTGAATGAGAGAATTTTACCCACGATTGCTAATGCAGCCAGTGCTAGAGACGCCTGGGAGTGCTTGAGAAGAGAATTCGATGTAAGGGGCAGAAACATAAATCAGCATCAAGCTGAGCGACATGGTGTAGAAATTCAGAATGTAGATGCAGTTGTCATTGACAATGCTGAGAGTTGTAATGAGTTTAAAGAACTAGTTGCTGAAGCAAAAGATAAGACTAAAGATGTCAAAGAAGAGAAAAGCAATTTTGAAAATATTTTGATGAAAGATGAAAGCAGCCTTGTAGATGCTGCAACACAAAACAACGATGAAAATAAAATGGATGAAAATGTTATTGCTGAACATGAATTTGAATTTTATGAATCTCATAAAAATGTTAATGTTTTAGACCATCTTCAGAATGATGTGATAGGTGCTGAAGCACATACAATCGAAGAAAAGTTTGCAGAAGAGAAATCTGAAAAGGTAAAGAAAGAAGTCTTCTTGTGTGTTGCAGAACAGTTTGAAAGAATTGAAGAGTGTATGCATCAGAATGCCACAGAAGCAGAATGTAAATTTGAAGAAAGTGACAAAGCTCATGTTGTTGTTGGTGGAATGAAAGATGAAAGCAACTATGTTGATACTGTAACACAATACGAAATTGAATTTGAAGTTGAGGAGAAAACTCTTGCTGGTCATGAGGTTGAGCTCTATGAAGCTCATGAAGACATTAAAAGTTTCGAAATCCTTCAAAATGATATGTTAGATGTTTCATCAAATGCAATTGATGAAAATTTTGCAGAAATTGTAGCAATTGAGGCAGAGAATGAAATTGAAGAAGGGCCAAAATATGATGAAGAAATTCTAAGTGAAGCTCAAAAGATATCAGTCCAAAAAGAAATGAAATCAATACTTAATATAATGAATGGTGATGAAATTTTAGTTCCAGCTGAATGTAAAGAAGTTGGCAATGCTCTCGATGCAATAAGATTAATAGTTGAAGCAGAAGATAGCCAAGCTGTTAATGAATCACATGGTGTAGAGGCACTCGTGGATGAATATGAAGATGAAGCTGCCATAGCAGTAGCAAAAAATGGTGAATCAGCAACTCAAGCAGTTGCAGGACAACCATTAGAGGCTGAATGTGAAGAGCTCTTGAAGAGCATGCCCATGAGGGAAAAAGATTTTCATAACATTTCTATTGTTTGTGAATGTGCAGGTACAAATGGAAATCAACTAGCAGCTGAGAAGGGAAATGAAGATGATGAAAACTGCACTTTCATTGCAGAATCTAACAAAACATTTCCAGTTTGCATAGAAATTGCCGACATGATAGTTCAAGATGAATGCAAGGACTTCATTACTGATTTTGATGCTGATTTGAAGCTCATTGAAGAATGGATCGAAAAGCCAAACTATGTTGAACTGAACTGCACTGTTGTTGTAGCCGTTAGAAGTTTAGTTGAAGGCAGCATTGAGGTTGCAAAGATGAATGAAAAAGAAGACAGCCATGTAGTTGCAAAAGATGAAGAAAATTTGTTTAATGGAAGAATTGAAGAGCCAATGTGTTATGATGAAGAGAATGAAGCTGAACCAGTTGAAGACATTCCTATGAAATGGAATCCTAAACAGATCAGGCACTACTATCGGTTGATTTCATGGAAGCAGCCTGTTCAATGTAGGATGGACGTGTTACAGCTGAAAAATTATGATTATAGCCAACAGAAAGCCATTAAAAACTTTGAGGATGTTGATGGAAGAATTAGGCCAAAGGATGCTGAAGATAGCAGATTTGAACAATCAAAGAATATAGTGAAGTTGAAAAAGAAAGTGAAAATGAAGAATTGAAAGCACAGCTGGTTCAAGGTTCGAAGCCAACGAAGATGGAAAAGGTCTTAACGCCCGTCTGAGTTTTCTGATATGTGTTTTTGAACAATTGTGAATGCTTGTAACTCTAGCCGAGACTAAGACCGGCAGGGATGTTTTTCAAATATGTATTTTTTGAAATCTGTATTTTGAAAGTCTGTCATCATGTCTGTATATGAATTTTGTTTGTGGCTGTAGAAATTAAGGGGGAGTGTTGGAGATTAATTTCTCCTGCGACCATATCTGCTTGCTGGATTTGCATTTAAGTTTTGATGGACAGCAATGTCATCATCCTCCACCCATCGCATTAATCACACTGCTACGTGGATGGCTGTAATGCTTAATGCATTCCCCAAAGGTTTGTTCATTGTTCAAGGCAACCTCGAGCCGCTGGCTTTGACAGATGTACTGTAAGTTTATTAAACTCAGTTTGTAAATTGCCATCGCATCACAAATTGTAAAGGCTACTTCGGTGATCTCTCCATGCGTTGCATTTCCTGGCAACTACTTCATTTTATAAAAATATACCTTATGACAAATGAAATTTGCAGTCAAGTTCCAGGGAAGTTTGGCCTTGTCATCGGCTGCTGTGTATTGTTGAATATATGAATACGAATTGTGTGTTTGCATGAATCGAGTGTATCCGCTGTGCCCATTTTCCTTCATAAATGGTCGAGATCACTTTTTGGTTTGCTGAAACATTCTAGATTAAAATGTTGAGTTTAAATGGTCGAGATCACTTTTTGGTTTGTTGAACCATTTTAGATTTGTATAAACAACTTTTGAATAAAAATGTTTATATTGCATCAATTTCCTAATTGTTATTGGATTTTAGCGAACTTGCTTTTGCGATTTATTGAATGACGGTTTCAATGTTAAAACAAAATACTTATTTGCCGATATATACACGTCTATATCTTGTTCAAGGGCGATTTCAAAGAATCTCTGTTGCTTTAAATATATATCTTTGTATGTCGTTTTGTTGGATTGCGATTGATTTTAAATACATATCTCTATATGCTGTCGTATTCAGCTGCTATTGATAATCGAAGGTGGAAAATGTTGTTCAATTCCAAGAACGATATATATACATGCTGGCGACTTATATACCTCTGTGTGTTGTTGAATTCCAATATATATATATATAAGCTTTCCAACTTCGAGAGTCTCATTCATAACATTCAGGTACTCCAGCATTCATGAAGAGTATTATATATTCTTGCATAATATTTGTTTGTAACATGGAATGCTTACTCGATATTTAAAACCTTAATTCAACAATTGTTTGTATTTTGAATATAGCCTTTGATGCTCTCTCTATCTAAGTAGGACCTAGCCAAGAGCAATGGAGGCCTTAGCCAAGCTCGGCTAAGTAATGCAGTCCAGATATTGGAGTAACAAAAGAAATTAATGGAGGAAAGCCCAAAAACAGAGCTGGCTGAAAGAACTAAAAGACTATGTCAAGCATGTTTTAAATCCCATTACAAGAAGCGGCTTCAAATGATGTGTGCAAATTCCATCTCCAAAACTAATCATCTCGGCTAAAGGATTAAAGTGCTGCTTCGTCCTACTCTCAGCCATCCAAACAATCTCCTGTGGAGGAACCCGGGCACTGCGCCGATCCCTCGAAGTATGCCCCCCCTCTGCCTGCCTGATTGTGTAACAATTTAGAAGGTTTGGAGGGTGAGAAATGAGTGTTGGAAATATCTAATTAAATGAGTTGATCGCGTAGTTACTGCGTCGGCTCTGTCAGTCACCCTGTCAGTAAAGATTGTGTTAACGCACAGTGCCCAGTGTCAGTATGTCAGTTGGTTCGCAGCCAATCTGGCGCACGTTATGTTTTCATTAATGAAACCACGTTAATAATTTGCAAGTCAAGAAACCTTAGGTTAGAATTTATTTCAGTCTTTAATGCAATCCTGTAGCTTCCATAGGAAGCGTTCCTAAGTCGGTTGGTTGAAATTCTATAAATAGAAGCTCTTAGTTAAAACTCTTAGAGAGATGTGTAAGAAGAGTGAAAGGAGAAGAAGCTCCCATAAATTGTATCAAGAGCCCAAGTTCTTGTTAAGAACCCATGTCAACCCTTCTCTTTACTATGTTAGTATATTGTTGTTGGATGCACATGCTTTGTAAGTCGTCCTGTAGTATTTGTTGATCCATAGTTTATATTAGCCCATAGTATTGACCCATAGTATTGGACGCATATGCTTTGTAGGTCGTCTCGTAGTATTATATGTCCCATGGTTTTGAACCATAGTATTGGGCATAGACTTAGTATATAAGTGTGTTGAAGTCATTGAAGACACCATGAAGTTATTTGTATTGAGCTTGCTCAAAGGAGGTTGCCCCCTCAAAGTGGCCCATGATCAATATAAAAGTGATTTTGAGTTCTATTATTTTTGATATCTCATGTATTTGCATTAATTAATTATTGCACGTTCATCACATCTGGTATTAGAGCACTTTCTTGGGCTCGCTGGGTGAAATTTTTGCCAAATTTTTTTTTCGCATCTGTTGCAGGTTCGGATTTGGGAATAATCCCTATCAGCTTAACTGTGGGAAGGACTTGGGCATAATCCCTAAAAATCATTGTGAGGAGTACCACAGGAACCTCGAAGTAGCTGGCCCATTAAGAGAACCTGCCAGCGAAAAGGGCAACGACCCCTACCTGATTGACTAGTTCCCACCTGTGAGGTAAACCAAGAGTTGTCATTTGTAGCAAAGCGGTTATTAGTTTTACCTGAGCCGTGGAGTGAGGGGTACTGCTCCAATACGCAAGCCATCAGACAACATTGGTGGATGAGTGAAACCCCTGAATTGTTAGGAAGCCGCACATACCTGGGGTCCATATCTATTTTCAGCTGAACTGTTGTCGATCACTGCTGCACAGTTTCAGATTCAGCCGTTCAGATCCATTCTGAAAACCGTTTCAGATCCAACCATTTTCAATCCATTCGGCGTTGTTTCAGATCTCTCACTTCCAGGCCATTGCAGATCTATCTATTTCCGATCCCTCTCGAGCCGTAGTCACTCCTGTCGAAAAAAAGAGAGTATAAAATTCAGTTTTTTCTCCATATCTTCCTTGTTTTCACTCTATTTCCCTTGAAATTTTTGGGGAACCCTTGTCATCCCATTCTGCATATTTTGTTCCTGAGGACCCTATCCCCAATTCCACTTCCCAAAGTCCAAAATCCCACATTTTTCTATTTTTAGGGTTTTCCATAACTTCCTCAGATTTCACCCAATCACCTTCAAATTTTACCACAGAGTTCCTTTCTGAATTCTGCTTCTTTGTCCCCCTCTGCCAAATTTTCCCATTCTTTCACCCCACTTTTGAAATCGTTATTTTTTGCTTCCCTGTCTATTCGATAGTGTCCAAAACCTAGTCAAACACCAATTACCCTTCAGATTTTTTCCCAAATCCAAATTTTCCTTTACTGGAGCAGTTTCTGTTTTTGTTTTTCCACCTAGTCAACCAAAAAAAAAAAAAAAAACTCTTGGTTATGGTTGTCACCCGTGCAGGAGCAAAAACCATGGAGGAAGCACTTGTAGCCATCCAAACCAAACTCCAAGATCTGGATGAAAAATTTCTCAGTCTCCATCTTCAGCATTTAGCCATGAACAATAACCGACAACCACAATCTTTTGCAACCACCAGGTTCTCTTCTTCCAGCAATTTTTGTGGGCCAAAGCTTAATTTTCCTCGCTTCAATGGTACTGATCCGACTGGATGGATATATCGAACAAAACAATATTTTACTCTGCATAATACTTTTGATGTCCAGAAAGTTCCACTTGCATCCTTTCGTTTGGAACAAGAAGCCCTTCAATGGTATCGTTGGTACATCAAAGCTCATCCCGAACCAAACTGGACAGATTTTTGCTAACTTCTTTTGCCACGATTTGGTCCTAGTGCTTTTGATGACTTCATAGGAGCACTCACCTAAACTTCACCAAATTGGCACAGTGAGAGAGTATCAGACAGAATTTGAGAAACTGGCCAATCACACAGAAGGATTGTCTGATGAATTCTATAGGAGTTGTTTTATCAGTGGTCTCAAGGATGAAATCCACTCAGAGGTCAAAATGTTCTGTCCCAACACAATGATGGAATTCCTAGGGTTGGCTAAGTTGGCAGAGGACAAGATCGTAGCTCAACAACGCTCCAAACCCACCTTTGTTCCCTTCAGAAATATGGGTTCCCAACGACCTCCCATCACGCTTGCTCCTCAACCAACTCCTATCAAGCATTTGTCTGAAACAGAGATGCACACACGCTGAGAAAAATGGCTTTGTTATAATTGTGACAAGAAATTCATCCAGGGACATAGATGTGTTCAACAAAAGCTCTATCTCTTGGATGTGGATTCTTCGCCTGCCTCAAAACTTGATGAAGAAGCTCCAGATACAATAGATGATCAGGTCGACATTCAACACTCACCTATTGACACCCCATCTCAGGACGACCCACCCGAGATCTCTATCCATGCTGTAACCGGCGTCACCACCCCACAAACAATGTGAGTTAGGGGATACTTCAAGAAGCTCCCTCTTACCATACTCATTGATTCTGGTAGCACTCATAACTTCATTGACCCTCGGATTTCCAAACAGGCAGATTGTTTTGTCCATCCTTGCTCCAACTTTGAAGTCATGGTTTCCAATGGGGGCACCTTACCTTACAAGGGGAAGTGTCACAATGTGCGTATCTCTATGGAAGATTATAACCTGCGTTCTGACATGTTTTCCTTGTCCTTAGGCAGATGTGATGTTGTTTTGGGTGTTCAATGGTTACGCACACTTGGCCCCATTTTATGGGATTTTGTAGAACTTTCGATGTAGTTTTTAGTCAATGGGGCACAACACAAATTAATGGGTTTACAACCAGGGTCTCTTCGCATCATCAGTTCACATCGCCTGGAAAACATCCTTAAGAAGACTTCACATGGTGTCATCGCTCATAGCTCCATTCCATTCAGATGCACCCATCAACGGTCTCCACTACTTTCTTGGATAGATATGCAGGTGTCTTTGCTGAACCAATGAGCTTGCCACCTTCAAGAGACCTTTCTGGTAATAATTTAGTCGCATCTACCTCTCAGCAGGAACTGATGGCTATTTTGCATGCAGTACAGAAGTGGCAGCCATACCTATTAGGGAATTATTTCTGCATCAAGACTGATCTCAAGAGTCTGGAAAATTTTCTGGAACAATGGGTCTCCTACCCAACACACCTAAAATGGGTTATCCAACTCATGGGTTATCCCTATGCGATCACTTACAAGAAGGGTAAGGACAATATGGTGGCAGATGCTCCTTCTCGTACAATTGATGACCCAGTTTCTCTTACAACTCTTTCTCTACTTGTTCCAAATTGGTTGCAATATGTTTAAGAGGGCTATCTCTTTTATGAACTCCATGCTTCTTCATTAGTAGGTCACTCTGGGTTCTTCAAAATGTATGACTAGGAACAATGTAACTTCTTTTGGCAGGGACTGAAAATGACAATTCAACAGATGGTGGCTAACTGTGATACTTTCCAGGTCAACAAGGGTGAAACGACACTCCTTTCGAGATTGCTCAACCCCTTGCCCATCCCTACATAGCTTTGGCCAACTATTTCTATGGATTTCCTAGCAGAGCTTTGGTGGTACAATACCACATCTCAAATGACACCATATGAAGCAGTCTATGGACAGACACCACCAATTCTTCTTCCATACACCCATAGTAGCTCCCCAGTTCAGGAAATTGACTCGGTTCTTTGCAACCGCAATCAGATTCTTCTCATTCTGCAGGACAATCTTCACATGGCCAGAATTCGCTTGAAACAACAAGCCGATCAGCACCGTTCTGAGCACATTTTCCATGCAGTTGATAGGGTTCTTCTTCATCTACAGCCTTCCAAGCAATCCTCCCTGACACTCCAAAGACGTTAGTGTCCCGAAATGCAACCCGAGGATGCTACCGGGGAACCACTCTTTCAAATTCTGTAGCAATTTCTCCAACCAAAGCTTTGAGGACAAAGCCTTTTATAAGGGAGAGGGGATGTTAGGAACCCATGTCAACCCTTCTCTTTACTATGTTAGGATATTGTTGTTGGATGCATATGCTTTGTAAGTCGTACTGTGGTATTTGTTGATCCATAGTTTATATTAGCCCATAGTATTGACCCATAGTATTGGACACATATGCTTTGTAAGTCATCCCGTAGTATTATATGTCCCATGGTTTTGACCCATAGTATTGGGAATAGACTTAGTATATAAGTGTGTGTTGAGGTCATTGAAGGCACAGTGAAGTTATTTATATTGAGCTTGCTCAAAGGAGGTTGCCCCCTCGAAGTGGCTCGTGATCAATATAAAAGTGATTCTGAGTTCTATTATTTCTAATATCTCATGTATTTGCATTAATTAATTATTGCAGGTTCATCACAGCTCTGTGAATGTAAAAGTCCTTAGTGAAACTCACTTCCATGAATTGAGGAGCTGCGCAGTTTACTGTGGTAAATATACAAGTCTATAGTTTTATGTTTCATTCTCAAGAATGTTGTTTATTGCAAGTCACACATCATCTCCAGATTTACTCATGTGAATATTGTTTACATTTACGCGTAGTAAAAGAAATCAAGATCTCCAAATAGTTCATCGCAGTGAAAGTTTCATATTTACTAAGAGTAACTTCGCATTAGATGTTTTAAGTTGTTATGTCTTAAAGAAATTTATTTCATGATAAAATTTAGAATATCGGTTAAGTATTTCGCGAAGTGTTTGTTAAGTCTGTGAAATGAAGTATTGCGGAGAAGTTAACTTCGCATCACTCTAAAGTTCACCGTGCAGTGAAAAGTTGAAATCACGCAGTTACTTGCTGTGAAGTGAATGCAGTGCAGTTACTTGCCGCGAGGTGAATGCTGCGAAGTAAAAGTTAATTGCCACGCAGTTAAAGCTGCGAAGTTTATTCTTAGTGAGGAAAGTGTTTCGCAAAGTCCGAAGAAAAGAAAAGAAGGTATCCATCTACTACGCAGTTAAATCTTCTTTACTGCGCGGTGTTCCTTTTCCCTTCAATGAGAGCTATCTTTTGTAACTAACAAATTGCCAAAATTAATGTTGGATCGGGGTGATTCAGAGATAGGGTCTGAAGTATCAAGAGGGGGAATGGTTATACACCTTACCATGCATGTTTTACACAGGCCGAATTGATAATACCAACATTAACAATAGTGATACCAGTAGCAATTCCAATCAGGTTACTGATTTTCCTCCACAGCCTAGTACATGCTCCTCGGTTTACATTAAAAATATGCATGCCTAGTTTAGACTATGGTGAAGTTACACAGCTTGGATGGCGATATGAATAGAGTGGTTTTTGTGGTTTATATTATATATGATAGAGTTGTTTTCGATCGAGATGGATAGAGAGATAAATTGCGGATCAATATTATATATACTCCACTGAGGTTTCGAACCCACCTTTTTATATAGGTAAATTGATGAATGCCCAACATTTAAGGGGCGAAACCCTAATTTCAGGATCACCTAGTTGTAGTTCCTAATTCAGACAGTTCGGATGATCCCACATCACCACAACAACTGAGATGTCCAACCAAGGTTGGAGAATGAAAATTTGATCATGCCATCATGCCATGCTACCATCCAATATGAGAATTGTTATAAAGATCAAACCGCTTATTATCGAATCGACCATCCATCCATTCGGGGTGCTTCAAAAGAGAAATAAATTCATGTGCAGCCAGCACTGCATCTCCTAGGGTTAAGGTAGTAATCGTGTTACCCTTGAACTATAACTAATGTCTTAATTGGAATAAGCTCCAAGGAAGTATACAACATAGACATGGCTAGAGTACTGTTTTTACCTTGTTTTCAGGTCCAGTGGCAAATGTTTACCATTCAGGTACTAGCACGTATTGCTATCCAGATTTGACACCATATATTTTTCAGAGGGTGAAGGCAGTAATCGTGTTGCCCTTGAACTATAACTAATGTATTAATTGGAATAAGCTCCAAGGAAGTATACAACATAGACATGGATAGAGTACTATTTTTACCTTGTTTTCAGGTCCAGCGGCACATGTTTAGCATTCAGGTACTAGCACATATTGCTATCCAGATTTGACAACATATATTTTTCTTAGAATCTCAGGGTTCAATTTTGTTTTTAACACAATCTACATACCATACCAAAATTTTCTGGCTGATTTCGTTCTCCTTTATTGTTGAAACTTGAATGAATGGGATGATCATACATTGACCTATTGAAGAATGGTTGATCCCCATCTAAATAAAAAAGTCTAGGTAAGGCTGATCCATCTATCCAATCCGATGCTTCTAAGAGAAGGTTATGAGGTTGGGCAGTACTTCATCATTTCCTAGGTTTATAAGATACAAGGTTTCAAATTTCTTCATCGTCTCGGTGGGCTTCGTCGGTGAGAACATGAGACCAAGAAGGTTCATACTTGGTAGCTGGAATTATAGGGTCGTCTTATTTCAGATTGCAGCGGTTCAATTTCTTCATTGTCTTGATCAAATCCATTGGAGCACATATGTATATATCTCACTTGAGTCATGCGTGAGTCACATCATATGTGTATATCTCACTTGAGTCATGCGTGAGTCATGGGTGTGGTGCAAAAGAAAATATAAATCACATATTATATATAAATTATATAACATGTGATTTATATTTTTTTGCACCATTTATTATTTTATGGTGCGTTGCACCACTTGTTATTTTATGGTGCTTTGCACCATATACAAGTTTCTGTATATTAAATAATAATAATAATAATTTTGGTGTTTTGCACCAAAAAGTCAATCCATGTTGCATTGGTTTAGGTGTTTTGTACCACAAAACTTTAATCCACCTAAGATTGGTTTTGGTGGTTTGCACCATACACCATGGAATGCCACATACTCATTTAACATCAAAAACAATTTTTTTACAAACACCACTTTTGCACCATAAATATTAGCACCACTATATCCCCACATTATCATCACTTTTGCATCACTATTTAAAAATTGAGGATTTCCCAAATCCTTTACAAATAATGGTGCTAATGTGAGACTAAAATACCCTTTTTCTTGTAGTGCCCCTTGGATGGGTGGTTTCCACTATGAATCGGGTAATTATGATGCGTGGTTTCCAAGATAAATCCGGTAATTCTGGAAGCAACTTCTTCGACTATGTGTGAAACATTGCTTTTCACACTATTTATATCCATCCATCCATTTTCCCAATCAACACGACGCGATTTTATTTCCTTACCGGCGTTACCGCTACTGAATTATCTCTATTGCATGCGAAATTTGATGTATTTTTGCACTCAGCTAATTCGTCTTATGTGAATTAGGGTTTCTGGTTTGATCAGTCCAACTTAGAGCAACAAGGTCATAACTGAACGAGGCGTTCTCCGCATACAGAAATATAAATTCATCGCAACAAGACAAACTCCATGGATACAAAGGGAGAGAAAACATGTTCCCGTTGGAAGCCCACGAAAAGTCAGAAAGAGATTTTGGAAGAGCTGTTCAAACAAGGCCATTGTAACCCTACTCGCTCTCGCATAAATGACTTTACCAATCTACTCGAACAACACGGCAATATTGAAGCAAAGAATGTGTTTTACTCAGAATACTCACGCGCGTAACAAGAGAAAACAGAGACGGGAGACCCGTCAGATGCAGCAACCTCCTACTGATTCAACACCTCAGCGTCAGAATACTCAGCCGCGTAACAAGAGAAAACAGAAAAAGGGGACCCATCAGATGCAGCAGTCCCGTACTGAATCAACACCTCAGCGTCACAATGAAAAATATATGGTGAAAAGCTTGGAGGGTCAAACCTATTCTTCTCCAACTAAGGGTAAACTGTACTTGCTTTGTTTCTTAATACTCTTAAGAGTTTCCATCTTGCTTGTTTTCTTATTTTGTAGCCATGTCTGTCAATATTCAGCTGATGGCATTATCTTCGATTCTTCAACAGTTATGGCCCAGTTTCCAGTACAGGTAAGGAGAATTTAACTGATACTCTTTTATTCTCATTTTTTTTTCGATCATTACAATTAGATTTCATATATGTTGTTCGCTCTAATTAATTGTCCACGCATCAATTTATAATATTGCTTAGGGGCACACAAATTCACCGGATTCAGCCACCAGTACGGCAACACAAAAGTTGCTACCAATGGATTTGTCAGTGAAACAACATTTACAATATGTTCAGAACGAATCGTTCTCTAAAGTCGATGGTTTCAGAAACAACATGTGGAACAAAGCAGCTGTTAGAAATGACGGATGGGCGCATCATTTTACAGACCGCAGCAGAAGTAATGTTATGACTAATTGTTGGGGTGCCCAAGAACATGAAAAAAAGGACGAAATACTGGAGTTGTTTCCTTTGCATCCCGACGGGAACCTCAGATCCGAGTGCATTAGTAGTTCTCATGTTCACAAAGAAACAAACGATATCAGGCGGGAAAGAGGTGAATGGTTATCTTTGAAGTTTGTACCCTAGATACTACCGAATTGCATACTCAAAACCTCCCAACATTCCAAACATTTCCGTGAATCTAATTCAATCGTTCTACAAATTTTGTATCTGAAATATAAACATAAGCCAAGTGTATTTGAAATATAAACTGAAGCCAAGTTTGTTGCACGGTATTTATATCTCAAACAGTGTTGGGTGTTCTACTTGCGTAAATAAATGCAAATGCATGGATATTGTTTCTTAGTGTAAATGTTCAGAGTGGTATGCGTTATACATTTTTTTTATCTAAATGAACATAGCCTATATGGAAACATGAATTATTTGCTGACTTGCTATATTTTTTTTTTCCCAAAGCTGAAAATCAATATTTTCACTTTATATTTAAATCAGTGCTGCAAACAATCCTGTGCAATTCTATCCTTCCGTTTCAAGTTGACAACAGCAACATCATTAGTAAATAACTCTGAGTCACACCTAAAAAGAGACACTTACTTTTTCTAAAGCTATTTGGATATATTTTTGGTCCTTTATACAGGAATCGTGATAGTTTGCTCTGCCATGTTGCAAAAAATATACATATGACTCTGCTTATGGTCCACTCGGCCAGCTTTCATTATAATCCTATGTAAAATCCTTGTTTTTATTTTTGATTTTGCTACTCATATTATGAGCAAAGGGTCAATTTGACCTGAGTATGATTATATAAAGTAATATCATTTTTGATAATTGATTTATTGTTTAATATTTTCCTTCTTGCCATATAGTACATACAGGCCTTTGAATAATAGTTTACTAGATTCGAAGGCTTATCAAGCCTAAGGTCACTTGACTTTACTTCCTATATAATGCATACACTTAATTCTTATACTAAAACTGTTTTTAATTCGTAATCTGCTTCAATACATATCCTATTAATTACGGGCTATTTAAATTTACTGTTTAATCCTTTTAAACAACATATATATACGTATATAGAAAATCTTATATTCAATGTTCTTTCACAAAGTTACTATTTATGTCTATCTTCACTTCTGCACTAAGGTCACTCTTAAATACATTTAAGAGATTTATGGTATTCAACAATTTTTCTGTTCCATAGATTTGAAAGTTATTGTGTAGATACTTTCCCATAGCCGAGAAAACATAAGAAACAGTTATAAATATTGATTTACTTGTGAAGCTGTTCATTCTACAGATGATCAGTTTATTGATATGTAAAAAACATATCTTTTCCTAAAGAAAATAACCAGTCCAGTCCCTTCGCTGGTCTGCAACCCATACATTACTATTTTTTCTTATATATATATATATTAGGCAAAGTTCTATATGAATATTTTAAAGCCACTCCCTGAATCTATTTTCCTCACCTTCCAAAATGAAGAATGCATTCAAATCATATACTATGATCACATCCCATTTTTCTTCCTACATTGCCATGAATATGGGCATATTTTTAGGGACTTCCCTCTGGTCCCAACTCCCAACCCTCTGTCTCCCAACCCACTCAAGATGGTTTCACCATCGTCGGGAGAAAATCGAAAGGGATACTTAAAGCGACAACCATCGGCCCCAATAGTGAATTTTCTACCTCTAATCAATTTGCAGCCTTGTAAGATATGGAGATGGAGCAAGAGGACCCCAAGGGAGTGGAATTATGTGAAACAAATCAAGATAAGGAAAATACTTATCCTGATCAAGCGAAGAGATGAAAGCTAGACCCTTTGGAATACATAACCATGGAGCAAGGTGAGAATCACGATACGAATGAGGAGGAAAGAGAAACATAAATCAAAGATCATGATCTTCAAAAAATCATAGAAATATGAAAAAAAGGAGGCCTAGTAACGATCCCCTCTCCCCACATTGTGCTCATTCGAAAATCCCTTCAAGGAGAAGTGGCTAGACCGTATGATCGTAAGAAAGTAAGAGATATTCAGGGAAACCGTAATAGAATTCAGCCTCCTCATGGGCCACTTATATTTCTTCAAGGTAAGAAGGTGGAGTAAAACATGGCAAAAAATCAAACCAACGGAGGCTCGCGGAGGTGGGGGAGCATATGATGGCATTAAGTAACCATTGATCCCTTTATTACTGGATTTAGTCACTCCCTTCCAACTATTATTTATCCTTAATGAAAATCATATCCTCAAAAATTCGTGCTCTAGGTGGAAAAATAAAGTGACTCACTCTCAGATCCAAAATACAACTAGAAATGTCAACAGTTTTCATGCTGCAATAAACAAATTGTTCTATGGATTCTCTCCTCAACTTCTCATAGTTTTTTGGGAAAGGCTAAAAAGAAATGGCCGCATATGCCACTTGGACCACTGGAGGCATTTCTATATTGTGGAATCCTGCTCTCATTCAGTTGTCCAATTTTTTTCTTTACCAAGTAGTTCTCTCTATCAGTCTCTTTTTCCTCCTAGACTCGGAGTTCTCTAGAACTCTAAAAAATATCTATGGGTCATGATCCCATTCTTCCAAAAGTAGATTCTTTTCCTCTCTCTCTCATCTCAAAGATCCATCCCTGGATTAAGCTTGGATCCTAGTAGGTGACTTCAACTTGATTTATTCCCCTCTGGATAAAAAAGGAGGCATTGGCCATCTTGATGCAACCATCATATCCATTGTACCACTCATTACCTCTCTAGATTTGGTTAATATCAGACCTAAAAATGTTACTCATACATGGAACAAATAAGAGGAGGATGTTGATGTATATGTAACTTCGGAATGTATTTCACATATATGTATATTGTATTCCTATAGAGATGTTATTATTCTTCTATACGGAAGTGTCGTCATTTATATTGTAAGCGTCGTAACTTATACTTGATGGGTTATTAGTCCACCTTGTTGGGGTCGGCCCTGTATAAGTCATGTGGGTCAAAGGGTTATTAGACCACCCTATTGGGGGTTTGCCATGTGGGTCAAAGGGTTATTAGACCACCCTAGTGGGGGTCGGCCCAGTCAGCATTATGTTTAGTGGTTAAGTTGAGGCCGACCTAGTTGAGTAAAGGTCAAGTCAAGTTAGTGTATAAATAGAGAGTGTGTCTCTCTCATTTTACACATGCTATTCTCTCACTTACACTTGGGAGAGTGGCGCACTTGTGGAGGAGGAGGCTCTGCTGCTAGGAGAAGTCTATCTCTTGTATTCTGGTTGTATCATTGCTCTATCTATCTCTGAGGAAGTTATTGGGGTTTTTCACCTTTATGGTTTTCCCCAAGTAAACTCTGTGTCTCTTGTGTGCTTTCATTATTGTGTCCATGATTGATATGCTATAGATTTGCTGTACATGCTGTTCTCTCAGTTAAGATCCTAGATTAGATTGAAGTAAATTCTGAAAATTTAACATGGAGTCAGAGCTAGCCTGAAAGAAGGCATGATATGGCATGTATGACACTTGTTGCACTTACGATGTTAGGGCTTGATATAGTAAAAACCCATCATCGTAGAACTTTCGCTATAAATCCATTTTCAAAAAAATTTCGGATCTGAAACGTTTACAGGTCGAAGATCAGATCCCCGTGTACCTTGTGTCGAAAGGACAACCTCTAATTCATTGTACTTTGTGATTTATGATCTGTACAATATAGGGTTTCTGCCTCTTCCAGATCTGAGTCAGAATTAGGTGACCTTGGGAAAAAGGTCATAACTTGAGCTAGGAAGCTCTAAATGAAATTTTGTAAAAAGTGGCAGTTAGTACACATACTGTACTATCTCAAGAAAAATCTTCAGAGGCCGAAATTGAACCAGTGACACGTGGCACGCCGTACAAGTTCTCTCTCCTATATTATCTCATAAACAGGTCACATTGTGACACTTGGCATAACGCTCTCTCAGAGAATCCAATTGAGGTCAGACCTATTGGGATGGAAAGATAACAGGTTGGGCTATCTCAGGAAACGTTTTCAGAGGCCGAAGTTGAACCAGTGACACGTGGCATGCCGTACAATTTTGATCCCCTGTATTATCCCATAAACAGGTCGCGTTGTGACAATTGGCATAACTCTCTCTCAGAGAATCCAATTGAGGTCAGACCTGTCGACATGGAAAGATAACAGGTCGGGCCATCTCAAGAAAAATTTTCAGACCCTGTGGATCGAAAAGTTCAGAGTTACACTAGAAACAATCAGGTACATATTTCTATCAAAACAAAATTATTTTTGAGCACCTTCATTCATGGATTCCAGAATTTAGGGCTTTGGAGAAAGTTGGAATTTTTGTAATCGGAGACCACGGATGGATGATACTCATCAAAATAAAAATTTAGAGACCAAGATCAGATTTTTTGGTTGGGCAGAAAGCCGGTCTTGATCAAACCCCAGTTCGGGACTTTGATCGGAAAGATGGAAAATTAGGGCTTCTGCAAAAGTTGGAATTTTCGAAATTTGTGACCACGGCTGGAAGCTCCTCAGAAAAATCAAAGCTTAGAGCTTTGAATCAAATATTTTGGTTGGGTGAAGCTTTGGGAAACTCAAACCCTAATTTAGGGTCCTCCCAAGTGAATCCGGAAATCTAAAAGGTAATTTCGAGGGGTGAAACTTTGCAGTTTTCAAATTCTGAATATACCAACTTGATCAGCTTATCAAGGTGCATATTTCTATCCTTTCGGAAGTTTGAAATTCAAAGTTTGAATTTTTGGGGTTTCTTTGACAAACCCTAATCCAGCTCCAGGTCCAGTTCTTGCAAATCAAGTGGATTGGGTTAATCCTAGAAGAAGATGGATTGGTCACCTGCATAAGTGAAGAAGTCTCTGTCTTAGAGGGAGATGAGGCTAAGGCCTTCCATAAGAAGATTACAAGCAATCTTGACAGGTATGGCTTACAAGTATGTTTCATGGTTAAGTTTATTATATGTTTGTCTTCATATCATTACAGTACAATCTTGATTAATTACTAGACTTGTCGTATCACCTTAATAGAAGATATTCATTGATTAAGGTTTTGACACTTATGAATGTAGTAATGCATTGTGATGTTGTATGAGGTTTATGTTGTTCACTAACATAAAAGGTACACCAAGAAAGACAAATCATGTTCTATTTCAAGAACATATGATCATGGTGACATGAAGACAAAGATTCATCCATTGTCATGGATCACATAGAAGATCTACTTACGAGGTATGTATAACTTGGTTCTACAATGGTTAACTTATGAGACATGCAGGTTACTAGCACAAGTCACTGAAGAGAACCAAAAGACATTATGCGGGTATGTTAGACATATCTAGCTAGCGTGCTAATCCAAGTATGTTTTTCCTATATCAAGCTAGAATCCTACCTTGTGTTAGGATCTTATACTATTGTGTTGTTGATAATGATTATTCATGATTCTTCTGGTTAGTGATATCATCAATTATGGTAAGAAACATAATATGCATACAGCCATGACTATTCATCCATTGTCATGGATCACATAGAAGATCTACTTATGAGGTATGTATAACTTGGTTCTACAATGGTTAACTTATGAGACATGCAGGTTACTAGCACAAGTCACTGAAGAGAACCATAAGACATTATGCGGGTATGTTAGACATATCTAGCTAGCGTGCTAATCCAGGTATGTTTTTACTATATCAAGCTAGAATCCTACCTTGTGTTAGGTTCTTATACTGTTGTGTTGTTGATAATGATTATTCATGAATTCATAGGTTTGAATAGTCATGGCTGTATGCATATTATGTTTCTTATCATAATTGATGATATGACTAAACAGAAGAATCATGAAGGTATAGGTTTGAGTAATCACGGGTTTATGTATTGATGATTTAACTAATCAGAAGAGCCCTATGATCAAATAAGAATATGCATGAGTAAAAGAAGACTTCCCTATGATCAAATAAGTAAAAGAAGACTATGAATATGCATGATTAAAAGAAGAGTCCTATGATCAAATAAGAATATGCATGAGTAAAAGAAGAATTCCCTGAAACATTGAATACTAATGTTTATTATCTGTGAATGATCATGACTATACATGTTTAAGATTATTGTGTTTTGATAGTATTAAGATTATACTAATAAATGTGTGATTATGTATGATACCTCAAGGATAACACAATGATGATACTAATAAGCATGCATAGTGATTAAGGATGGATGTAAGTTCAAGGACAGGTAATCCACGAAGCAAAGATCAAGAGGGAGCACACTCCAGTTTTTCTTGCAAGAAAGCAAAGGAGCACACTTCAGTAGTTTTTGCAAGGATGCAGATATTCAGAGGGAGTTGACCACTTCTCACAATCCACATCAAAATGGAGTTGCAAAGATTCAGAGGGAGTCCACCCAGCAACCAAACAAAGATAAGTATTTCAATTATCATTTCTTGCCTATTTTTGTTTAAATAATATTATGCTTATGTTCCTAGACTTAGGAGATGTATTGTGCATATTAGAATGATTGCATTAATGAACAGTATCCTACTAATATGCTTGTGATGGGTAAGTGGCCCATGGCACTGTACAACATTCTAGTGCTACTTATCTAGAATGAAACCTCTTTGCTGACATGTTGGGAGTAGTGCAAACTCTTAACAATGTTCTTGTAGAGACTGGAAGGCATCTAGAAAGTTGTGGAACATGGATAAATGTTGTATTGAAGCATTGGCTAAGATAACTGCATGACTGCATGACATATTTCTTTATGTGTAAAGAATTTGTTCTGAAAATTATGAGATGTTTCTAATCATGCAATTTAACTTGTTTTGTAGGAAAGACCGTATATCTTCACCTACAAAAGAAGGACTACAACATTTGTTCCAGCAACAAAGATATCTATTGAAAATATTGAAGTTCCCAGGATCTGGGATGAAGAAATGGAATGCCATGATTCGTCGATCGTGAAGAAGATGTTTGGGATGCAGTCCCAAGACCTGACAGGGAGTCACATGTGTACATATTGAAGAAAGCTTTGTATGGCTTGTAGCAAGCTCCCAGAACTTGGTGTGATATAAAGAGGAAGCTTGCTGTGGAGTTTGATATGAAAGATTTGGGAATGATGCATTATTTCCTAGGTATGGAGGTGTGGCAGAATGCAGGTGGTATTTTCCTTGGTCAAAGGAAGTAACAATACATATCCTAAAGAGATTCGGGATGATGGATTGCAAGGCCATGGCCACACCTATGGCATCGAATCTGAAGCTTCTGTGTGATACTTCATCTGAGCTGGTTGATGTCTCTATGTATCGTCAGATGATTGGGTCCTTGATGTACCTGATGAACATGAGACTAGATATTTGCTTTGCTGTGAACGCATTAAGTCAGTTCCTGATAGATCCAAGGAGTGTTTATCTGATTGCTGTAAAGCATGTTCTGAGGTACCTGAAGGGTACAGTGGATTATGGGATCAAGTATGAAGCGAATCAAAATTTTAACCTGCAGGGTTATGTTGATTCAGATTGGGCTAGTAGTGCTGCAGATAGGAAGAGCATGTCTGGATGCTACTTCAATATGGGATCAAGTGTGATCTCTTGGTTTAGCAGGAAGCAGTCCTGCGTAGCACTGAGTACAGCTAAGGCAGAGTATGTTGCAGCCTGTTCAGCTAGTTGTGAGGCAGTATGGCTACAGAATCTATTGTCTGAGTTATTTGATCTCCCATTGGATGCTACTAGTATTTTCTGCGATAACCAGAGTTGTGTGAAGTTGTCTGAGAACCCAGTGTTTCATGACAGGTCGAAACACATAGAGATCAAATATCATTATATCAGGGATATGGTGCAGAGAGGAGCTGTGAAGCTCCTGTATGTTGCGACAGATGAGCAGATTGCAGATGTGTTGACGAAGCCACTAGCCAGGGTGAAGTTTGAGTACTTCAGGGAGAGGCTTGGTGTTCTTCAGATCGAGGACACTTTGAGGAAGAAGTGATGGACACATTTGTTGAAGCCATTCCAAGCATGTTGGATGGAGGATCCTTCACATGGCTGTGGATGTAAGCGCTGGATGATGAGCATCAGGATGATGTTCTAGTTTCTGCTTTGTATGATCAGTTGGATCATTTATATGTATATGTATGTACGCATCATGTTGGATGCTGGATATGATCAGTTGGATCATTTATATGTATGTACGCATCAATTTGGATGCTGGATATGATAAGTTGGATCATTTATATGTATGCACGCATCATGTTGGATGCTGGATATGATCAGTTGGATCATTTGTATGTATTTTGTATATGCATCCTGTTGGATGCTTGGACCGTGTATCTGTATATGTATCAGGTGGATACATTGTATGATCAGGTAGATCATGTATATTGATATGTATCAGGTATGATTAGGTGGATCATGTATGTCGATGGATACATTGTGTGGATCATGTATCTATGTATCAGGTGGATACACTGTGTATGATGATATGTATCAGGTAGATACTTGGTGTGCATCATATGGATGCATTGTATGATTAGGGTGATCGTGGATGATGAACTTCTCCAGATGACATGTAGCAGGATGTTGCAGTGATGATGATCAGGATGATCATGTGTACATCAGGATGATGTATGGTGAGTATCAGATGATACTTTGTGGCCATGGATCAGGTTGTGCAGATAAGCATGTAATTTGTTCCCTGGGAGATTTGCAGATAATCTTTCAAGGTTTTTCCTATGGCATGTAATTTGTACCCTGGGATATCTGGCAAATGCTCTTTCAAGGTTTTCCTTGGGAGGACATATAATTTGTGCCCTGGGAGATCTATAGATAGTCTTTCGAGGTTTTTCCTATGGCATGTAATTTGTGCCCTGGGATATCTGGCAGATGCTCTTTCTAGGTTTTGTCCTATGGCATGTGATTTGTGCCCTGGGAGATTCGATAGGTTGAGCCGTGTGCTCGTAATCAGTCTTGGGATGCTATTTCAAGGTTTTGCCATGACCACATGTAATTTGTGCCCTAGGAGATCCAATAGGTTGAGCCTTGTGCTCATAATCAGTCCTGGGATGCTCTTTCGAGGTTTTGTGGTGACCACATGTAATTTGTGCCCTGGAAGATCCGATAGGTTGAGCCTTGTGCTCGTAATCAGTCCTGGGATTCTCTTTCGAGGTTTTGTGGTGGGGTCACATGTAATAAGTCCTGGAGATCTTGATAGGATGAAAAAGGTCTCAGATGCTCTTTAGAGTTCTTGCTAGTCAAGAGACTCTTTTAAGGTTTTGTGACGCACATAATAAGTCCTGCGATTTCCATAGTATGGCCAATGATGACGAAGACTTGCAGGTGGTGGGCCTACATCCAGTATGAAAAAGGACTAGCTCTGTAGAACTTCCTATGATGAGTAGATTTAGAGATTGATTGAGATAATAGTAGCAGTGACGATGATGATGACTCGATGACGATTATCCAGTGACGATGACCAGAGAAGATGACTTTTGCTAGAAGACCTGTGTTGAGAAATACCTTCCTAGTTAAGAGGGAGTGTTGATGTATATGTAACTTCGGAATGTATTTCACATATATGTATATTGTATTCCTATAGAGATGTTATTATTCCTCTATACGGAAGTGTCGTCATTTATATTGTAAGTGTCGTAACTTATACTTGATGGGTTATTAGACGACCTTGTTGGGGTTGTCCTTGTATAAGCCATGTGGGTCAAAGGGTTATTAGACCACCCTAGTGGGGGTCAGCCCAGTCAGCATTATGTTAAGTGGTTAAGTTGAGGTCGACCTAGTTGAGTAAAGGTCAAGTCAAGTTAGTGTATAAGTAGAGAGTGTGTCTCTTTCATTTTACACATTCTATTCTCTCACTTACACTTGGGAGAGTGGCACACTTGTGGAGGAGGAGGCTTTGCTGCTAGGAGAAGTCTATCTCTTGTATTCTGGTTGTATCATTGCTCTATCTATCTCTGAGGAAGTTATTGGGGTTTTTCACCTTTATGGTTTTCCCCAAGTAAACTCGGTGTCTCTTGTGTGCTTGCATTATTGTGTCCATGATTGATATGTTGTAGATTTGTTGTACATGTTGTTCTCTCAGTTAAGATCATAGATCATATTGAAGTAAATTCTGAAAATTTAATAGAGGAATCCATCAAGTGGCCTCTAGGATTGATAGATTTCTTATGTCCACCAACTTAGTGCATTTTGGATCCATCCTTGACTCCTTCATCCTCTTAGGTCCTTGATCTAATCATTGGCCAATCAATATTGAAATTGATGAACATAGTAGCCCCCATAATTCTCCCTTTACGTTCAATTTTTTTTGGCTAGATCATCCTAAATTCATGGAAAATCTTTCCACATGGTGGGAAAATGCTCCAGCATTACAAGGCTCCAATATGTTTAAACCTCAGTAGAAGCTAAAATGGATCAAAGGTAAGCTCAAAAAATGGAACAAGGAGGTATTTGGAAATACATTTGAAGAAAGGAAGAAGTTTGAGGAGGAGATGGCCAGAGTTCAGTAGGATTACATCTCTAGGGGTTATTTTGAAAGCCTCTTACAAAGGGAAAAAAATCTTCAAGATGAGATAAATAAAAGAACCGACAAAGAATAAATTCTTTGGAGATAGAAGTCACGAGTAAGGTGGCTAAAGGAGGAGAAAGAAATTCAAAATTATTCCACGAATTCATGGTGCAACGCAGATATCACAATCACATCTCTCTTCTTCACTCTAGGAAAGGGAAGAAGTTAAATTCAAGAGGAGTTGGTTCAATTTTACAACACCCTGCTCAAGGGATATAAGATTGTCAGGGAAGGATCCATGAACACCATTGTTTAGAATATTTAGTCCTTAGTATTGGATAAGAAGAACGATAGTATTCTTTATCTGATAGCTGTGGAGGAGGTCTATGAAGTGATCAAGGAAATTCCTACTTGAAAATACCCTGGTCTGGATGGATTCATGACTAAATTTTACCATCATTGTTGGACTATTGTGCAACAAGAAGTTTGGGAGGCTGTGGAAGAATCCAGAAATCAGATGGATGTCCTTCTAGCAGTCATCGCTAATTTTATCATTCTCATTCTAAAGGAGGACAAACCTGTGCACCTAGGTAAATTAAGATCCATATCCCTTTGCAATGTTATATATAACATACTCACCAAATTTATTGCAAATAGATCAAAACCCATTATGCCTTTCTTAATTTTGGTGGAACAATTGGGTTATGTGGAAGGGAGGAAAATATTGGATGGCATATTCAATTCCGATGATACAACCCACACTCAAAATATAAAAAAAGGCTGGCATGCTCATTAAGCTAAACCTTTTAAAAGTTTTTGATAAGATTTCTTAGAGATACATGAAAATATCTCTTCTTTCCTCTAGTTTCTCCCAATTTTGGGTGCAATGGGTCATGGCCCTCTCCTAGTCCAATTTATTTTCCATTCTTGTCCATGGATCCCCCTCTTGACCTTCTCCTCCTCTCAGGGAGTTAGTCAAGGAGACACCTTTTCACCCTTCTTGTTCATTCTCATGGTTGAAGGCCTGGGAAGATACCTGAAAGCTACAATCCAAAACAATATCTTCTCTGGTCCATGCCCATCTAATGATGATAACAAATCCTCCCACCTCCTGTTTGTTGAAGATACCATGCTTCTAGATGAAACAACCATGCGAGAAGCAAGATGCCTCAAATACTCTACTTACAACCTTCCTAGATGCCTCAAGTCTTGTCCTAAACAATGACAACTCAAAAATATTTTTTTTCAATACCTTGATCAGCTTCCAACTTCAAATTTCTAGGATCTTGTCTTTTAGAAGAGGCTCTCTTCCCTCCATATACCTGGGAGCCCCTCTCATATCCTTTGCCACCAGACATAGAGCTTGGAAAAATATTGTTTCCATAATGGAACAATCTCTCTCCAATTGGTATTTTCATTCTCTTAACATTTTTGGTCGATTGATCCTCCTCAATTATGTGTTAAGAGGTATGTGTTCCTACATCTCCTCCATCTTCTCTTCTCCAAAAATATTTTTGAATGAAAGTAGATACTTGCAGAGGACTTTCCTTTGGGCAGGAACCCAAGAAAAGAAGAGGAAGTGGTCCCTAGTCTCCTGGGAAAAACTCAGGAGACCCAAAATCCTTGGGGGTCTGGGATTGAGGGATCTTGAAATTGAAAATAGAGTCATGTCGGCTAAGTTGTGGTGGATATGGATCACCACCCTAAAGGCTCTATGTGAAAGAATTTGAAAAAAAAAATATGCAAGGGACATTGACCAACAAAACATTGTGTTCATACATGAAATCAACACAAGATCACTCATATGGAATGTGGCCTGGAAGAACTGCAAACTCATCCAAAACATGCGTTCTAGGAAAACCACAATGGACAATATTCAATGTTCTAGGAAAGTGCCTAGAAAAAAACAGGTTAAACTCAAATCCTTTCATTATACTCAGCCTCTTCATCAAGCAACCCTTGCTTCCAATAGATTCCTTGTATCCCATTTCTAGAAAGCATAAGTGAATAATTCTCAATGGAGACAGTGGCACAAAAAATCTATCTAGCCTCCCACCCTTCCCGGTGATAACTGGGATTCATTTTGGGAAGAGTTTCAATCTATAAATATAATGTCCCATGAGGGAGAGGACATTATTCATTGGGGCCATAAAAGAAAAGGGATGTTCATCCTAGAAGAGGCCAATTTGATACCGGTGAATCACCAATGGGAGCAACAAGAGAATATTTGGAATGAAATATAGAAGCAAAATCTCTGGCCTAAGGTCTCCACTTTCGTATGGCTGGTTCTTGGAGAAAAATTATGACTTGGGATTGAATCATAGAAAGATCCTTTGAAGCCCTATCTATATGATACCTGTGTATATTTGTTGAAGAGGATGTTGAACACCTTCTCAATCATTGTTCCTTCAGTCAACATTTACGGGACAAAGGAACTAGTAATTTTCAATAATTTGATTGAAACTGTGTCAACATCAAGGAAACTTTGGCCAATTGGTGCAAGCAGATCTCCAACAACAACAACACCAAAAAAACATGGAAACTCTTTCTAGGCTTATTCTATGGGAGATATGGAAAGAAAGAAATCGATGAATCTTCAAATATTTGAGCCTTTCATCTCACCATATCAAAAAAGAACTCAGTCAGACATTCATGAGACTATTGTTGTATCCCAATGGTCCTTCGGTGAATGTGACTTTCATGCCCAAGATAGGGCCATTCTGGCTGCTTGGGATCTCAGTTGAAACCCAAACCAAATTAGTGTTCTTAAACCACATCTAGACTTTACTCTCCAATATTCCCTCCTCTTGGTCTCCACTGGAAGAGTGATTTGTGAAGTTAAACTTTGATGGGGCTAGTCAGAGCAATCCTGGTCTTGTGGGGTTTGGGGGAGTATTTAAGGATGGAAGACGTATAATTTTCATATTCTTTGTTGGCTCCTTGGGATTGGAAAGAAATAATGTAGTAGAGTTAAATGTGATTCCTAAGGGAATCCAAATTGCAAATGAAGCCAGATACAAGAAACTGATAGTTAAAGGGGGCTCCAAGCTTATGGTTTAGATTCTAAATCAACTTCTAAATGCTTCTAGTATTAGCAGAATCAATCTAATTTGGAGACTTTATACTATATTGGAAGCTCTTGCTACAAATATTCACAATTCCCATACTCTCTTTCCTCACCATGCTCGAAGAGATGCCAACAAGATTTCAAACTGGTTGGAAAATTTGGGTGTGAATCACCTATGGGAGGAATGAAACCAATCATGGTTAGATGATGTGAGTATCCCATACTCAAAGAGAAATGTTGTAGGACCAATAATTATGACACAAAACCACATGATGTGTGCCATCTTAATGATGAAACAAGCAAGGAACAAGGGCACTTGGATAGATGATGGGTGTGATTGGAAAGGTGGTTTTGTAGGTGGCAGTCCCCACCGACCAATCATTCATGCGACAAGAAAGGCCATTATGAACCAAATTCAGGATGAGTATGACATTTGGCTTGGTGATGGGGTCTTGGTACAGATATTTGTATATTCACTTTTGTGGGATTTCATTGCTCTTCATGATAGTTTCCACCATAATGGACGAAGGGCTTGTGATTTGGTGTCCCCTCTTCATAGGAACGATAATTTTTGGCACCATATTTGCATCCACATTATTGAATTTGGCTATAGTTTCCATTCCTAGTAGGGGGGCCTTCCTAAGAATTTCTTTTATGGTTTCAATGGAGGACAGTGGTGTTCATCCTGGTTTCCCAGTGCTGGCAGCTTCAGTATGGTTCGCACAAAGACTGCCAACTGTAGGACTACAAATGGCCCTAAGTGCTCTCACATGGCACATGCATAGAGGGATATGGAGAATGCGAAAGGATTCTTTGAAGCATCGGTTAGTCACCAGGATCACGACCATGCTGACCATATGGAGAAGCAACTTTGTTAGGAGAAGCAACACCCCAATCCGTAGAATCTCATGGATCAATTTGGGGGATACGTCGAAGATTTGGGCTCCTCCAAAACACGTGATACAAGGAATACTAAAACCATGGGAATGTATTGGACCATAAAATCTCTCTTTAGCATGGAAATGGACGACTATGTGGAGGATAAATTTTAGGAAGAAATGAAGGGCCCCATGGTGGCTGCCAAACTGGCTATCCTCGAAGAGGGTATGTGTCATCTCGTGTGCAACCAAGTTATTGTTGAAGAACATGTGAATGAAAAATTGGATTCCTTGGCTTGTGAGCTAATATAGCCGCATTTGTATTTTCCTTCAGGCCCACATATTTTGTTTTGTCGTCACCCGGATGTTGTTGCGCGTGCTTTCAAACAAGAAGAACCAGGTGCTAACCCATCCTATGTTGTATTTTCTGATGAGGAATAATCTCAGTACTCTATAGGTTCAATTTTATCTCTTGTTTTATGTTTCCCTTCATTTTCAATTTTGCGGGCCATAACCCCTACCTTGTGGGGGATCCTTATGCTTATCTAGTTGCCAAATTATACTTTGAATCTCAAAACTAAGTAGGCTTAGTCATTGCAGACACAAATATTTGTTGGCTACAATCTCGAATATGTTTCCCTGACCATGATATATGGACACTGCATACAAAAGAGTGCTTTTTAATGTACAAATTTCCTCTTTTTTAGTTTAATGTAATCGCGGAATTTACAAAAAAATAAAATTAGAATGATAAAAGATACACTAGAGAAGAGTAAAGAAGTGGAATGGTGCAAAGGAAGAACCATGATAGTGTCAGAGCCACACGGTCAGAACTGCGACTTTCAGAAGAAGCGTTAGAGATAGAGAAGCATTGCAAAAGTACAACAAAGCTCCAGCGAAGTAAAGGCAAAGCATGGTCAACAGGAGAACTGTGCCATTTTGGGTTTAAGGGTACTATGGGGGTTGGCCCATAGTTATTGAAAATATGTGTCCTTCGAGCACAATCTATATAAAGGGAAATTTTGTATAAGGGAAGGTTATAATTTTTTAAAGATTTTATTAGATAATGTTAGATCTATGCTAAGAGAGATCTAAGAGAGGATAAAGACTATGCAGGTGTGTGCTCAAAGATCTATTGTAGAGAAGAGTCTGCAGTTGAGTGCGCAGACTAGAACTGTTAAAACATTCCTTGTAATATAAAGAACAGTTCCCGTGGACGTAGATCCCATCTGATGGGTGAACCATGTAAATGCTTGTGTTATGTGTTTGAATATCTATTATCTTATATTTTGACGTGGCTCGAGTGCGAGCCACAAGATTGTGTTGGGGGCCTGTTGGCAGGCGGTTTGGTAAGGTAGCATCGCAGCATCGCGGATGCTGCAACAAGTTAGAAGATATCGCGGAATACAGAGAGCTGGGCGTACAGGAGATTATTTTATGTATTTGTGAGTTAATTGTACCGCAGTATGCACGTTTTGGGTCATTTGGACCGTATGTTATGTAATTTTGAGTCAGTTGGACAGTAACATGCGAGTTTTGGGTCATTTTGGACCATGTGAGTTAGTTTTGGGTCAATTGGACCAAGTCAATTAGATATTGGGTCAATTGCTTGAAGTGTCGTTTAGGAAGTTGTTAGAAAGTGGACAAGCATTGTAAGGGAGGAATCCTATATATAGACATAAGTTGTAAGTGTTGAATAATCTTAGTAGCGATCCTTAGATGTTGGATGTGTGTGTCTTTGAGTCTGTATTTGAGATCAAGAGATACTGGTGAGATCTATGTTTTTGCGGAGAGATTGTATCTAGGTTTTTCTAAGTTAATATGACATGACAGAGCTGTTTTGCGAAATCCCTGTGCATCTTTTGTTCACTTATGGTAATGCATGTTGTGATATATGAATAATGCTATGTTTTTTTATTGCAATTAATGCTTTAATGTTATACTTTTTGCGATGAATGTTTCTGTTGAATGATGTTATGGATACAATGTTGCCGAAGTTAAATGCATAGATATATTTCTGAATGTCGCAATAAGCTTAAGTGATCGTTTCCGCAAACATCCTCCTTAATTTAGTGGAAACATGGTTCTGTCAACTCTCCCTTGAACATATCGAGTGAGACCTCATCTGCTCCCCAGGTGTTGCTGGACGGGGTAAAACCTGTTTGGGCCGATGCTTAGGGAGATCACGGTGGGCTAGAGTCGACAGTGATGGGAACCCCTGTCAACTGGGTTTGAGTCAATAAATGGTTCCATTGCCGGGACTGTGTGCGAAGTGAAAGGAGGATATGTTGTGGCATCGGACGCAACTGGAGATACAAAGCTGGTTTGATAAGAAGTTGTAGGAATTTGTTGAAGAAGAAAGTCGGAACACTCGACTAACAGTAGATCAGTGGGTGGGAAGATATATTCAAAACGGTCCGCATGAATGGTTTTTCTGTGACTTCCCAGTCATTTTGTACGAGTGGTTGGCGAAGTTGACTTTCCAGAAGAGGAACTTCCAAGGTGGTGAACTGACGACCTGGACCCCGGAGCTAATCCAAGAACTGTAGGAAGTCGACAACAAAGTGTCGCGGGATGTCGAAGTGTGGCTTGATAGCATCCTGGAAGGGTATATCATTGAATTTGTGGTTGATACACAAAAGTCTTATAGTGAAGCTGAAAGATATTTCTTCCGCAAACCCTGGGGAAGGTTTCTGCTATCGCGCCAACTATCCATTAAGATGCTTATTTGTGACAAGGGTATATTGAAGATGCATCTAGATCAGTAAACAACTTGGTGGGTGGAGGCCGTGGGTATCGCAACGGTATGGGGGCAGTATTTGGAATGATAAGGGGTAGATGGGTGCAGGTCATGACGAGACTACGAGTGAATCCGAGGAAGAGAGTGGCATTACAAGGGGAGGAGCGAGGTTTCGACAGGAAAAGAGGTAGAGGATAGGAGAAGGTCCTGCTATGATTGAACTGCAAGTTCACAAAGGAAGACCACACGGGACAAAGCGACCTCATAGTCTGGACAAGGACAACCAGGCTATGTCCAGGATAGAGGTAGGACCAAACCCCAGCAGCAACATACCCACACCTTCGCTCACTATTTTCCAACCAGTAAGAAACACAACTTCAACCCCACTGGGTCAACAAAACTTGAGTGCTAGTAGTTCAACGACTGCAGGAAGGAAGCCCCAGATGGTGGGCGAGGACCCTAAGTTGCTGCTGTTCCATGGGAGTGGGACAAATAACCTAGAACAATACTGGTTTTTGTGTGAAGCGGTATGGACCGTATAATAGATCACTGATGATAATGCTAAGAAAGGATAGTTAGCGACAACTCTACGAGGTTGTGCATTAGACTGGTTTATGAAGTTTGTTCTAGTCCCTATAGGAGCTCCGAAGAAGACACTAGATGACATCAGGGATGGTTTGATTGCAGAATTCAGAAAACCCAAGTGTGAAGCACAATATATTACAAAATTTAAAGAAATTAAGCAATATCCCAATGAGACAGTGTGGGATTTTGACTAGCGGTGTAAGATGCTGATGGCGAAGGTTAGTTTTGATATGAGCATTGTCCAACACAAAGAGTGGTTCATCGCGACACTGTTACCACACATTCGAATACCATTGATGTAGCAAAACATTACAACGCCCAGTGAAGCTTTGGAGATTTCAATGTGGTTGGAGGTGTTGTCGATTGGTGAAAATGCAGCTGGGATGTTGTAGATACAGACACAACTAGCTAACTTGACCATACAGCTACAAGATCTGAAGAAGGGCAAGGAGCAGTGCAAAGAAGTATGGTGTATGCAATGTCGAGGAGAAGGGAATACTAAGGAAAATTTCCCTGACTTCCGCAATTATCTGGTTTTAAGAGAGCCAAAACCGTTGAGTGGTGGTGGCATGCCATGGTGTTGCGTTTTTCAAGTATATGGGCACCACCATGAGGAATGCCCATACATGCAGAAGATCGTCACCAAACTGATGAATCTGTATTGCACATTTTGTAAATCTGTGGGACATGATGACAAAGATTGTCGGGCATATGGGTTGCTTCATGAGAGAACATACGATGCATTCTATGTAAAGGACAATCAATGTGTTGTAAAAAAACCGCAACCGCAACCGCACGTAGCCTAATCGCTATCTCAACCACAGGTACAGTTTGTACCGCAGCAGCAACCATAGTAGTTTATGCCAAAATATGCTCCAATGCAAATGCCTCCACAGCATCCACAGTACATTCATCAACCGTAACATGCGCAGAAAGGGTAGGGCATGCAACCAGCTCCTATGCAGCAATAGTACAACTAGCTGCAGTACCAATAGTAGGGTGGATTCCGTGGATGATTATGGGGCGGACGCGATGGAGGATTTTGTCACGGAGGAGGACAAGGAGGTCGCAGAACTATGCAATGCTATCACTATGCGGTATGGGGACATTACCAGTGGGATTTCCCACTATTGAAGACACAGTGTACATTTTGATTTGTTATAGATCATATAGTAGAGAACTGCCCGTAGTTGATTGCATGATGGCAAGCAGGGAATATTCCACAATTGTAGAATCAGAATCAGGTGCAGCAACCAGTACAGAATAAGGTGCTGCAACCGATGCAAAACCAGAACCAATGCCCAAATTAGAATGCTAATTCGAATGTAAACCAACTGAGGAACCCACCACTGAACCAGAATCAGGGTGCGAGTGTTGCGACAATTTCAACGGAGCCAAGACCACAGGATGCGACTGTCGCAGTTATCATGCGGGGAGGTGCATTAACAGGAGGGGATAGCTCACAATGGCTTATTCGACTGGCCAGACAGAAGAAGGTCTCATTTGACATTGAATCCAAACGTGATGCGTTCTTTCAGGTGTGTCACGCGATGGACCAGGACTGCGGTAAAGCTCTCATTTGTGCCATGCCCCTTGTTTTTTATGCTACTACAAAGGTAGGCCTGTTGGCATCATCTGGAACCTTGCATAAATTTTTTGAAATATTTTTATTATTGGAAAGAGATCTTGCTGCTCTAACTGAGATCGAGGGGTTGCTTCAATGACCAACCATGGGACAACAAGATTCTGCGGTAAACTCCTTACAGTGACGAAAGACTGGTAAGGAGATGCGCATGAACATACAAATTGGGGACTATGATGTTGATTCAGTTATTCTGGATCTTGGTTCAGATGTGAACATCTTAACCAAGCAGGCATGGTAGAAAATGGGGAGCCCCCCATTGAGCTAGTCTCCTGTACAACTCCAGTCATCTAATCATGCCAAGGTGACACCCATTGGGAAAGTCCCACGTCTGGTGGTGGACATTGAGGGCATGAAGACCTATGCTGACTTTGACGTCGTCAAGGTGGTTGAAGGAGGAATCTCGTATCCCGCAGTGATAGAGATCGGATGGGCTAATGATAGTGGAGCGGTAATCAACTTCAAGCAGCGGATGATGACTTTTGAAAACTGCGATCTCAGAGTCATAGCTCCGTTGGATCCGGCTGAAGGGCACAAATACATTGAGCCAGTGAATGATGAAGATACCAGTGGATGGGACCATGTATTCAATATTTATGAAGACTATATTCATCCGACTGCCAACGGTGAGCTGGGATGGCGCAGTGACAACTTTGCGTCTTCTGACTCTGATGATGCGTTAGAACACTGGCAGAACCGCTTGCAAAACACTAGTACATGTGGACAATTTCCTCATGAAAAATCATTGCTATTGCAACACTTTTCGATTGCTATAGCGACGAACAAGACTCTTAGTTTTCATGGCAAAAATTGCTTCGCTGTAGCAACACTTACCAATGTTCGTCGCTATAGAGACAGAAATGACATGGACCGTGTTGTCTTTAAAAAACCATAATGTGTCACTATAGCAACGACTTTTCATATTTAAAAAAAGTAAGGGAAGCGATCTCTGTCTCTCTAGCAACAAAATTTCGTTGCTATAGCAACACACGTTCATTGCTATAGCATCGAAATTTCATGGCTATAGTGACGGTTGGTCATATTTAAAAAAAAAAAGTGAAGCGATCTCTATCTCTCTAGCAACCAAAGTTCGTGGCTATAGCACCAAAAGTTTGTGGCTATAGTGATGGATTGTCATATTTTAAAAAAACAACTGAAGCGATCTATGTATCTCTAGCAATGAAATTTCGTGGCTATAGCACCCAAAGTTCGTCTCTATAGCAACGAAGTTTTGTGGCTATAGAGACGACTGTTCATATTTAAAAAGAAATAAACCAAGCAAACACCGTCGATATAGCAACGCAAGTTCATTGCTATAGAATTGAAAGCTCGTTGCTATAGAGACGACGTTCCGTATTTAAAAAAATATGTCCGTCGCTATAGAGATGACAAGCCCTAGCAATTTTCGACGAAATTGCTATACTAGCAATGAAAATTTCCATTGCTAGTGTAGCAAATTCATCGAAACTTACTGGGGCTTGTCGTCTCTATAGAGACAGACATGTCTATTTTTAAAAAATAATAGTAAATAAATTTGGAGGTGATTGCATATGATGGCATCAATTAGTCATTCAAGTAACATCTTCAGCAAGGGAGTTCATTTTGTTATTTGGAGGGTGAGCATCTCGTTAACAAACTATCAAGACATTCCAAGGCATGAATGAATATGTTTTTTGTGAACCTCATAATTTTGTGAAGTATGTTGCCTTTTGGTATCATAAATCATCTTTATAAAGTCTAATGCAAAATCCAGAAAATGAATACCACTAAGCTGTAAACAAGAAGACAAATCCAATTTCAAAAAGAGCAATCAGTTGGATGAGCATTAAATTTATACAATACACAGTTTAAAACTTAAGGACTGTGTATTTCTTGGGATGTTCTTAGAAGTTTCTAGGGATTCAATACACAATTAAACTTGTATGTGCTAAGTTAATCCTATAAAACAATGCAAAACAACAAATGACTTGTGCCAAGGAGATTGAGAGTGGGGTAATGACTGTAAAATAACTACCCATGTTCTTAGAAACTATGATGGTAATATGTAGCTCTAGTTACCTGCAAAAACCATATGTCAACAAGTGAAGCAACAAAATGACACTTCGATAGCTAGAATTGTGCCCATAGTAGAGATAGTAGATAAGATGGAACAACAGGAAGCATGGACTCAACGAAAGAACATGAGCCAGAAAGACGAGGGAAGATGCCAGCTGCACACCCAGGAGAATGCAAAAGAGCCCCAATGACATTATGGAGGTGGGAATTTTCATAGACTACAGAGGAAAACTAATGTCCAGAGCTATAAGCGATTTTTTTTTTAATATTATGAGACACCCTCTAGCATACTGGTAAAGGAAATATACGCTACTAATAGATATGGTAGAGATTTCAGGGCCTAGCCCAAATCTAGCTACAGAGGGATGCAAAGTTTTTTCTTAAAGGGAGATGATGCTCATTTTTCCTCTTCAGAATGCATGTCCAGAAATCATATAGGATAGGACGTTTTTTAAATGATGTGGCATAGAACAATAGAATGCAAGAGAAATGCTATACCCATTTTGTACAAATATCATAATTTTGACACAAAATTCTCAAAGCATAACTAGCAAAAAAAATCATCATACAACGTATCTAAGTCTATGTGCAAATGTAGAATGTAATAATGAACTAGAAAATTGTTCAACTTACTATGCTTGAAGCTTCCTAATTTCATCTAGCAACTCTTCAACCTCTTGACAGTTGACAACTTTATTCTTAGGAAGGGCTGGCTGCTCAGTGATAGGAATGCTTCCTATTTCTGCATCATCTGACATAGACTACCAAAAGAAAATTTAAAATTAAAATTCAAACTATTTTCATTTTAAACCTCTACCAATAAGAGAGACCATAGTCTGATAGGATTGCAAACTGAACCTTGTATAAAACTTTACCATGAAGCATAACTCCAAAAATGCAAAAAAATAGGCAGAATTCACTCTAGTCCCAGGTGAAATGTACACAATGCCTCTGGGTTTCAAATCGATATGAGAATATGATGGATCTTAATGTTGAAATTAAAGGAGCTGTGGTGTCTTTGGAGGATGCTCTGGAGTATTTTACTGTACTTGAATGGTTGGATGGAGAAAATAGATATAAGTGTGATGGATGTGATGCTTATGTGAAGGCAGTGAAACGACTTACTGTCCATCAGGATCCTAATATTCATACAATTGCACTAAAACAATTTCAGACTCGAAGGTTTGGCAAGCTGAACAAGAGAGTAACATTCCCTGAAACACTGGATTTGTCACCTTACATGAGTGGAAAGGGAAACGGTTTGCATATTTACAAGCTTTATGCTGTTGTAGTGCATGTCGATATGCTTAATGCCTCCTTTTTTGGGCATTATGTTTGTTATGTAAAGGATCTGCATGGATCATGGTATAGAATAGATGACTGCAAATTTAAGAGAGTTGAACTAGAGGACGTATTATCTCAAAGAGATTTAATGCTTCTATACAACAGATTATCTATTTGATTCCACTCAATTTATGCTGATAGCCCAACCTTTGCAGTCATAAAAGAGGAAAAATGTGATTTTAATCATAGTTCATTTCTTGTTCACAATCAATCTCATTTTACATCATGTAGGATTGATGGGTGTCTATCTAGTCCCTTTGAAGTGGTAGAGTCCATCAGGAGAAATCTTGGTAATGCACAGGAAGCTACTAATGAAAAGATTGAAGTTTTGGACAACCTTACAAGTATTGATGAGCTAAGAAATATGCAGAAATCAGATTTAACGACAGGATCTTTGAGTAGTTGTGATGTGGATATGGTGGTTGTGGATATGACGTCTGAAGCATCAGGATTGCTAACTAGTAATTCAAGTTGTTCAGAAGAGTCATAAAAAAATGCTGGAGAAAAGAGCTTGAAGACAGTTCATTCCTCCCTTTCTGAACCCAAACCACTGAATACATGCTTGAATATGAGTTCTTCGTATCCCTCTCTTTTGGAAATGAAGCAGAGTCTACCTATGGATGATATAAATGAAAGAGCCAACACATTTGACCCAATGGCAGGCTTAGTTTTATTCCCTCGGGATAGGTTAGATAATGGAAAATGGAGTTTCTCAGTTTCAAAGCATTCACATTTAGATGACCTGAGGACTAGTGATTTGACTGAAGGTGATACAAGCAGGATTTATACTGTTCAGAACTGTGATTTAGATGTATTGGCCCAAAAAACATGGATTGTGGCTATGAAGTAACACAACTATCTACTGAAAATTCCAGTGACAACTTTCATAGTTTTCTTAATGAATATGCTATAAATGGAATTGTGGATAATTCTTCACAATGGATTCTAGCTACTATGGATATAACACCATTTTCTTGTGACAATGGCGGGGCTCCACTGAATTCGTCTGTGCATGCCTGCCTTCCTACAACTACATATGAAAATCAACATGGAATTGTTCTGGACTACAGTGATTCATGTGGTCAGGCTGGAAAGATTGGCAATATTTCTGATGTTGATATGATAGAGAAAGAAAATGATGTAGGGGATGAACTTTGTAAACAGGAAGGTTCTTCCAGGAAAATGATTAGGAATGATTCTCAGCTTGGCATGCCATGTGTTGCTGCTCAATCATCAGAGACACAACCAAGAATATTCAATAAGGATGAAGACTTTGTTGACTCCCAATTTAATTTGACATTGGCAATAGATAATGATGTAATGTCTTGTGAATCAATTAGAGATGCAGATGGATTTCCTACTGAGGATGGCACGGTTGATAGTGTTGCATCCTCTATATCGGAATTAAGGTCATGTGCACACCAGCACCCAAAGGAACACAATGATACATGTGAAGATGAACATAATGGATGTTTGGAGAATACATAGGGTGCAATGTTAGAAGGTTCTACTTTTGCTCCTAAGTTTTCTGTTAGCCTAGTAGATTCTGCCAAACTTGTCACTACCTGTAGTAATGGTGAACCGATTAGTACACAAGCAAAGAAAGCTGTAAAATCAAAGACTACATTTACTCCAGGTTTTTTTAACATACCTTCAAGATTGTATCCTGTGACCCGTTCTATTCCATCTCAAGAAGTTACAAATCATTCATCAAGTGGGGATTGTTCCTCGCACAAAGACTCTTATTCGCTTGCTGATGGTGTCAAGTTCGTGACTTCAAATTCTACTCAGATTGATTTGGAATCTAGAACTCATTTAGCTGCTTATTCACATGAAAAATCTGGGTTTAAGGTGGTGACTCCAGTTTTTACTGAATTTGACATGGATTCAAGAGCTGAGACAATAGCTTCTATTTCATGTGAAGTAGCTTAAAGTCAAACAGGGAACACCATAAAAACAAAGCCCTTATTTGCTCCTGGTTTTCTGAATAGGACAACCAGGTCACAGGATCTAACTGGCTCTAAGGCTCCACAAAAGAATGATTGTAGTGCAACTAGATTTGTTGCAATGAAAAAAAATGTGGTGGGAGATGGGACATCTGGTGTTGGTCAATTTGATGCAAATGGTTGCAAGCCAATATTAGGTCAGTCTGGAATGTTCATAGTACAAAATCAGAATCTAGTGACCCACACAATGTGCCATGGTTCCATAACTGGCCCATACTCAACATCCTGGTATCTTCTAGCATCAAGTTTCCTTGCTGCAAAATTTCTTCCATTGTATAATGCATTCTAAGATCTTGCCTATTCCCATCACTCCATAATCCACTACTAAATGTCTCAGATGTTTCTATTAATTTCAACCAAATACTACAAAACTGCTATAAATAAAACTTATAAATTCATAGCTAGGAGGCCTGGACTAGCATCACTACACAATAAAAATTAAAATTAGCAAATAAGAAGGGTGAATCTTAATTGATTAAGCTCTCCATCCAACAAACTAGCTCCTTTCAAGTTGAGCCCATGAATAGCATGCATGCATGCATGCTTTCTGTTAAAGACATTATTTATGAACATATAGTTATTAGTTCTTACAGTCAAAGTACCGGCTTCACCAAGGCAACAGATATATTTGAATTATAATCTTAACATGATTATAGTGAATCTAAAAGTTTAAATTCAGGATAGATTTTAAACAATTTGGTGTTTTCAGTTTTCACCCTAGTTTGTCCAGGCCATGGAGAAATTTACACCACCCCCCACCCTCAAGAGGATATATAATCAGTATACCCTATAGTGATAATCAATCAGTTTAAATTATGTAGACCACACTTCTGACAGTTTTCGGTGTTGGTGAGATTCACATGTAAACACAAGGTGTAACTTGTAACTTATATGTTATCAAGAATGCTCACCAATCATTACATACTCAGGAGCTGCATAGCCATAAGTTCTCATGACTCGAGTTGAAACATGAGTTTTGTCTCCTTCAGGTCTATCTTTTTCTAGACCAAAGTCAGAAAGCTTGGCATTATATTCCTGCATGAGGTACAAAGACTTCCAGTCATGCAAAAATCTCATTACAGTGCATAGTATCTCAGTCAACCAAAAGACAACATAGGGACAAACCGAACCCATACTATGACAATGCTTAGTAATTTAAAGTATTTGGGGTTATAGGGACAAATTGTTAGGAACCCATGTCTTTACTTTGTTAGTATATTGTTGTTGGATGCATATGCTTTGTAAGTCGTCCCGTGCTATTTGTTGATTCATAGTTTATGTTATTGTTGTTGGCACATATGCTTTGTAAGTCGCCCATAGTTTTGTTGATCCATAGTTTGTAATGGCCCATGGTTTTGACCCACAGTATTGGCGCCTAGACTTAGTATATAAGTGTGTGTTGAGGCCTATGAAGGCACCATGAAGTTAATTGTATTGAGATTGCTCAAAGGAGTTTCCCCCTCGAAGTGGCCTGCGATCAATATAAAAGTGATTATGAGTTTTGTTATTTCTGATATCTCATGTATTTGCATTAATTAATTATTGCAGGTTCATCACATCTGGTATCAGAGCACTTTCTTGGGCTCGTTGGGTGCAATTTCTGCCAAATTTGTTTTCGCATCTGTTTCAGGTTCAGATTTGGGATTAATCCCTATTTGCTTAAATGTGGGAAGTACTTGGGAATAAGCCCTAAAACTCATTGTGAGGAGTACCACAGGATTACCAAAGTAGTTGGACCATTGAGAGGACCTGCCAGTGAAAAGGGCAACGACCCCTACCTAATTGACTAGTTCCCACCCGTGAGGTAAACCAAGAGCTGTCGTTTGTGGCAAAGCAGTTATCAGTTTTACCTAAACAGTGGAGTGAGGGGTACTGCCCCAATACGCAAGCCGCCAGACAACATTGGTGTCCGAGTGAAACCCTTGAATTGTTAGGAAGATGCACATACCTAGGGTCCATATCTATTTTCAATTGAACTGTTGCTGATCACTTCCGCTCCAGATCCAGCCGCTGTTTCAGATCCATCCATTTTTGATCCCTTTCGCACCATTGCAGATCCCTTCTGCGTCATTGCCTATCCATTTCTGAGAAAAAAAAAAGTATAAAATTATGTTTTTCGTCCACATCTCCCTTGTTTCAACTCTGTTTTCCCTGAAACTTCATTGAAACCCCTGCAATCCCATTCTGCATATTTCATTCCTGAAGACCCTATCCCAAATTCCACTTCCCAAGACCAGAAATCCCACATTTGTCTATTTTTAGGGTTTGCCAAAACTCCTTCAATTTTCACCCAAACGCCTTCAAAATTTTCCACCGTGTTCCTTTCCTAATTCTGCTTCTTTGTCCCTCTCTACCAAATTTTCTCATTCTTTCACCCCGCTTTTGAAATCCCCATTTTTGCTTCCCTGTCCATCAGAAAGTGTCTCAAACCTATTCAAACCCCAATTACCCATCCGCGTTTTTCCCAAATCCAAATTTTCCTTTACTAAATAAGTTTTTGTTTGTGTCTTTCTATCCATTTCAAAAAAAGAACTCATGGTTGTGGTTGTCACCCGCGCAGGAGCAAAAACCATGGAGGAAGCACTTGTAGCCATCCAAACCAAACTCCAAGAACTAGACGAAAAATTTCTCAGTCTCCATCTTCAGCATTTAGCCATGAATAATAACCGACAAACAGAATCTTTTGCAGCCACCGGGTTCTCTTCTTCCAACAATTTTCGTGGGATGAAGCTTGATTTTCCTCACTTCAATGGTACTGATCCAAATGGATGGATATACCGAGAAGAACAATATTTCAGTCTACATAATACTTTTCATGTCCAGAAAGTTCCACTTGCATCCTTTCATTTGGAACAGGAAGCCCTTCAATGGTACCGTTGCTACATCAAAGCTCATCCCGAGCCAAACTGGACAGATTTTTTCCAACTCCTTTTGCCACGATTTGGTCCTAGTGCTTTTGATGACTTCATAGGGGCACTCACTAAACTTCACCAACCTGGCACAACGAGAGAGTATCAGACAGAATTTGAGAAACTAGCCAATCACACCGAAGGATTGTCTGATGAATTCTACAAGATTTGTTTTATTAGTGGTCTTAAGGATGAAATCCAGTCAGAGGTTAAAATGTTCTGTCCCAATACAATGATGGAAGTCCTAGGTTTGGCTAAGTTGGCAGAAGACAAGATTGCAGTCCAAAAACGCTCCAAACCCACTTTTGTTCCCTTCTGAAATATGGGTTCTCAACGACCTCCCTTCTCGCCAGCGCCTCGACCAACTCCTATCAAACATTTGTCTGAAACCGAGATGCAGGCATGCTGAGAAAAATGACTTTGTTATAATTGTGATGAGAAATTCACTCAGGGACATAGATGTGTTCAAAAAAATCTCTATCTCTTGGATGTGGATTCTCCGCCTACCTCTGAACTTGGTGAAGAAGCTCCAAATACAGTAAATGATCAGGTTTACATTTAGCACCTGCCTGTTGACACCCCATCTCAGGATGACCCACCCGAGATCTCTCTCCATGCTGTAACCGGTGTCACCACTACACAAACAATGCATGTTAGGGGATACTTCAAGAAGCCCCCTCTTACCATACTCATTGATTCTAGTAGCACTCATAACTTCATTGACCCTTGGATTGCCAAACAGGCTGATTGTTTTGTCCATCCTTGCTCCAACTTTGAAGTCATGGTTTCCAATGGGGGCACCTTACCTTGCAAGGGGAAGTGTCACAATGTGCGTATCTCTATGGAAGATTATAACCTGCACTCTGACATGTTTTCCTTGTCCTTAGTCTGATGTGATGTGATTCTGGGCATTCAATGGTTACGCACACTTGGCCCCATCTTATGGGATTTTGCTAAACTTTGGATGCAGTTTTCAATCAATGGGACACAACACAAATTTATGGGCTTACAACCAGGGTCTCTCCGCATCATTAGTTCATATCGCTCGGAAAAGACCCTTAAGAATAATTCACATGGTGTCATCGCTCAGCTCCATTCCATTCAAATGCATCCACCAACGGTCTCCACTACTTCCTGGGATCGATCTGTAGGTGTCTTTGTTGCACCAGTGGGCTTGCTGCCTTCATGAGACCTTTCCGGTAAGCATTTAGTTGCATCTCAGTAGGAAATGATGGCTATTTTGCATGCAGTACATATGTGTAAACCATCTCTATTATGGAATTATTTATGCACCAACACTGATCTCTAGAGTCTGGAACATTTTCTGGAACAACGGGTGTCCTCCCTAGCACACCAGAGATGGGTTACCCAACTCATGACTTATGACTATGCAATCACTTACAAGAAGGGTAAGGATAATATGGTGGCAGATGCTCCTTCTCGCAAATTTGATGACCCAGTTTCTCTTATAGCTATTTCTCTGCTTGTTCCAAATTGGTTGCAATCTTTTCAATATGGCTATCTCTTCTATGAAATCCATGCTTCTTCATCGGCAGGGCACTTTGGGTTCCTCAAAACCTATGACCGAGAACAATGTAACTTCTTTTGGCAGGGACTGAAAATGAAAATTCACCAGATGGTGGTTGAGTATGATAGTTTCCAGGTTAACAAGGTTGAAATGACACTCCTTTCGGGACTGCTCGAACCCTTGCCCATCCCTACACAGATGTGGACAACTATTTCTATGGATTTCCTAGAAGCACTCCACTGGTACAATATCACATCTAAAAGGACACCATATGAAGCAGTTTATGGATAGGCACCGTTAGTTCTTCTTCCATACACACTTAGCAGCTCCCCAGTTCAGGAAATTGACTCGGTTCTTCGAAACCGCGATCAGATTCTTCTCATTTTACAGGACAATCTTCATATGGCAAGAATTTGACTGAAACAACAAGCCAATCAGCACCGTTCCGAGTGCACTTTTCACGCAGCTGATATGGTCCTTCTTCATCTACAGCCTTACAGACAATCCTCTCTAAAACTCAAAAGGCATCAGTGGGCCGGAATGCAACCCAAGAATGCTACAAGGGAACCACTCCTTCAAATTCTGCATTAATTTTCACATCTAAATATTTGAGGACAAAGCTTTTTCTAAGGGGGAGGGGATGTTAGGAACCCATGTCTTTACTTTGTTAGTTAGTATATTGTTGTTGGATGCATATGCTTTGTAAGTCCTCCTGTGGTATTTGTTGATCCATAGTTTGTGTTATTGTTGTTGGCGCATATGCTCTGTAAGTCGCCCATAGTTTTGTTGATCCATAGTTTGTAATGGCCCATGGTTTTGACCCATAGTATTGGATCCTAGACTTAGTATATAAGTGTGTGTTGAGGCCTATGAAGGCACCGTGAAGTTAATTTTATTGAGCTTCCTCAAAGGACGTTTCCCCCTCGAAGTGGCCTGCGATCAATATAAAAGTGATTCTGAGTTTTGTTATTTATGATATCTCATGTATTTGCATTAATTAATTCACGCTATAGCATGGGCAATTAGATCATTGGTTGCAAATTGATAATAAAAGCAAATTTTAATTCAAAAAATTTGTCAGGAAACAAAGATCTCACCAAGGAGATTCGGGACAGTTAATCTAGATTAAGTTGTGCTGATATCCGCATCTGTTTTCTTTCTTTTGCATTAAATTAAAGTGTCCTGATATCTCATGTATTTGCATCCAAGATATAACTCCTACTATTTTCATCTAATAATCCTTATCCGCTTAACTATGGCAAGATATCTGCATATTTTTTCTTTCTTTTGTTAAATTAAAGTGTACTGATGTATATTGCATATATGATATAAGCCCTAAGGGCTAGCTTGATTGGTAGATGCTCTTGCTAAGTCCATAGAGGTCTCGAGATCAATTCTTATTGGGTCCTTTGGGGTTACTAGCCACATGTGCTACTGTTGTCAATCATCCTTCCATTTGAAAATTCCGAGGAAGGGGGTGAGCTCCAAAAAGACTGGCCTAGTACCACCACCCTCATTCTTTGCTTAAGTGTGTGAGGGTGGGGTGATATTATTTCCTTGGAAACAAAAATACTATATATATGATATGGTTATATTGCATATACTTAGCACTTCTAACTCCAACAGTCCCTCTAGGCTCTACCTATATCTTTTACAGAATGGCCCTTACAGAAATATGCCATCTACATTAGGTTGCCATTAGTCCCCAAAACATACATAAAACCAAAAAGAACCCATCATCAAGGGCACCTGCAACAACAAAAAAATACCAAGCTGACTATTTTCCTTGAGTATGGTTGAAAATATCAATAGCAGGGTCACTGACCACAACTTAATCCAGATTAACTGTCCTGAATCTCCTTGGTGAGATCTTTGTTTCCTGACAAATTTTGTGAATTAAAATTTGCTTTTATTATCAATTTGCAACCAATGATCTAATTGCCCATGTTGTAGTGTGAATTACATTTTCATGGTGTTTGCACCTCAGCCATGCACAATGGCTTCTCATAAATCTTTAGAATTTACTAGGCATAACATCTATTTACATCTACCTTCCCTTTTCCGAATCCTTTTGGCAGTCATGCATGTCTATGCTTCTGAGCCCCTAATTTGCATTTCAATTTTCTTCTATATAGGAAAATGTTTCAATTAATAACATTTGACACTTCTACAACTTATATGCGTTCATCTGAAAATTGGCATATGTTTGGTTGATCAATTGTTTGTTACTGAAGTTCATCTCCCATTGATGGTCGGTCCCACAACTTGTCAACTAGGATAGATTCTTGACTTTAAGACATGGGAACTCCTATTGGAATTATACTCTGTGTACTACTTGCTAGGATAAGGAAACAGTCATTGTCATCTAGCTTTTCATAACTTGTGCTTGTTATTTATTGTAGGATTCTCCTAAATTATTTGTACCATAGGACATATCCTTCACCAAAGGTTTGACGATATATGTAATAAACACTACTATATTATGTATGTTGATCAAACTATAATCTTGTGCCCAACATCAAAATTTATGATAAATTGAGGTTATCAATATTGCACATGGGGTACATGTAGCAACACTTTGTTTGGCATGGAACTTAGACAATGATAGCCTCACTACTTATAATAACAGTTCTTATATTTATACCACATATTCAATAAAGTTTCCTCCATCCGTCAATGGTTTGGATTCAAGTTCAAATTCAACGACAATCGAATTCAGAAAATAAAAACTCCAGTACAAAAAAATATGATACAATTCATAATTAAGTTCAACAAAGAGAGTTAAGCTTCCCATCCATGGAAATTAAATTCAGAATCACGATCAGAATAAAATCTAAGTAACCTTGTTATTCTTAGTAGTGGGTTAACATCATGGTAATCCTATTCAACACTTTGAACTCACAATAATAGCTACTAATTCGAGACATCAAGCAAACAATCCATGATGTGGCAAGATCAATTGTTGATAGAATTTTTGATGCATTTTGTGGGAATCTATGATCTGGGCCCTCTCAAGAGACAGCCGGGCCCAGTCCTCACTCTAATGCAATGTGAAGTTTTTAACAGTTATTTGAGAAAGGCCCACAGATGACAATATCAATGAGTACTATGATCAATGAGTGATGAGTCAGTGACACCCCACGAATATAGTAATAATAATAGATATAATATTGTTATTATTATTTTTTTAAATAAGAAGACCTAAGTGAATATTATACACAATTCATCACCAAGTATAAAGCAAACACCTTATAAGTCGAAGCCCTGACGGCTAACACATTATAGTGGATAGTTTACATATTGAGATTACATAAATGAGAATAGAATGTACATAGAAGATGTATGTTAACACTCGGATTTTATCCCAGTTGTAAAAGAATAACACCTAAGGTAACTTATTTCAAACCAAACTTTAGGTAGAAAACTTAGCCATTTTTTCCACCAGAGAGGGCTCTCTCACAAGATATATGTAAAGGCTAAAAATATATAGAAACACGCTCAAAATTTCTCAAAATGATTTAGTTGGTTGAAAAGAAAACAAGAAACATTGGGTATGGAGTCAACTTTCAAATATCTAACGTTCCAGCAAGAGATTTATACCAAATAGATTTTCACAGAGGCAAGATAGCAACCATATCACAGTCAATTTGATTTTGCAGGTGGTATAGAAAAAAATAATGATAATCCATCAACAATAGGAATCTAACTAGGATGAATCCATTGTTAACTTTGGAGAAATAATGGATACTTAAATGCGATAAAACGAGGCATAACTAGTATGAATCCCGATTTATTTCAAACATTCATTTAAGCATAGAAGAAGAACATAATGGAAGATATAACAAAGAAAGTAAACATGCACATATAGAGATGAGGGAAAAGACAAACTATAAAAATGATCAACACATGAATCTATGGTCTCCAAAGATGGGTATTTCCACTGTATGGCTTTCTATTATTTTATCAAAATCAGACTTCAAAACTTATTGTCTCTCAGATAGTTTCCAACCCTTTCAAAAATGATTCTCATTTTCTTATATACAAAATTTGAAAGAAGCTTGACATAACCGCTTCTTTTAACTAGTAACTGAAAATGTCTTAACTCGAAAGATAACTGTCTTTAAACAATATTACAAATTTTTTAAAATAAAAACATCATTTTTTCCACTTGGCAAAAATTCTGAATGTATATATGAATGGACATAATATCTTGTCCTTCCATATTTATCCACATAGTTCCATTGGTCGACCATGGGTAGATCATAACTGGTCATTTCCTTCACCAAGACTCGCATTTCAAGGTGACCTGCATAAGAACAAGAGGAAAATTCTCACAGATTGAGATCAACATATTTAAAATTTCAAAGTTCTCCGCAATTTTCTCCATTAAAATCTTTCCAGTAAGCATATGATCCAAATGCTGAAACTTTTTGTGATCCATTCTTATGTCAAATAATAACCTCTTATATTCATTTGGAGGAATCAATTCATGCTTTTCATCCCAAAAAGCAGGGAATCCTTTGTTTATTAATTTTTCAAATTGCTTCTTAAACTTTATTACTTCCTCTCGTATATCTCCAGCTTTAACTTCAACATTTTCAACATGTGAATATTTTCCCAAAATTCTTCTGGCCCATGTAATGACTAAAATTCTATTCATTATATTCATTGCTGTCAAAGCTCCTTCAATTAAACTATTTAGGAAAGTTATTGCCCTTTGTGCTATTTCTTTTGGCTTTCTATTTAAATTCTCTTTGACTGCTCTACAACTTTCAAAAGCGTCTTTGGCCACTTTTTCTTTGATTCTCATATAATCAAGATAAGGTCTTACTTTTTCAAATTCCTTTATAATTTGATCCCATACCATATGCTTGCAACCTTGCATTGCAGCCTGTTCTGTTACATGAGCTGCCAAACCTTTATTATTATCAGATAATTCTTGATTCCTTGTTTGCAAAGTTTTAATTTCCTTATCCTTTGTTTCATTTTCTTCTTTTATCTTCTGTACTCCAATTTTCAATTATTTAATCTCGACATCTTTTAGACTTACATGGGACATGGCTTGTAAGAGACTGTCCAATCCAGTTTTATCTTCATCTATACCTGCATGTACCTGTTGCTGACCTAATTCTGCTAACTTTTTCTTTATTTCTTCCAATTGCTCTTCCAAACAAATCTTCTCTTTTTCCCAATGAATGTTTTCTTCGGTGAACTTCAACATTTTTGCAGTAATATATTTTACTTCAGTTGACAGCTCTTCTTTTTCTTTTTCCAGTATTGCTAGTTCGGCTCCTTGGATAAGCAAAGTGTCTGGGATTTTCAGCTTCTGCCTTAACATTTGAATTGTGTCATGCTTTTCTTTGAGTAAATTTGCTGCTGCATCTCCCTCTTTGTTTATCAAATCTGTTTGCAATCTTTTTATTTGCTGCCGTCGAGACTTATTTTCTGTTTTTTCTTGTCTCAACTGGTTATTTAATTTATCTACTAAAATTTTCAACTTGTCTACCTTTAAGATCACTCTTAAATAATCTGAATATATAACCTCTCCTGTTTGTGTATGTAATAAAATTTTATCTGGGGCATTGATTTTTGTCAGATCAACTTTCATCTCAGAGATCTTATCTTTAGTAACAACTAAAAATTTTAAAGAATTTTCTTTGACATTTTTGCTAGTAAATAAACTGACTTCTGTGTTGGATATATTCCTAACCTTTGGAAATAACTGACCTGTTTGGTGAGAGGATTCCTTTTTATTTTGACTGTGCTCATTAAATACATCCATCAAATTGTGTGGTTTATTTACATCATCTTCTACCGAGGATTCTTTAATACTGTACTCATTTACCATGACCTCTAGTAGTTTGACTTCGGTTCTCCCTTCCTCTTCTAAAACTACCATTAACTCTTGTTGCTCATCCATTTTTAATTTTTTCTCTTTTTCTGCTTCTTCACTTTCAATGTTCACTACATCTTGTATGGGCCTTTTAAAACCTACCATTGCAGTATTCATCGTGCTTTCTGCCTCTGTTGTTGTATCTGTCAATATCATTTCTTTATCTTGAGAATCTAGAATGATTTCTTCCTTATAATCCAACCAATTTGCTCTATCAGACATTCCCTCAATCACCTGATGATTCAACGCTTTGATGCGATGATCCATTCTCCATTTTGATATTATGTTTAACGGATCATATTTAATAGCCATGTCTGTCTCAAATTCCATATCTTTCAATAATTTTTCTATATAAATAACAACGTTTTTGTTCTTCACTGTGAATGGGCCAAGTGTGAATGGATACTTGATATTTTTTGCTTGTTTGAAAAGCAAGAAATTAATATCTTCAACAATTAACTTCTTCCTAAGAAACTCCAAAGCGAAAACCCTTAAGGTAAGAAACATTGGTAAAACATAGGGTTTACGTTTGAAACCATATAACCTGATCACTGTACTGTCTTTTGACAAGAACCAATCTCCTACAGCGTATTCTGCACTTAATTGCATACATGCTTGCATTTCTGGTAATACTCTAGGTAATCTTTCACAAAAATCATTCTATAAATTTCTAAGAGCATATAATTTATGTAATTAAACATATTATTTTCCAATAACTTTGTGAAAATGATTTCAGGGAATTGTAATTCTTCATGACTAGCCACCATGATCATTTTCATAAAAAATGACTGAAATCTGAAATGTCTGAGAGTAGGGAAATTGACCATTTGGTCATGGATCTTTTCAGTCAAGAATTCTTCAAAGTTAAGTCGAGGAATTTGATTTTCATCAATCACTGGCGAAAATGTACTCATTTTATACAAAAGGCTTAACTGAAACTCAGTTACATACATGTCTATGTCGAACCCTATGATTAAAGCCAACAATGTAAAAACCTGCTCAGTATTTTCATCAAATAAAGTGATATCTATAGGGTAAGGGATATCTGAAATGTTTGTTTCTGGTTTAAGACATGTAGACAAGAACGTTTCTCTATTATCTTGAAGGGTTTGAAGATAACATTCAATAACAGAGGTTTTGGAAAAACTTTCAGACTCGAGGGTTTGGAAAAATTTATTTCTAGTGCTTTGATTATGACGGCAGGCTCTTTTTTATAGACGACTCTGGTTTTTCGACTGTCTAAAATAGTTCTTTCTTCTTTGGAATAATTATCATCACACCATGACACAAATTCTGGAAAAGATGGGATTTGGTCCGGGCAGAAGGCTACCAAGGATGACTGGTGGACTCTGTGTATGTCTATACCTTCTTCTAATAACTTAGACAACTTAAGCTTGACTTCAGCAACTGGTAACCTGATTAGGGTATCGTAAATGTCTCCATCTCTATCTTCTAGGGTTTCCTTGGCTTTAAAAACATCTATATCATGCATAGTTTCCATTTAAATCGTTTCTACAAACAAATTTCCTTTAAAATATGTGGGCCAGGCCACCAAACCCTATCTGTATAGACACATCTTTATCCTTCTATCGCAACTGCCAATCTCCAATGGTCTTCAGAGCTTCCAGGAACAACGACACATAGACAAAATGTTGTTATTTGAAAACCCTTTTGTTTTATATAAGCTCTTTTTCTTAACTTTCTGGCAGCTTTCTGAATGTACTTTATTTCCAACCATTGATCACATGCTTTTTGATTTGAGCCATTAGATCTTGTGCCTCTTTATGTCCCATGGTGGTATCCACGATCCCAATAATGGTTTTCCTTTCCGGTTTTAACCGTGTGCAGATCAACCATTTTCTGACACCTGTTAGAGTGGTTTAATTACCGCAACCACTCTTTCCTTTATTGAGTGTGCACTTCCCATGATGCGGATGAATCTCGTCCTTAGATTTTATGCCAATGTATATCGTCCATCCGATTTATGTCAACATCTGGTGTATTCCCTTGTGCCTTCTGCGTCTGCCACATGCTATGGCCCACGTTTACCCCATATTATCTTTTGGTGGTTCCGCACGATGCTGTAGTGGTTTGTGATACCACTATCATGTTGATGTGGGGCAATAACAATGCGACACGTAGTCCAGCGGTATTATGTCTGCAACCACTCACCATTGTTTGGAAACGAACTTTTGGGCAGTGTGGGGATCCACAATAGCCGTTGATATTTTCCTTCGTCATCTATGCCTTTGTAACTTCGCTAAGATTTAACCTTTTCAATAATTTTCTTCGAACTATTACACTTGTAGGTCTTTGTTTTGTTGATTTTGTATTATAACCCTTCATTCAACACACCCTTAGTAAATTTACTTCTTTTGGGTATTTTTGAAAAACCTTTTAGGATTTCTTTGAGTATTTCAAATACGGTGTCAACAACTGGCTCCAACTGAGGATGCTACCCTCCCCATGAGATAGCAAAGAACATCGTAGACCAAGTGCCTGATCCATTGGGCTGCATTCAAAATTTTCTGCAAATCAAGCTTCATATAATCATTTTTTTTTTTTGGTAATGCATGGTAAAGGAAAATATATACACTATACAAAATTCTCTTTCACCTCTGTCCTTTAAGAGAGATAATGTTTGGGGTGTCTACCATTTACTGGTCCTCGAGGAAAGAATTCTCCATTGCAATTTTTAAGGGTGAATGCATTTTCTCCTTGGTATCCTGCAACAATATATGGACCTTTCCACAAATGCTCAAACATCCCATGGTGATCTTCATTTCTAGAGTCCCACTTCAAAACTAAATCATTTATCTGAAAATTCTTTTCTTTAACCTTTCTGTCAAAAGTTTTTTTCATTTTCTCCTGATGCATTTGGGTTTTATTGTATGCTTTTTCTCTAACTTAATGTAATTCTATCATTTGATTTATCCTCCTCTACAAATTATTTGGTTCTTTTTCGACTTCTTGTAACAATTTCATAACTGGCAAACCCAAAGAAACAGAAAAAATTACCTCTGTGCCATACACCAACTGGAAAGGCGAAGTGCCAATTGCTCTTTTTGTACTGATTCTATCTGCCCACAAAGCATATTTTAATTTAGTGTGCCAAGCCCTCTTGTTATCTTCTAGCAACTTCTTTATGATCCTCACTAGACTTTTATTTGAAGATTCAACCAACCCATTTCCTTGTGGATAATAAGCAGTGGAATGATTTAAATGTATATGATATTTGTGACAAAAATTTATCATCTTTTACTATTTGAACGTTGGAGCATTATTTGTCACTATCCTTTTAGGAAAACCAAACCTGGATAAGATATTTTCTTCTAAAAAGTTCATTATCACTGTTTCTGTGGCGTTTCTTGTTGGAATGGCCTCAATCCATTTCGTGAAATAATCTGTAGCAGTCAGAATCCACTTATGCCGCCCTGAGGAATTTGGGTTAATTTCGCCAATGAAATCTAACCCCCACTGTTGAAAAGGTGCTTCAACTGAAATAGGTTTCAAAGGAAATGGTATTAGTTCTCTTTTCCCATCAAAAAATTGTCACTCATGACATTTGGTCACTTCTTTATATACATCTGAATACATGCTAGGCCAATAAAAACCAGCTCTAAGAATCTTGTTCACCTTAGCCTTCCATGAATGATGTCCTCCACACATGCCTTTATGAAATTCCATCATAATATGCTATGCTTCATTCTCTAATAGACAATTCAATAGAATACCTCCTAGATTTTTCCAAAATAAATTCCCATCTAATATGCAGAACTTGGCTGCTTTCAACTTTACTGATCTTGCTCTGTTTTTTCCATATTTGCAGGTGCTTGAAGATTTTGCAGAACATACACAATGTTCACGTACCAGGGAGATAAAGATAAATATTCGATTACTTGGCAATTTGGAATAGATTATTTTGAAATTATGGAAAGAAAATTCATACCTAGAGAATCCCAATTTGTCTCCGTCATCATTTTAGCCAAACCTTGTCCTTTTATCAGCTTTGTAGGCTTAATGTCAAGATCATATTCCAATAATATTGCTATCCACTTTGCTCTTTTTCCTTCAGGATCTGGCTGGGTAAGAATATCTTTCACTACTGCTGATGGAACATGTGCTATTATATGAGAGTGCAATATGTATTCCTGAAATCCTTCAATGCTTTCACTAAAGCATAAGCTTGTTTCTCCATGATGTTATATTTTAATTCTGCATCCCTCAGAATTTTACTGAAAAATGCAATTAGCTGTTCCACACCTTGTTGGTTCTTTTGTAAAAATGCTCCAGCTATTGTGTGTTCTGATGCATAAGTAAACATAATGAAATCTTTTGAATAGTCTGGACTAATTAACACTGGCACTTCAGTCAATGCCATTTTAATATCATCAAAAGATTGTCTTGCTTCTTCAGTCCATTTAATCTCCTTGTCTTTTCTTAGCATTTCAGTTATGTTTCTCAAAATTTCAGCAAAACTAGGAATGAACCTTCTTAACCAATTTACCCTTCCAATAAATGACTGAATCTCCTTCTTACTTCTAGGGATTCCAACCTTCTGTATGGCAGATACTCTCTCTAGGTCAATCTCGATGCCTTCTTTTGATATAATGTGTCCCAACAATCTTCCTTCTTCCATGCAAAAATGAGATTTCTTTGGAATTAAAGAGATCCCAAACCTTCTACATTTCAATAAAACTCTTTCCATATGTTTCCAGTGATCAACAACATTCTTTGAATATACAATGATATCAACCATGTATACTACCATGAATTTGTCTCTTTCATCTGCAAATGCAATGTCCATGGGTCTTTGAAAGGTTGCCCCTGCGTTCATCAAACCAAATGGCATTTTGGCATATAAATGCTCCCCATGGAGTAGTAAAAGTAGTTTTCTCCTGATCTTCTGGATGAACTTTAATTTGATTGTAATTTGATAAACCATCTAACATAGAAATTCTTTCAGCTCCTACAACTTTCTGCAAAATATGATCCATCTTCGGGAGTGGATAATTATCTTTCAAAGAGACTTTGTTCAAATTTCTAAAGTCTACGCACAACCTTATTTCGCCATTCTTTTTCCTTACTGGTAATAGGTTAGCCAACCACTTAGAAAATCTCAAGGATACAATTATTTTAGCATCAAATAGCTTTCTCACTTCTTTTTCTATTATTGGAAGCAACTTGGGATTTATTCTTCTCAACTTCTGCTTAAAAGGCTTTTCATCGGGTTTGATAGGAATTGTATGATGTATAACAAAAACATCATATTCTTTCAGGTCTTCATAACTCCAGGCGAAAACATCTGAAAATATTTTCATCACTTCCACACTTTTATTCTCTTCCTTTCTTGGTAGTTTCTTTGAAAGCTTTACTAATTTGGGATCTTCTTCGGAACCTAAATTGTAATCTTTGACATCCTCAGGTTTAGGTTCTACTTTTGTATTTTTCACCACGTCATTTTTATCAAACAATTTTTCTAAAGGAATCAAACCTCTAGGGATAACGTTATTCTTCAGTTGAATTATATCCTTACCTCCAATCCTTTGCTTGAACTTTTTTGTTTCTTCAGGGGAATCTTTTTCATCTGGACTAGCTTCAACATCTTCTGCATCAATAGACCTGTAATTGAATTCATCTGTCATCTCTAAAAAGCATTTAATCTGCTGATCATCTTCAAAAACCTGCCAGTGTTTGATATTGTCTGGGATAGATGGTCTGTGTATAACCTCAATATCATATTTATTTTTAGAAAAGATAGGGGTTTTGAACGCAGCTCTAGCAGTGGCCAAAGAATCTGCTATGGTGTTATTAACTCTGGGAATTGAAACAATATCATGTTCATCGAAAAAGTTTTGCAATAAATCCCACACTTCATTCCTGTATGTCCTCATTTTAGGATGTTTAGTCTGATAAATAGCTTTTACCTGATTTATTACTAATTCGAAATCTCCAAATACTTCAATTCTTTTTGCTTTTAAAGCTCTCAATACATTCAACCCCAGAATCAAAGCTTCATATTCTGCAACATTGTCTGTACATTCAAAATTCAATTGATAAGAAAACATCAAGAATTCTCAATCAGGTGTGATTCTCCATACTCCCGCACCAACTCCTTCTCTGCTCCTAGCTCCATCAAAATGCATTGTCCAAGTTCCTTCTTTTCTAATTTTTTTCTCTTAAGAGTCTTTCTTTTTCATTTTCTTTAGGTTCGATTAAATCTATCTTTTCTTTGGATTCAACATCATTGTACAGAATACATGACCCCAAATTTGTGTCTACTACATATATAGCATGCTTTTCAGGTTCTTTTAAGTCACTTACCAAATAAGCAACCACTTTTTCAGCATATAATCTTCTGTGTACCCCTAACACTGGAATAGTAGCGAAAGACATATCCATCTGCAAAGTTTCTTTTAACTTCGAAGCCCATGATCTAGACAACAACATACCAAATTTTGTTGGAATATCAGCAACCACCACATCCATGAGGATACCTTTGATTGGTATTTTACTAAGATTGACTATCAAATATTTAATCAACCCTAAACATTTAAATTTTCTTGAATCAAAAGAAAATAGGTCATCAGATGATCTTGTGATCTCCAACCCCAAAGATTCAACTACAAGTTTCAACATCAGGTTATGAGAAGCTCCCGAGTCTAACATACAATTATGCACAAATTTATCATGAACGTTCAAATCTACATAGAAAGGAGAAATCTCCCCAAAACTATTATCTTCCATTCTTGAACCCAGACAAATATTAGGAGCATCATTATCCAATTCCAAAGTATCTACTTCCACTAGATTTTCTACTTGCATCATCTTAAAAATTTGTTCCTTGTATTCTTTATTCCTTAATATCTCATTGAAAGGTACAGAAATCTTGACTTCGGACATTTCACTTTGTATATTGAAAGGAACCAAATCTTTATCAACTTCTTTTATTGAATCTTTCTTGTTATCTGAAATCCTTTTTGGCACATCTTCATTTTCTTTTATTCTCATTTGCTGCTCATTCTGACTGGTGGAGGGTTTATCTGTAGATCCTTTTGATTTACCCATTGTCTCTTTGCCTTTGTCTATTATAACGTCTCTATTTCTCAGATTTATCTTTCTTTGAAGATCGTTTATAGCTCTTTGGTAGCCAATCTGGTATTGATCAGTTTCTGTCTCCAAATTACAACATTCTCCTTCTGCAAGGAACATATCATGTTCATGTTTAGTCAGATAGACTTCTGGATCAAAACTGCCACAATGGTGAATGTCAATCTCAGCCATCTTAGCTTCAGCTTCCCCAGCAATATAATTTTCAGGAAAAGGAGGTCTGACTGGATCCTCTTCTGCATTCCTTGGATTCCTCTGATCTCTTGGCCTTATGGGTGGGACAAAAGGTCTCTTAAAATTAGGGTTTCTGATTTGAGGTTCCGTTTGTTCTCTATTCGGAGCTTTGTTATCCACCACTAACCTATCTAAAAACTTCTCCATAGTTTTCATCATTGATTCAAATTTTACATCTGTGGAAGAGGAAGAAGCTGTATTTTGATTATCTTCTTTACTTTTCTTTCGGTCTATATCTCCATGCCGCATCATTCTAGAAGCCATCATATTAGCTTCAACTTCCACCACATCTTTCATCATTATTTCCAAAGTGGTAGATCTTTTTTCTTTTAATGTGCATGAAAAATCACCTTCAAAAGCATCTGCATAATGTAACTTGGATGCTCCTACTGGAGGTTTTATGTCTGCAGGGATAGAGTTATAAACTTTCATAAATCTGGTAGAGAATTCTTGAACCGACTCAAAACCTTCTTTTTTCAGATTGTTATACTGCGTCAACATCTTTGAAGGATTCTTTTGGTCTTCCCATCTTTCGATAAAAAGAGTTGTGAAAGCATCATAATTAGCAATCGATCCTGCAGCTAAAGATCTGAACCATTTTTTGACTTCGCCTCATAGGCTTTGAGCGAACAACCTCATTTTTGCATCATCATGATCCACTTCTTCTAAATCAATGAAATCACTAAAGTTATCAACATGTTGATGTGTTGTATAATCACCATCATCATCAAAAGTAACGATTCTCTATCCATAAGTTTGAGGCAAGTAGTGTAAAGCAACAGGCAAAACCAATGGGGCAAATTTGGAAGCCATGGCTGGTGGATTATAAGTTGGAACAATCACTACCTGTTGTTTTACAAATTTATGACTTTGCACAGGTATTCTTCGGGCCTTGGATATTTTGGAACCAACCTTTTCAGATTTTTGCAAATTTTCCCAGACAAATTTTAAAGAATAGTCCCACAAACTTTTTGGATCAACCTTTGTTTCTTTCAAATCAGAATCTGATTTAGTTCTAAACAATTTTTTTCACTTGAACCAATATTTTATTCCTCAAACAAAAGGGAATATATTTGAAAACAGAGGAATACCTTCTTTTGTCTTGCCTTTGCCTTTATCCGTCTTGAGGAGGTTTTCTGGATTATCCATGCCTAAGAAGAACTGTGAACCGAGATTTCTTCTTGTCGCCACAATGTCTATTTCTAAATACCTTAAAAAACTCTTGAAAATTTTTCACAAGTGAAGTCGCTAAGGCAATATCTACAACCAACTTTTAAAACTTCAAACTTCCTTGCCCAAGAAATTTGACCTTTTTCTGTCGTTTCTCCTAGGGAAAATTTCACTTTCGTTCCTCGCCAATGGCGCCAAAATGTTAACACTCAGATTTTATCCCGGTTGTAAAAGAATAACACCTAAGGTAACTTATTTCAAACCAAACTTTAGGTAGAAAAATTAGCCATTTTTTCCACCAGAGAGAGCTCTCTCACAAGATATATGTAAATGCTAAAAATATGTAGAAACACGCTCAAAATTTCTCAAAATGATTTAGTTGGTTGAAAAGGAAACAAGAAACATTGGGTATGGAGTCAACTTTCAAATATCTAACGTGCCAGCAAGAGATTTATACCAAATAGATTTTCACAGAGGCAAGATAGCAACCATATCACAATCAATTTGATTTTGCATGTGGTATAGAAAGAAATAATGATAATCCATCAATAATAGGCATCTAACTAGGATGAAACCATTGTTAACTTTGGAGAAATAATGGATACTTAAATGCGATAAAACGAGGCATAACCAGTATGAATCCCGATTTATTTCAAACGTTCATTTAAGCATAGAAGAAGAACATAATGGAAGATATAACAAAGAAAGTAAACATGCACATATAGAGATGAGGGAAAAGACAGACTGTAAAAATGATCAACACATGAATCTCTAGTATCCAAAGATAGGTATTTCCATTGTACGGCTTTCTATTATTTTATCAAAATCTGACTTCAAAACTTATTGTCTCTCAAAGAGTTTCCAACCCTTTCAAAAATCATTCTCATTGTCTTTTATACAAAATTTGAAAGAAGCTTAACATAACCACTTCTTTTAACTAGTAACTAGAAAAGTTTTAAATCGAAAGATAACTGTCTTTAAACAATAGATAACTGTATTTAAATAATATTACAAATTTTTTAAAATAAAAACATCATTTTTGCCAGTTGGCAAAAATTCTGAATGTATCTATGAATGGACATAATATCTTGTCCTTCCATATTTATCCACATAGTTCCATTGGTCGACCGTGGGTAGATCATAACTGGTCATTTCCTTCACCAAGACTCGCATTTCAAGGTGACCTGCATAAGAAGCAAGAGAAAGATTCTCATAGATTGAGATCAACATTTTTAAAATTTCAAAGTCCTCCGCAATTTTCTCCATTAAAATCTTTCCAGTAAGCATATGATCCAAATGTTGAAACTTTTTGTGATCCATTCTTATGTCAAATAATAACCTCTTATATTCATTTGGAGGAATCAATTCATGCTTTTCATCCCAAAAAGAAGGGAATCCTTTGTTTATTAATTTTTCAAATCGCTTCTTAAACTTTATTACTTCCTCTCATATATCTCCAGCTTTAACTTCAACATTTTCAACATGTGAATATTTTCCCAAAATTCTTCTAGCCCATGTAATGATTGAAATTCTATTCATTATATTCATTGCTGTCAAATCTGCTTCAGTTAAACTATTTAGGAAAGTTATTGCCCTTTGTGCTATTTCTTTTGGATTTCTGTTTAAATTCTCTCCGACTGCTCTGCAACTTTCAAAAGCGTCTTTGGCCACTTTTTCTTTGATTCTCATATAATCAAGATAAGGTCTTAATTTTTCAACTTCCTTTATAATTTGATCCCATACCATACGCTTGCAACCTTGCATTGTAGCCTGTCCTGTTACATGAGCTGCCAAACCTTTATTATTATCAGATAATTCTTGATTCCTTGTTTGCAAAGTTTTAATTTCCTTATCCTTTGTTTCATTTTCTTCTTTTAGCTTTTGTACTCCAATTTTCAATTCTTTAATCTTGACATCTTTCAGACTTACCTGGGACATGGCTTGTAAGAGACTATCCAATCTAGTTTTATCTTCATCTGTACCTACATGTACTTGTTGCTGACCTAATTCTGCTAACTTTTTCTTTATTTCTTCCAATTGCTCTTCCAAACAAATCTTCTCTTTTTCCCAATGAACTTTTTCTTTGGTGAGCTTCAACTTTTTTGCAGTAATATCTTTTACTTCATTTGACAGCTCTTCTTTTTCTTTTTCTAGTATTTTTAGTTCGGCTCCTTGGATAAGCAAAGTGTCTGGGAATTTTAACTTTCGCCTTAACATTTGAATTGTGTCATTCTTTTCTTTGAGTAAATTTGCAGCTGCATCTCCCTCTTTGTTTATCAAATCTGTTTGCAATCTTTTTATTTGCTGATGTCGAGACTTATTTTCTATTTTTTCTTGTCTCAACTGGTTATTTAATTTATCTACTAAAATTTTCAACTTGTCTACCTTTAAGATCGCTCCCAAATAATCTGAGTATATAACCTCTCTTGTTTGTGTATGTAATAAAATTTTATCTGGCGCATTGATTTTTGTCAGATCAACTTTCATCTCTGAGATCTTATCTTTAGTAACGACTGAAAATTTTAAAGAATTTTCTTTGACATTTCTGCAAGTAAATAAATTGACTTCTGTGTTGGATATATTCGTAGCCTTTGGAAATAACTGGTCTGTTTGCGAAGAGAATTCTTGTTTATTTTAACTGTGCTCATTAAATACATCCATCAAATTGTGTGGTTTATTTACATCATCTTCTACCGAGGATTCTTTATTACTGTACTAATTTACCATGACCTCTGGTATTTTGACTTTGGTTCGCCCTTCCTCTTCTGAAACTACAATTAACTCTTGTTGCTCATCCATTTTTAATTTTTTCCCTTTTTCTGCTTCATCACTTTCAATGTTCACTACGTCTTGTATGGGCCTTTTAAACCCTACCATTGAAGTATTCACCGTGCTTTCTGCCTCTGCTGTTGTATCTGTCAATATCATTTCTTTATCTTGAGAATCTGGAATGATTTCTTCCTTATAATCCAACAAATTTTCTCTATCATACATTCCCTCAATCACCTGATGATTCAACGCTTTGATGCGATGATCCGTTCTCCGTTTTGATATTATGTTTAACGGATCATATTCAATAGCCATGCCTGTCTCAAATTCCATATCTTTCAGTAATTTTTCTATATAAATAGAAGCGTTTTTGTTCTTCACTGTGAATGGGCCAAGTGTGAACGGATACTTGATATCTGTTGCTTGTTTGAAAAGCAAGAAATTATTATCTTCAACAATTAACTTATGCCTAAGGAACTCCAAAGTGAAAACCATTAAGGTAAGAAACACAGGTAAAACATAGGGTTTATGTTTGAAACCATATAACCTGATCACTGTATTGTCTTTTGACAAGAACCAATCTCCTACAACATATTCTGTACTTAATTGCATACATGCTTGCATTTCTGGTAATACTCTAGGCAATCTTTCACCAAAAATCATTCTGTAAATTTCTTAGAGCATATGATTTATGTAATTAAACATATTATTTTCCAATAACTTTGTGAAAATGATTTCAGGGAATTGTAATTCTTCATGACTAGCCACCATGATCATTTTCATAAAAAATGATTGAAATTTGAAATGTCTGAGTGTAGGGAAATTGACCATCTGGTCATGGATCTTTTTAGTCAGGAATTATTCAAAGTTAAGTCGAGGAATTTGATTTTCATCAATCCCTGGAGGAATTGCACTCATTTTATACAAAATGCTTAATTGAAACTCAGTTACATACATGTCTATGTCGAACCCTAGGATTAAAGCCAACAATGTCAGAACCAGCTGGGCATTTTCATCAAATAAAGTGATATCTATAGGGTAAGGGATATCTGAAATGTTTGTTTTTGGTTTGAGACATGTAGACAAGAACTTTTCTCTATTATCTTGAAGGGCTTGAAGATAACATTCAATAACAGAGGTTTCGGAAAAACTTTCAGACTCAAGGGTTTGGGAAAAATTTATTTCTAGGGCTTTGATTATGACGGCAGGCTCTTTTTTATAGACGACACTAGTTTTTCAACTGTCTAAAATAGTTCTTTCTTCTCTGGAATAATTATCAGCACACCACGACACAAATTCTAGAAAAGAGGGGATTTGGTCCGGGTAGAAGGATACCAAGGATGACTGGTGGAATGTGTGTATGTCTATACCTTCTTCTAATAACTTAGACAACTTAAGCTTGACTTCACCGACTGGTAACCTGATTAGGGTATCATAAATGTCCCCATCTCTATCTTCTAGGGCTTCTTTGGCTTTAAAAATATCTATATCATGCACGGTTTCCATTTAAATCGTTTCTACAAACAAATTTCCTTTAAAATATGTGGTCCAGGTCACCAGACCCTACCTGTACAGACACGTCTTTATCCTTCTATCGCAACTACCGATCTCCACCAGTCTTCAGAGCTTCCAGGAACAGTGACACATAGACAAAATGTTGTTATTTGAAAACCCTTTTGTTTTATATAAGCTCTTTTTCTTAACTTTCTGGAAGCTTTTCAAATGTACTTTATTTCCAACCATTGATCACATGCTTTTTTATTTGAGCCATTAGATCTTGTGCCTCTTTATGTCCCATGGTTGTATCCGCAATCCCAATAATGGTTTTCCTTTCTGGTTTTAACCGTGTGTGGATCAACCATTTTTTGACACTTGTTAGAGTGGTTTAATTACCGCAACCACTCTTTCCTTTATTGAGTGTGCACTTCCCATGATGCGGATGAATCTCTTCCTTAGATTTTATGCCAATGTATATCGTCCATCCGTTTTATGTCAACATCTGGCGTATTCCCTTGTGCCTTCTGTGTTTGCCACATACTATGGCCCACGTTTACCCCGTATTATCTTTTGGTGGTTCCGCATGGTACTGTAGTGGTTTGTGGTACCACTATCATGTTGATGCGGGGCAATAACAATGCGACACGTACTCCAGTGGTATTATGTCTGCAACCACTCACCATTGTTTGCAAATGAACTTTTGGGCGGTGCGAGGATTCACGATAGCCGTTGATCTTTTCCTTCGTCATCTCCACCGTTGGAACTTCGCCAAGATTTAACCTTTTCAATAATTTTCTTCGGACTATTCTACTTGTAGGTTTTTGTTTTGTTGATTTTGTATTATAACCCTTCATTCAACACATCCTTAGTAAATTTACTTCTTTTGGGTATTTTTGACAAACCTTTTAGGGTTTCTTTGAGTATTTCAAATACGGTGTCAACAATGTATATAGTAGAAGTTCAAAGTGCATATAAAAATATGTGGCATGTAGCATGTCATCATAAATTGTGAGTAAAGTAAGATTGAGAACCCAAGTATCTGGCATTAGCATTTAATTCTTCTAGCCTTCCATCAATCAAGTTGGAATCATTCTAATCAAAATCCCAATTTCTTTCCAATTGTTGAGGCAAGGTGACACTTCAATTGACTCATTCCCCCACTCATGGGTTTGTTACAAACATTGCATTGAACCTACCCACAATAAGGTCTTTGAAAATTAATAAAAAAAGCCTATTTTCTACACCTTTTTGAAAAAAGTTGGCTTTTAGGGCTTTATGGCAAAATTTGGGTTATGTATAATAACAAGTTATTTGGTTTTGGAATTACTGAAAAAAGTGGCAAAGCAAGTAGAAACTCTTCAATATACCTTAAGCTCATGTTCAATGGGTTCCCCAACATACCATCCTCTATTAAAAGAGTTAACAATCGAAAAGCAACTCTGTATATGTAAATCCCAAACTCTCCAATGTTTCACTTTCCAAACACTGATAGAAAGTAAAAAATAGTCAAATTCCATTGCACGAAACAGCCCAAACTCTGGCACTTGGAAACAAATTTCCACAAAACAAAAGAAAGAAAAACTGATTGTTTTAACTTTACATGGGATAGCTGTATCATGAGCTCAAACTAGCTCATTCAGTTTGACTACGATGACAGAGAATTTGAAGTTGAACTCTGTGAAGTTGGTGATGCTTGCTAAACTAACATTGGGAACCCCAAGAAATGTTACAGACCATGGAATTTTATTCTATCATATGGTAAACCTACTTGCCTAGGAAATATAGCTTAGCTCTTCCAAGCTTTGAACCCTAGTTCTCTCCTTACTCACGCTCTGATTTTTCTACTTGTCCTCCATTCCTTATCATTTTTTTCTTTTTCATCTCCCAGTTTCCTTCAATTTTAGCATAGATCCATCTTAACTCAGAGGAATAAAAAATAAACAAATGCTTCAAAATAAATCAGAGGAATAAAAAAGAAACAAAGGCTTCAAAATAACTCAGAGGAATAAAAAAGAAACAAAGGCTTCAAAATTCATAACCTTGAAATATTTGAAGGAAAGCAACATTATACCTACAATGATACACTGGTTTGCTATAATTACAACAAATACAAGGTAATGACTATTCATAGTAGATAAAATGAATGAGACCAAAATGCTCATAACAAGTATGCTAGACCAAATCCAAATCTTCAAAGAAAGGGACAAATATTTTGTTGGTATTTTAGTATTATAAACCAATCCCAATGATGTGGACAGAAAAACAAATAAGGTATCATGTTCTTTGCGACCAAACATCATACCTCACATATCCTAGTATTCTCCTTAGATTTCAAACATGGTTACAAAGATGGAAAGCTCAACCATCAACTTGTGAGAAAAAAGGACTCAAAACTAGGATTTGTGTTGTAGCATAGATTTTGCCTTACTTTGACCTAATTCAGTTAACATAGGGACAGGGGGGCTTGATTGTGTGACACAAACAAAAAGACCCCCCAAAATAGGACATGGGGATATATAAGTATATAGATGCGATTAAAAATATATATATTAAAATCACAAAAATAAGACAAAGATGTAATTGCTTTTGGACACTTTGAAAATAGAATCACATCAAACACATGTTGGGATTCTTTTTGACATGTCATAACACATTTGCACACTGTGGAATCTCAACAGGAACAATCTCACTTCACACCTTCAGGTAGATCAGTTGAGCATCAATTTTGTAAACATCATTATTCTCAGCCAGTTCAAACACATTTTTTTGAGGCTAACCAACCATCTCTGCTAGCACTACATCATGAAACTATTCACTTGCCCTCTGTATTAGTGCCAAATATGGCTACTAATCAAACTCAAGATTTGACAACTCATTATCCTACCAATTTATCATCTTCATACAACCAATATGGATTTAATTCTTACAGCTCAAAATATGAAGTTGTTGCTCATGAGCAAAATGATTCAGTTATTTCTTCTCAGGGATCTATACCCACCATTAATCCAACTTATTCACAAGAAGTGGTTGCAAATTCTACTTTAGTTTCAGGTACACTTCTATCGACTTTGACTCTATCTGGTAATTCCTTGGGTAGATGTTATTCCCATCCTGTAAATTGTAAATATATATTGGGACTATGATCACTATTGAGATTAAGGGTCAATTTTAGAGGAATGGGAACTGTTTTAGCCATAAATATTCATGGCAGTCTATTAGGTGGGTCGCTTGCTAGAATTTCTAATAGAATTTTTTTCTGAAACAATTTGAAAACATTGGCATCTTAGTACACATCAATGTACTGGGCCCTGGCCGTTTAGTTTCTAAAATAGTTTCCTATAATGTGGTCTATATAAATTTTCTTTCCAAATTATTCCTTAACCTTACACAAAAAAATCCTATGAATTCAACTATTTTATACATAGTCATAAACTAAATTTGCATGGTTGGATTTGCTTCTCTATTAATGAGGTACATCTTGCAAGCTGTCTAGCCTAGATTAGCTTCAATATGAAAATGACTTTTTCAAAGCCATCTAGTTTAATGCCATTTGAGGGAGAAGATCGGTAGGTTAGTGGATATTTGTAAGTCCATTTTCTTGTAAATTCACTTATGTTTTACCTAGTTGACTTAACATCACTGAACTTAGAATTTTTTAAAACATGAATTTGGAAATAACATTGTCCAAACATTGGTTCACTTAATTCTGACGATCTCTTAAAACTGCATTGGCATAACCTAGATGAGAATTGTCTTATGGCCAACTATATATGTGAAGGTCCTCATAATTTTGTGATGTATGATGTCTTTCAGTATCAGAAACCGTCGTTATAAAGTCTAATGCAAAATCCAGAAAATGAATACCACTAAGCTGTAAACAAGAATACAAATCCAATTTTCAAAAGAGTAATCAGTTGGCTGAGCATTAAATCATATGATAGCCATAACAATCTATGGCTATTGGCATATATAGAATCCCCTATGCAAAGAATAAAGGTGACCAAAGTATTATATCAGAATACACTTACTGTAACTGTCTAGGAAAAAGGATTGTTTCGAAAGGAAACATCAACATTTTATTATTTTTTAATAACCAGCAAATACTCACAAACATGCAACTAGTGTAAATGCCAAACAAAATATAGGGGAAGCCAGGGGAAGCCAGGCCTGACATCGAAGCCAGGGGAAGCTAGTGTTATGCTATTTTCAATTGGGTTTGAAAAATTACCCCACTCAAGTGCCATGTTAAATAAGTGGCAAGGGCAGGTGCAAATCCCATGTTAGTTGAGAGAATAGGTATCCCTCAGACCTGGTATTGAAGCCTGTGAAAGAAAGAAGCCTCGAACCAGTATATCCTTCTTTCTTCAGCTGAGCTACTTAACATCCATTGAATAAGCCAATCATGAACCGAAGTAGGTTAGTGGTAGATAGCTGATAAATAGAACCACAAATCTTCAGGAGGAAACTCTATCTTTACTCTAACTCTCGTAGGTCGATTCTGAGTATTTAATTTTTCTATCTTCTCTGAGTCCCATCGTTCTACCTCCGTTGGCGCCATCTGCACTGAATATCGTTGGCCCACAAATTCGATGTGTCGATGCTCTTCCACTCGTTGTAGGTGAGACCATATCCTAGGGTTTCAGTGCGCAAGTGATTTGAGTGTTCGATGGTCGAAAAAACTTTCTAAACCCAAATCCAAGAACTGGTGAGGGTTTCAATGCATAGAACTTTCTAAACCCAACTCCAAGAACTAGTGAGGGTTTCAATGCATAGTGAGTTGAGTGCATTTGGCGGTGGAAACCAAATTCTAAATGCAAATGGCAATTGCATTTACAAATCTTTCCAATAATTTGATCCTCCCTTTAGGCTCTAGCTACAAACCTGCATCAATTATTCTTTTGTTTGTTGATCATATTGACACGAACCTAGTTAAAACCTAAATAACCATCTAACCCTTAGTATGTATTAGCTTTATCTAACTTAATGTTTTTTTTTCAAGACAAAACATTGTATTTGATATTTGGAAGATGAAATTAAAATACACATAAACTAACCTTTCGGCTCAGTTGAGGATACCAAGACTATCAACTACTTTCAATATCCACCTATTACAGAGCTCTAACTATTTTTAAGACATAAATAGTCATCCAAAACAACCATAAAAATAAAATGTCTTCAATACATCCTAACTTAAATAGACCTGATGGCTAATCTAAAAAAAACAAAACCAAACCTCTATGTCAAAGTGCATAGTAATATCTAGATCAGAGTACGATAAATCAGAAAATATTCATTTGTAATACATCCAAAGGGATATAATCCCTAGTTTCTTGCACATACGCCATGGTGCTTTGAGGAAGTATTGATGGTTTTGAATGCCTCAATGATTTCCTTAGAGATAAAGGAATGGTTTTCTTCCCTGGAACATCATTCCCAAGAGTTGGGACACCTACATACTGCTCAAAATACCCTAATGGTATTGTAATTCTCGATCATACCCTAATGATACAGTGATGAGGTAATGTTGGGTTGGTGGAGACCACCTCCTTAGCCTTACACGTCTACAATATTCTTTTAGGGCTTAAGGATATGGTGTCCTTCGCTAACCATGTCCAATGCCCCAAAGGCCAAAAACCTAGTACATAGTGTCATGGATACCCCTATGAATTCATGTATGATGCACTGACACATTCTTAATGCCTCTAAATTCCTCAAGAATTGATTTAGGGCCAAACACAGTTGGATTTCCTAGAATACCATTCTCAAGGCCCCGACACACATAGATATTACTAAAAACCATATAATTGCACTAACATCCTCAATCATAAGATGATACCCTAAGGATGCCATGTGTGCTTGGTTAAGGTGTCCCTCTTATCCTTGGATGGATATAAGATTCATTTAGGGCCTGAGGTTGAGATCTCCTCCCTTAACCATGTCGAATGCCCCAAATCTCCATGACTTGGATGCATAGTGTCATGGATACACTACGAAGCCATGTGTGGTGCTTTGTGGCATTATTAATGGCTTTGGATGCCTAAATAGATTCTTTTTGTCCAAAGGCTTGGTCCTATTCTATGTGGTTCAAAATTAATATGTGCGGTTGTGAGTATATGTTAATAGAATAATATCATTAATATCATCCATACATCTCAAGGTTGTGATAGATACGATAAAAACATTCCAGAAAACCCCAGAAAAATTTCGAACTTATATTAATTCATGTTCTTTCACCAACAACTTTGATTTCTGAGTGGAACACACAAAGCTAGAAGAGTGTCTATTGTTTATCCTAGATTGAATCCTCTTCTTTTGGTGCTCAGTGACATTATATAGATTGTTATTGGATGGTCATGGAAATTGTATAGTTGCTTCTTGGTCTTCTTGTCTGTTCATCTTCATGTCCAATCAGTTCATCTTCTTACAACTTCTATTTGTTTCTATGTGTTCTCACTTTCTAAATTTGCAAATTTAGCAGATTTGGTTTGCATTTCTGCAAATTTCTCTTGTTGGATTTTATGTTTATAATAATGCATGCTCATTGTGGGTTTCTCTAAACTGCAATGTTGGGTAAGATGCAAAACATCAAAACATCATGGAGAAACCATATCTAAAAGCTACTAGCACCAATATACCATGAGGACATATCAACCAATCATCGACTATGGCATTAAAACAACAAGAACCATAACTCTATCATCAAGCACCCAATGCATCCAACAACTGCATCAACCTATCAACAAGCACTTGTGATAAAAACCACAAGTGTAGGGCCTCATACGATATGAGGGGCAACAGGTTGAAACAAGAATTTATAATGGTTGACAAGACTAGCAAGTACATCAACAAACAATAAGTAAGAGTAAGTTGCAAAGCGATTCACAAAATTATAATCGAATGAAAAAGTCTAAAGAGAATCCACTTGAAAGCCAAAGAAAATGATGAAGCGCGATATGTCAACTTGACCTTTGGCATATTAGATATAATCCAACACCCAAAAGTTGAAGAAACAAACTTTGAACTGTTGGAAGAACTAAAATCATAAAGCAGTTCTTATCTCTGCCCTTCAGCTTGCTACGCGAAAAACGTTATTCTAAGGATCCAAACAAAATGTTGACACTCTCAAATGACTTTGGACCATAATTTGGGTTTGTCATAAGGAATTTTCATTACAGATAATGATAATAAATGTAGTGGAGTCACTTTATTTATGATTTCTTATGGTTCAAATGATTTCCCATAGAACTAGTTGTATAGAAGAACGTGTCAAAATTACACACTAATTTCATTTATAAAAGCAAGCATGTAAATACTCAAGTGTCCATGTGAGTTCAAGAAAAATGTTAAAAATTAAAGATCTGCTTGGAATTGAAAGGCAAGATGAAATTGGAACCTGCAAAATATTCAAAGCCTTTCTCATGTCACCATGGCTGAGCCTCATTGTTGCAGACAAGCCATCCTCTGTGACGTCAATCCTAGAGCACCATCCAAAAAGAAAAAAAATAAATTCCTTGTTAGACTTAATTAGATAAATACAGACAGTGGAAATAAATCCGCCTCTTGCAACAATGAAAGGACTGAAACACTTGAAGCTTGATTATAAAAATCATTCTATTGGTGCCACCTTCATTTTAACTTCCTTCTAAAGGCAGCAACAACATGTAATTGTTATAGAACTGGTTTCATAACCACATATTTGATTGTCAAAGCCATTCATGTGAATGGTGAACTAAATCACTAGTACAATGAATTCAATCCAAAAGTATTCTTCAATTATTTTGCAGAGTATAGGTTGACTGCACAAGTTTTACAATATAAAATAGTTTTGCATGTGAAAGAAATGTTCAAATGAATTTTTTTAAGGATCTAAACATAGAGATGATTCATCAGTTTGAGCATGTAGTTATTTCCCCAATTTAAAACAAGACATGGTTATCTTTACAATAAACATATGTTTTTATCATGAAATTAAAATAGCCCTGAAAAACCTAGCCTTTCTTCACTTATGGCATGTCGTAGCCACTTCGTGACATTGGCAGGGTCCAAAGGAGCAACAAAAATCTTGTGCACTTTGATTGCAAAGTTGGAATAATCTTATCAACATAATTACATATGAGAGCAAACCTTGTAATTCTCCATAGCTGTGCTGATAAACAAACGAATAATTGACACATGGTAAAATAAAAAATCCAACATCAAATTATTTATTTTCATATAGGAAACTAATATATGCATATCCCAATTGAGCCGATCTACCATTTTTCTCAAACAACAAAAGAATAAAATCATATATGTGTGTTTGGAGTTGAGCCTATCTACCATTTTTCTCAAACTAATCTATGCATATTCCAATTGAGCCTATCTACCATTTTTCTCGAACAACAAAAGAATAAAATCAATTTGTGCAATGTTGTAGAACTAGTTTCATAACCACATATTTGATTGTCAAAGTCATTCATGTTAATTGTGAACCAATCACTAGTACAATGAGTTCAATACAAGTGTATTCTTCAATTAGTTTATAGAGTATAGGTTGACTGCATAGGTTTTAGAAAAATAAAATAGTTTCGCATGTGAAAGAAATGTTCAAATGAAACATCAATGTAAAATTACCTTCCAAAATGGCATTAATACTGAATGTAAACTATAACTCTTAGTGCTTGCAAAAATCTTGAATTTGATGGAGAACAACTTCAATTCCTCAATCATCCAAGTAATTAAACTCCAGGATCATGTTCTGGTACTAACTCCCATAAAGCTTGCGTGATACAACCAATGCAGTGGATGTATTCCCAGTGCCATGTGAACCATAAAGAAGGAGATGAGGCAGCTTGTTCTCGCTCGTCAACCTATCAACATTACCACTCTGAACAATGTCAACATCCTTAAATTATGTTCCTTGAATCATGACTCAGTAAACTTGCAATGGATACATTCCTATACCGCAAAATTGAAACTCGATGCGCATTATTCACCGCTCTAACAATTTCAGCATCCTTAAACCCTAAACCCTGACACACCGCACTTGTAGCAAATACATCCATTGACCCCAAATTTGAAACAATGAACACCTTATCAAACATCAAATGGCCACCACTGCATTGTAGGCATCGTTAAAGCCGGGAACGTGAAATCAAACCCCAAATATTCCCCTTGAAAATCATTAAATCACAAAAAACAAATCTTAAACACAAGATTGACCCTCAAAAAAGCCTGAAAACCAAAATGGGTAGCAAAATCACACTTGCTTCGATGATATCTTTATGAGCTGCAACATCTGTGAGAGATCAAGGGTGATATTTTTCGACCCATGGGCCTATCTTTTGAATAGCAATGTTTCCCAATTTTTCCTTTTCCTTTGTTGGTTTTTTAGAAGGAAATTGTTCATCAACGTCCATCGATGTTGGTTCCTCCATTTTCTTGTGTGTTTTCTATGAACAGTTGCAAGAGATATCACAACTGAAATGGCACCAAATTACTTTTCGGTCAAGGAGGTTGATTGAATTCATTATTTGCAAACCAAATTGGTGCAGAGGTGGAAGCAAGTGTGAACTATATAGTTACTAGTGCAATAGAGTTATCTCTATTGTTTCCTTTAGGTAGAGTATAGTTATTCGTTTTACCAAATGAACTGAACATTATAAAATTATAAAAACTACCTTTGAGTAGAGTATGTAGTGGGAGTATTTATGAAAGAAAAATATTATAAAATTATAATAATATATAGATGCATAGTAGATCTAGACTAAGATTATTGTGGTGGAAATTTTGAATCATGCTAAGAATGCATTTGATTTAACTAGGGAGAGGTTTATGTATGAAACTTAGACAAAAATCCTCAATTTTTTTACACATATGATCCAATGACAAATAATTAAATTCTTTGGTATTTTTTAAGATGGATTTATGAATTCATATTTCAATTGGAATTAATATTTCAAACAGTTGGCCACCATAGCCTGAAAAATGGAAAAGTTGTAGGATAAGGATTGAGGTAGAAAGGTCGCCTCCAACAACAAGAAAATTGACTAGGAATTGGAGGATATCATCCTAGACATAGGGTTCCACAAGAGTTAAACAACTACATACTCTCTTGATTTTGACTTATACTTACACACAAAAGAGATGATAGTGTGACATGTGGACTTTGTCGTAGAGAAAGACAACCCTTTATTGCACACCTTCCTAAAATATATTCACCACCTCAATGGTAAGTATTATTCCCAATCTAAATTCCATCTAGGGATTCAAATAAGGGTTAGAAGATAGAGGGGAACCAATGGGTGAGGATGACATTGAAAAGAATCAGGATAGATATAAGCTTCAACACCTAATTTCCCTTGTAGATGATGAAGATTGGCATAGTTTCCTTCTAGTTCAACTCTATCTCTAAGGTAACCCTAATTTCTATCAATCCCCTAATGCAAAAATTGCATTGGGATTCACTAGTTGATGTAGTTTTTCCCATTACATCAACACAAGTATCTTCCCATGCTCATAGAGAAACAAACAAACAAATTGGTTTTGAAATGATTTTAGCACATTTAATGACAGGTAGATGACATCCTATATCAAAGTTCTAGAAAGCACAATAAATGACATGATCACTATTGGGTTCAACATCACAACGTTGGTAATAAGGTCTTATTTCACTTGCAAAAAGAGTAACTTACAAGACCCAATAGGTTGATCAAACCACTCACTATGAACCATACACCATCACTAGGTAGATGGGTGATAAGCTTCTTAGCATCATTTTTCCACCTTTCCTTTCCTTTCACTTTCATTAGGGAGGAGTTGTCGCAAGATGAGACACAGGTTATTGAAATCATGGTTAGATGAGTGGTTTGAAACACATTTTGGAGTTTTCATTAAATAGGAAGCTGAGTTGTGAGGGAAAGATGTTTAAAACTGTATATAGATAGTTTTGTATGGCAATTCTACTAGAAATGAGTACAATATCTTCTAAGTGGACATCCTAATGAGTCTCTATCAATGGTTACAACTGATTAAGGAGGTAGTGGAATACATCTAGAAGGTGGAGAAGATAGTAGAGTGAAATGTATAGAACCTAATTATGGTTTGGAAAGTAGACCACTTGATAAACCAAGCAATGGATTTTGGGGTGAAAACAATGGTAGAGGAGTTTGTTGTAGAATCATACTAATGATATTCAAAGGTGGAGGAAGAGTTGAAGTGGGGCATGAGGATAAGACTGGTGACAAAAAACTCAACTTGGATCAAAATACTATTGGTAAACGAGGGTAACCTTTTGAACCCATGAGCATGGAAACATCAAAACCTTGCACGATGGGGGTGGTTGGAGTGGTTTTGACAATGTTGAAGGCATATATGAGACAATATCATGGGGGAAGCAATAAATAGTGAGAGGGTTGAACATGTTCTAAGAAAGTCATAGATCATAGACCGATGCTGGCTTAATTGTATGTGTGTAGTTAAAAAGAAGATTGAGCAGTTGCAGAGGGAGGTCACCAATGAGGGAATAAATGGAGGAAGATTACAATAGTTGAAGAAACTCAGCAAGTAAGGAGAATTATCCAACCAATGGTTATGATATTGAAGACTAACAATGGATGGAAGTCCAATGAGGGGGTAGAGCAGTGAAGGGACCAAAACCATGTGCCCTTGTACAAGCGATGAATAGATGGTAACACTCTCTTTAGGGGAAGGAGGTTGTAATTCACACTGGACACCAACCACTTTAGTATTTTTCGTGGGTATAGTGACAGATGTACTATTCGTGGCTATAGCGATGAAATTCCATGGCTATAGAGACGAAAAATACATCCGTGGCTATAGCGACAATTGTTGGGAGAATTTTCAAAATTTTCCAAAAATTTAAACTGTTTTTCCACGAAAACATCAATTTTAACTGTTTCATGGCAAACGTTTGTGGGACTTTTGAGCCATATGTAGTAATGCGAATTTTTGCTCCACAAGTGTGGGTTATTCATGCAATCATTATGCCATGTTACGACTGTAATGGTCACACTAACAGTAAATGAGGGGTTTCCTGGTTTGTCCAACTTTCTCGCAGAGTTTGAGGATCGAGTTTCAGAAGCTCAGCGACTGCTGGCACTAGAAGAAGCACTGAAGGCTGCTCCAGCACTCTGGTGGGCGACACATAAGAATTCGATCGATGGATGGCCACAATGCAGGAGATTGATGATGGTTCCCTTCAGCAATACCGAGGTCTACCAAACAGGGAAATATAATGGTCAAAATAAACCTAGAAGTCATCTGAGGGAGTGTCAAACATTGTTGGCATCGCGATCGCGAGATGAGTTGGTCCATGCCTTTATCCATACTTTAGATGAGATGTCATGCTCATGGTATACTGTAGCCGAGTTGCGAGGAGAAATTACCACTTGGGTGGAGTTAACGGTATGCTTCACTCATATGTTAAGTTTCACGGATGCCAACCCTGCTGTCAATAATGCTTTGAAGCTCATCTGTGACGTGGTTTTGAAGGTTGTCCCAGTGGCATATCCCACGGATCCGCATACGCATTGTCTAATGCAATCCATGATGGAATCTTACAATATCACTGATGGTCCCGAAGACGGTGATGATCCGTGGAGTATCGATATTACCGAGTTTGAAGGAAGTCACGATGTGATAGCACCGGATGTGCCAAGTGATCCGATTAGCCAACCATTGAAGCTCCGTAAGATCAATATTGGGACGGAGGCCACTCCCAAGTTCACGAATGCTGGAGATTATTGGGATGATGAGATGATGGGAAAGGTCACTGATTTGCTGCATGAATTCCAAGACCTCTTTCCTACGAAATGTTTTGAGATGAAAGGTATCTCGGGTGATTTAGGTGAGATGAAGAGCCCCTTGAAACCAAATGCTAAACCGATCAAGCAGTGACCCTACCGGCTAAATCCACAACATAAGGAGAGGGTCAAGGTAGAAATTGATCGCATGTTTGATGCTGGTATCATTGAACTGGTCGAAGAGTCAGAATGGATTAGTCCTATGGTGGTGTAAGACAAGAAGACTGGCGAGGTGCGCATTTGTGTCAATTTACGAAAGTTGAATGACGCCTGCTTGCATGATCCCTTTTCGACCCCGTTTACTGATGAAGTACTCAAAGGTGTGGGTGGCCAGGAGATGTATTCTTTCACGGATGGGTTCTCAGGCTATCATCAGATCTGCATTGCAAAGGAAGACCGCCACAAGATGACTTTTGTGATGGAATGGGGTTGTTTTTAGTACACTGTGATGCCGTTTGGGTTGAAGAACGCACCTGCGATCTTCTCACAGATCGTTGTTGCTGCGTTCTGGTATTTCATTCAGAAGTTTTTGCAGGTATACATGGATGATTGGACAGTCTATGGTTTGATCCGTGATCATCTGGCCAATCTACGGTTGATGCTGGATCGTTGCCGACAACACTAGATATCACTGAATTTGAAGAAGTGCATCTTTTGTGCACCGTTTGGGATATTGTTGGGTCACATTGTGTGCAAATAACAATTTCTAGTCGATCTAGCAAAGATTGCACTCATTTTGAGCTTAACACTGCTGACTAATGTTAATCAATTGAGGGTGACATTAGGGCATACTAGGTATTATCGCAAGTTCATCAGGGGATATGCAGTGATCACCGCCCCTATGGAGAATCTATTGAAGAAAGATGTGGTATTTCAATGGAGCCCTGAATGTCACGATAGCTTTGAGATGCTGAAGGAGAAGATGGCTTCGGCACCGATACCGGTCTTTCCAGACTAGAGTAAGCAGTTCCATGTCCATGTCGATGCATCGTCGATTGCAGTAGGTGTGGTGCTAGCGCAACTAAAAGATGGGGATCTCGATCACCCTATTTCCTTCACAAGTCGGAAGTTGTCATCCGTAGAAAGGAACTACACCACTACCAAGAGGGAAGGCCTGACGATGGTCTATGCGCTACAGAAGTTTCGACACTACTTATTGGGCATCCATTTTAAGATGTTCACACACCACTCCGCATTGAAATACCTGGTTAATACACCTCTATTGGGGGGGAAGATATGTCGATGGCTACTTCTTTTTCAGGAGTTCGATTTTGAAGTAATTGTGAACCCAGCATGGTTGAATGATGTCCCTGATCATCTATCATGGATTGAACAGGAGAGGAGCCAACTAACATTGAAGATGGGTTACTTGATGCATAGCTGTTTAGGGTTGAAGTAGCCGATGGCTATTTTGAAGAAATGATTCAGTTTCTGGTGACATGTACTGCACCAGAAGAATTCACAACTAGTCAAAAGAAGCAGTTAGTAGTCATGGCTGCATATTTCTAGCTAATCATAGGAGAGTTATACAAGATGGGTGTAGATGAGATATTGCGACGGGGTGTCTTTCCACATGAGCAAGCGCAGATCCTATCAGAAGCACATGCAGGTGTGGCTGGTGGGCACTATGGAGGCCGTGCGACTCCCAGGACGGTGCTTCATGCAGGGCTCTGGTGGCCCACGCTACATAATGATGCAATCAACTTGCGCGGTGTTGCGATGTTTATCAAAGAACTGGGAAGCCATCCAGGAGAGTGTTGATGTATATGTAACTTCAGAATGTATTTCGCCTATGTATATTGTACTCCTATAGAGATGGTATTATTCCTCTATACGGAAGTGTCGTAATTTGTATTGAAAAGTGTCGTAACTTGCTGTGATGGGTTATTACACCACCAAGTGTGGGGTCATCCCTGATTAATGTAACCACGGGTTATCAGACTCTTCTAGAGAAGTCGGCCCTGCTAGTTTATTAGGCTGGTAAGGACAAGAATAAATAGAGAGCGGGATCTCTCTATTTGATCATCTCATTATTCACTCCCACATCACTCGAAAAGTGGCGCACTAGTTGAGGAGGAGGAGTAGCTGCTAGGATAAGACTATCTCTTGTACTTTGGTTGTATCATTGCTCTTTCTATCTCTGAGGAAGTTGTGGGGTTTTTCACCTTTATGGTTTTCCCTAGTGAAACCCTGTGTGTCCACTGTCTTATGTGATTGCTTGATATGCTTGATACACGCTTGATATGATTGATATGTTGTACATGTTATTCTCTCAGTAAAGATCCTAGAGTATGTTGAATGAATACTCAAAATCTAACATGGTATCAGAGCTAACCTGAGAAGAAGACATTGTGCAGTGGCGAAAACTAGGGTTTCTTGTTTATTTGGTTTCTCTCCACATATTTTGGAAAAGAAGTAAGGTAGATTGACTCTACTCATCAAGGAGAATCTTTCTGTCCAATCATAATTCAATTCTGAGCACTTTCAGTTCTGGCCCTAAAAATTAGGGTTTCCACAAAAATATGAATTTCTAGAATCTGAAGACATAGCTGGAAGCTCCTTGGAAAAATCGAAGTTTAGAGCTTTGGATTGAGATTTTTGGTTGGGTGAAGCTCTGGGAAACTCAAACCCTTATTCAGGGTCCTCCCAAGTGAATCCGAGAAGACTAAAGGCATTTCTGAATGGTGAAACTTTGCAGATTTCAAATTCTAAATATACCAGGTGGATCAGCTCATCAGGGCAGATCTTTCTATCCTTTCAGAAAGTTGAAATTCACAATTTTAATTTTTAGGGTTTTTCTGACAAACCCTAATCCGAGACCAGATCCAGTTTTCAGCAAATCAAGTGGTAAGACCTAAATATTTTCTATTTCCATTTGAAGTACTCTTTAAAGATGTCTCACCATACCAAGATTGAGGATAAGCTTGAAGGGGTTGATAAATTCTGAGCATGGAAGTATAGGATTGGGTTAATCCTGGAAGAAAATGAGTTGGACACTTATATAAGTGAAGTGGTCCCTTTCCTAGAAGAAGAAGAGGCTAAGGCTCTCCACAAGAAGAACTTGGTCAAGGAAAAGAGGATCATTGCTGATTCTATCAAAGATCATCTCATACCCCATGTGTCATCCCTAACGACACCAAAAGAGTTGTTTGATTCACTGACCAAGTTATTTGAAGGGAAGAACATAAATTGGAAGATGACCTTGAGGAATCAATTGAAGAATGTCAAGATACAAAATGCAAATACTATGCAGTCTTATTTCTCAAGGGTCGCCCAGATAAAAGAACAAATTGAAGCTATGGGAGAATATATAGAAAATGGAGAAGTGGTAATGACCACTCTTAATGGCCTTCCTAGGTCATGGGATTCCTTCATCCAAGGGATTTGTGCTAGGAAGAAACTTATCACTTTCAATAGACTGTGGGAAGAATGCTCACAGGAAAGAGCTCGAATTGTAGCTCGAGAAGAGAAGATGGGGAATGAAGACCAAGCTCTCACAGCACAATCCAAAAGACATGGTGACAAGAAGTCTCATCATCATGGCAAGAAACAAAGACATCACCATCAGAATCATAGAGGTAGTCCCAAACCTCGAAGGAACATGTACTATGTCCGTTGCTATACATGTGATGAGAAGGGACACTATTCCAGAGATTGTCCCATAAATAAGAAATATGGTTCTCACAAGAAGAAGAACTTCAAAAGAAGACATCATGCTCATGCCGCATAGGATAATAAACCTCCCAGGAAGAGGGCTAGAGAAGAAAGTGAAGATTCTTCAAGTGATGAAGAATATGTTTTGATTTCTGCTCTCACTGGAACCATTACTCATGGAAGTAATGATTGGCTTATAGATAGTGGGGCTTCTAAACACATGACAGGATTCGAGGAATCCTTTATGAATCTATCTGAACATGAATCACCCCACAAGGTGAAACTTGGGGATGACTACCAGTATCCAATAAAAGAGAGTGGTGAAGCCTCCTATAAACTAGACTCTGGAAATTCTATGAAGATGAAAGATGTACTATATGTTCTAGGTCTCAAGAAGAATCTAATCTCCATATCTTCATTGGATGCAAAAGGCATGAGGGTTGCATTTATAGATGGCCAAGTCCTAATGTGGCCAAAAGGTAAGACTATTGATGATGTAGTGGTGATTGGAGAGCAAGAGGGAGGATTATACAAATTGAAGGCCCAACCAGAACAAGCCATGGTCCATGATTCAGTAGAGCCAAGTGAACTTTGGCATAGAAGGCTTGCACACATGCACTATAGGGAATTACCAATTGCAGGCAAAGCTGTAGAAGGTCTTCATGAAATTCAGACAAAGCATGAAGGCATTTGCAAAGGTTGTGCAAATGGAAAGAACACAAAGAAGACATTTCCAAGCAGTGAAAGCAAGGCAAAAGGAATCTTGAAAATCATCCACTCTGATGTATGCGGTCTGGTGTCATCCAGTTCTCTGAGTGGGTATGTATACTATGTTTCCTTCATTGATGATTTCTCTAGGAAGACTTGGGTTTACTTCTTGAAGAACAAAGATGAAGTGTTTGACAAGTTCAAGGATTTCAAAGCCTTGATAGAAAACCAAAATGACATGAAGGTCAAGATCTTCAGATCCGACAATGGCAGAGAATTCACTTCAGGTGACTTCAAGAAGCTATGCAGTGACTCAGGGATTAAGAGGGAGTTGACTACTCCTTACAACCCACAACATAATGAGGTTGTCGAAAGAAAGAATAGAACAATCATGGAAGCAGCTAGGGCAATGCTACATGACCATGATCTACCTATGCACTTATGGGCTAAAGCAGTAAGGACAGTTGTATATATGTAGAACAAAACACCTCATAATATACTTGACAAGAAAACACCAGAATAAGTGTTCACTAGTAAGAAACTAAAAGTTAGCCATCTCTGAATATTTGGTTGTCCAGTATACACTCACATCCCAAAAGAAAAGAGGACAAAGCTAGATCCTTCAAGAAAGAAGGGCATATTCTGTCATGTCCCAAATTTGGAGTTGGGTCACAATGGCCTAATCACATTAGCCATATTCATTAGAGTTTGTAAAATTGATGTTAAGGGTCAAAAAATTGCCAAGGAGGAAAATTACTAGTTTCCTAGGTTTGGGGTGGAAGCTTTGGGATTTGGAATAAGGGGGATAATAAATGATGTTTAGAAATTATAAGGGTTAAAGTATTTAATAAATAGAGTGAATAAAGAAATTCAAGAGAAATCCTAAGTGACAAATGGTTTTGGAGACATATGGAGGATGTGGGACCCACACTAGCTTGATTTTTCATAATACATGGTATCTCTCTTTTGCAAATTCGAATTAATGGGAATGTGAACACTCTTAGGTGAGTTGGTAAGTCATAACACATGTCATTGAGCATCTTAGGTCGAATTTGGAAGGATTGGTAACCTCCATGGAAGATAAAGAGTCAAAGTGGAATTTTGTGGACACTTGGGCTAGATTCCTTAGCCCCTATGACACCAATGATGGAGCATCTATGAAAACTATGATAAATTGCAGACCTGACCTCTGACATCTGACCACTATGACATGCCAGCCCCAAAAATAGGCTCAAAGAAGACGAATTTGGGAGTTGGAGAAGCCAAAGAGACTCAAAATCGAATTTGGGAGAAGATGGAAGGTTGGAACTAGGAGACAAGTGGCAAATGTGGAATATTTCCTAAATGAAAATCTATTGAATCTATTGTGAGGATTTCGACCCTTAGAAGGCTAATGTTGGTTATAAAATGTAGAAATGAAGTATGAGAATGGCTTTTGATCATTTGTAGAATTTGCAATTGCATTTGTGAAGAGGGAGAGCTAGTGGATGACTAGTTTCTTGCCTTAGCCAATTTCGAGGGTGAAAGATTCCCATCCAAGTTGGCAATTGGAAAGGCCATTCAGACCTTTCATTTGGATATTTAATGGAGTCTTTATTTGCATGTGTAAGCTACAAGGCAGCTCATGGTTTCTTCTATTGCAGCTCACTCCTTCAACCATTTCCAATTTTGATGGCATATTCTTGATCCTTGAGGGAGGGCGTTTTTGGTGAGCTATTGTACTCTTTGGGGAAGCTTTTGATGCCCCATTTCTTTTGTAATATGAATTAAATAATCTGTTCTTCATCTCCAAAAATTTTCAGGTCGAAATTCCAAGTAGAAATGTATAAATCTCATTTTTAATGGAAGAACAATGCCATTTCCCCACTACCTTGTTGTGAGCCAATGTATTGATGATGATTTCGAATGAATGGATGATTATCTGATATATTTGTGATCAATATACTTCCATGGATGTCTTAAAGTTTCATGCACTGTACTTGAGCATTTGAAGCATTTTTACTCAGTTTAGTTGTATTGGGAGGTGAAATAGTGCCATTTCCCCAAGGGTCGAATTGGGGATTTTTGCAGTTGAATGGGAGAGGGTGAGAACAGTTGTAATAAACCATTAATGGTGCATATGAGACCTTAATAACATAATTAACACATTACATACCTCTGTTCATAAATTTGAGTGGGTTTGGAGGCATTTGGGAAGCCATTTTCAGTACTTACCTTAGGGGGATTTGAACCCCAAATTACTAGTAAAATTACATACTTGGTCCAGAATCTTAAGAGAGTTTGCAGAGGTCTTTTGGTGGCCATATGTTGTCCCTGAACATCATATTCAATTCATAATATCATTCATAAACCTTCCTTGAATATTTGAAGGCATTTGGAGTCAATTTGAGACCTAGAGACCAATACTAGTCAAAGGGAAATCACTAGTAAAGTTACCTACATTGACCAGAATTGAAAGAGTATTTGCAGAAGTGTTTTAAAGGTACAAAGGCATCCATGAAACACATATTTATGTTCTAATATCATTCATATACCTTCTCAGAAGATTTGGGATCATTTGGGGCAAATTTGGGACGTAGAGATCGAAACTAGTCAAAGGTCGAACCAAGGAAAAAAGTGGAAAATTGCAATTTTAATAAAATTCCTAACAGGGGACATTACAGTGGTATCAGAGCATGGTTCTTGAACCTGTGTATTAGGTACACACATTCAAGAATAATTGGCAGCCATGTCTTACTATTATGATGAATCCTATGAGTACAATTCTTATGAGGAATATGCAGATGCTTATGAGCAATATGAAGCAGAATGTGAATGGTATGAGGAAGAGGTGCCATCATGCAACACTTCTTACAATTTCAAGAGAAATGAAGATTATTCTTATGACTTTAAATCTGATGAATATGAGTGTGTCACACCAACCAAGGATAATTCTATGAGTGAGTTCCAAAGATGGAGAGCAAAATATAAAACCTTGCCCCAACAATATCAAAAATATCAAGAATATCTTGCTTTTAGCAAAAATACACAAAATGCCATGTCTTTTGAGTACTATGCTGAACATGTTTTTAAAATAGGCCCAAAAATGAAGATGTGGAGTTAGTGAAGAAAGGTTTATGCCCTTCATGTAAAAACCCTCCTCCTTGAGGAGAGCTTTTGAGATTTATTCAAGAAGAGATTCCAAATATATTGATCCTAAGGAAAACAAGGGGCAAAATGCATCAACTTGCTTTAATGAGCAAAAGGAAGAGACATCACAAGAGCATGAAGAATATTCTATTGAAAATATGGAAGATCAAATTTCGAGACACCTTCTAGCTTAGACATGAACCAAAGAGCATCTACTGATGGATGCTTAAACTATGAAGGAGTACCTACTGATGGGTGCTCACACCTCTATGTTGGTGACATAGAGATCACTTTTGAAAGTGTTTCTACAAGTACAAGTTTCATTAAGCATGATAATGAAGACCTTGTAGCGGTTGAAGAAGAACCAAGATCAACTTCCTCATCACCACTTGAGCTTCATGAAGTTGGTCCAAGCAAAAATGAAGAAGATGAGGAGGTTCATTTGCAAGAGCCTCATTTTCTTGAAGGGTCCTTAAAGATGAATGAAAATAATATCCAAGAGTCCCTCAGCATTCTCCATGACACTCAAGCATTGGTGTCAAGTTCTTGTTGGAGAGCTACTTCATTGGAGGAAACATCCTTCCTTGAAGACATGGAGAAGATTCAAAGAGCAATGTGCCACATCAAAGGTGATTTCATGTCTTTGCTTTTTGATAGAAACCATTTGTTTGAGCTTAATGAATTGTTACATGATGCATACTTGAAGAATAATGAGGATATTCATAAGCTCACAATTCAAAATGAGCAATGTCTTGAAAAGTTGCAAGATACTTGTTTTTCCTCCTATGTTTCAGATTGTCAAATGGTAGATTGTTTGGAGGATTCTCATGACATGGTGGATCATGAGAAATGTGAAAATTTGAATGTTCTTGATGTGTTTGAAGATGAACTTGAAGAGATCCAAACACTTGATGTGGTGGAAGAGGATTTCGAATTGCCTCTTGATGAAGGTTATGCAATTTTTAAAGAAGAGCATGATTCATCTACATTGGAGCCAAACTATGACAAAGAGTTCACACTTTTGAAGGAGCTGCATGATACTACCCACATGGATCCTTCCCGTGATGAAACTCTTGAACTTTTTGATCATTTGGGTGAGTTAGTACATTCTCCTACATCCTACAATTCCATGTTTTGCAGTATTAGTCTCAATGAAGTATGGGTGAAAGGGTTCTTTTTGATGGTGCCACATGAGGAGTATGGAACTCCTAGATTTAACTTTTATGATGACATGGTTGGAGCACATTCTTATTCACATTTGTAGCAACATAATTTGTCACTTTATAATGATTCACATCTGCATGGATGCACCTATGATATGGATTTGAGTCACTTGAATACTCATGGTTTTTCTTGCTCAACACTGGGTTCATTTGATGTTAGAGGAACTTCATCCAACACTTGGATGAATAGATTTATGATGGGAGAACATTTTTGTTGGCAGCCACATACTTTGTTACATCTTTATGATTCTCACATTCATGGATGTATGGGCGAGACTTCTTTGAGTCATTTGAAGTCTCCTTGTTTTTTCTGCTCATTATTTGGTTCAGATTCTAGTGGAGATTCTTCATTCCCTTCTTGGATGAAAGAATACATGGCTGAATATTTTGATGCATATCACATCCTTTTGGAGAAGCATTATAGGACATGGGATCCTCACCTATGTCATTGGAGCAAATTTGATTGGTCACTTGAAGCTTGTATGCACTTGGAAAATGGTGGTCTACTTGCTTGGAGGTATAAGCACTTTCATGACTCTTTGATGAAGCATATCCTTGATGTACATTTTCATTATGTTGTTATGTACTTTGATGATATATATTTGGTATTCATGATGTTTGGAAGAATGCATACAAGAAAATGGGATCCAGGAATCCTTTTATCTAATGGTGTAGGTTGGAGAGCACTCTTAATTGTTGGGGTGCAATAGATAGGAATCCTCTTATCTAGTGATGATTCCGGAGACATAGATGCACACAGGGCCATTCTTAGATGGTTAGAGGAAAGTCCTTCCATGGTGAGATGTAAGGGCTAGGCCATTTTCACATGGTTAGAGGAAAGTCCTTCCATGGTGAAATGTAAGGGCTAGTTGGAGCCATTCTCACATAGTTAGAGGAAAGTCCTTCTATGGTGAGATGTAAGGGTTGGGCCATTCTTGCATGGTCAGAGGAAAGTCCTTCCATGGCGAGATGTAAGTGCTGGGCATGGCCTTTCCTACATGGTCAGAGGAAAGTCCTTCCATGGTCATGATGTAATTATTGTAGACATTCCGACATGGTCAGAGGAAAGTCCTTGCATGGTCGTTGATGTAAGTGTTGTGAGGCTTTCCCAGATGGTAAGAGGAAATTCTTTCCATGCTGGTGAGTGTAAGTGTTGAGCCTTTCCCAGATGGTCAGAGGAAAGTCCTTCCATGCCAGTGAGTGTAAGTGTTGTGTGTGTGCATCTGGGTTGTGCTCCTTGGACGATGACGATGATATGAAGACGATGATGTGACAGTATGGTACATCAGTTTTGCAGAGGCATATGATCAGTCCTGAGATGCTCTTGTAGGTTTTGCAGAGGAAGTGTAATCAGTCCTAAGAGATCTTGCAGGTTTTGTAGAGGCAGTGTAATCAGTCCTAAGGTGTACCTACTTGATGGCTTGCACACAAAGATGTTGATGATGTACATATAGCATGAAAACAAGCTGGCTCTGTAGATGATGAAGACCTACAGGTGGCGGGCCTACATCCAGTATGAAAAAGGACTAGCTCTGTAGAACTTCCTATGACAAGTAGATTGGAGATTGATTGAGATAGCAGCAGTGATGACGATTCGATGATGATGATTCGATGACGATGATCCAGTGACAATGATCCAGAGAAGAAGACTTGTGCTAGAAAATTTGTGTCGAGAAATACCTTCCTAGTTAAGAGGGAGTGTTGATGTATATGTAACTTCGGAATGTATTTCACATATGTATATTGTACTCCTATAGAGATGGTATTATTCCTCTATACGGAAGTGTGATCATTTGTATTGACAAGTGTCGTAACTTGTTGTGATGGGTTATTAGACGACCAAGTGTGGGGTCAGCCCTGATTAATGTAACCATGGGTTATTAGACTCTTCTAGAGATCATTTGTATTGACAAGTGTCGTAACTTGTTGTGATGGGTTATTAGACCACCAAGTGTGGGGTCAGCCCTGATTAATGTAACCATGGGTTATTAGACTCTTCTAGAGAAGTTGGCCCTGCTAGTTTACTAGGATGGTCAGGACAAGTATAAATAGAGAGCGGGAGATCTCTATTTAATCATCTCATTATTCACTCCTACATCACTTGGAAAGTGGCGCACTAGTTGAGGAGGAGGAGTAGCTGCTAGTAGAAGACTATCTCTTGTACTTTGGTTGTATCATTGCTCTTTCTATCTCTGAGGAAGTTGTGGGGTTTTTCACCTTTATGGTTTTCCCCAGTGAAACTCCATGTGTCCAATATCTTATGTGATTGTTTGATATGCTTGATATGATTGATATGTTGTACATGTTATTCTCTCGGTAAAGATATTAGAGTATGTTGAATTAATGCTCAAAATCCAATAGAGAGATGAGATGCTGCTGATGCCTCAGCTAACACTGCAGCCATTCGACAAATGGGCAGTGGATTTCATGGGATCGATAAATCCACTGAGGAAGCGCACTGTTGCAAGATACATAATCACGGTGACAGATTATTTGACGAGATGAGAAGAGGCTGCACCAGTTGTAGATTGTTCCATGGGCACAACTACGTGGTTTTTGTTTGACAACATTGTCACTCACTTCGGCTGCCCCAAGATATCGATGAGTGATCAAGGAAACCAATTTCTCAATAGTACCATCAGCACATTGACGAAGGAACTGCAGATACAACATAAGACGAGTACACCATATCATCCGCAGGAAAATGGCACGGTGGAAGCTTTCACCAAGATATTGGAACATGTACTGACAAAGGTGTGCAATGTGAACCGCGATGAATGGGATCTGAAAATCCCAACAGTGTTGTGGGTGTATTGCACCACGTGTAAACGGCTGACAGGATAGACACCATTCAAATTAGTGTATGGACAAGAAGTGATTATTCCAATGGAGTACATCGTTCCGAGTCTACACATAGTGGCAACGACAGGTATGGATGCTGCATCAGCCTTAGAAGAATGTCTAGCTCAGTTAGTATAGATGGAGGAAGATCGCTTTATTGCAGGATTCTACCAAGGGGTGGAGAAGGATCGCCTGAAGGCTTGGCATTATCGCCACCTCAAAAACAAACAATTTCAACAGGCCGACTTGGTGTTGTTGTATGACAACAAGTTTATGAAACATATAGGAAAATTGCAGATGCATTAGCTTGGTCCATATCGCATCAGTAACATCACTTCAAGAGGCGTAGTATAGTTGCAGTAGTTGGACAGAGTGATGCTCCCAAAATTGATTAATGGCAGTAGGTTGAAGCCTTATCAGTCGGGATTGGAACAGCGTGATGCGTGAGTCGCATCGACAAAAAAAAAAATTAAAAAAAAATGCAGGTTGATCGGTGGCAGGATGGTGCACCAACAGAGTCGAGAATGTACATGAAGGGAGGCTTGTGCTGTAAGTTAGGAGTGGTCCATGAGAGTGGTAGGGTTGTGACTGGGTCAAATAAAAAATCATTACGAATCATTAGCAAATAGAAATTTTTCCTTTTGGGAAGGTATGATCGTTAGTTTACCCAGATTGTCACCAGAAGCATGCACGTTTGGCACGAAGAGTACACCATGGAAGCATGGCCAACGACACCTGGGGTGATGGTTTGCACACTTTGGCACGAAGGGAAACCGACGGCAGTATGGTTTCCATGCTGCACGTCAGAAGTCTGGTTCATACTCACACAGAACAATAGAATGATATGATTAGCATCTTACGTGTGTGAAATTGCCCACATAAGATCCAAAGAGATGATGTAAACCTCACAATGAAAGAATTTAGGAATAATAGAAGAAGAGACAAGCAATAGAACTTAGATCCAAAGAAAATCTGATTGAGGCAGAATAATTACACATGTTACTATTAACAGAATAATGAACTAGTAAATATACAATGCTGAGTATGAGGATTCAAATTCACTAGGTTGAATTCAAATTGGCCTTCATGCACAGATCCATAATTAGTGGAGAGTCATCAATGCCTAACTAGGAGTCCACCTTCTCATCAGTGAAGTCATCAATGCACAAGTAATGGTCAACCAGGAGTCAAACTGAGTGCAATTGAATGTGGTTGGTGTAATTGGCACATGGAAGCACTAATATAGTGAAGGAGGCTCAGTGGAGGGCACCATAGGAGTTAACTGCAGTTAGAATGGTCAATCTAGTCTTATTGGAGGTCCAATAGAGTGATAAAATCAGTAACGAGTCAGTTAATCCTTAAATCAAGGAAATAACTGAAGTTAACTCAATATAACTCAATATAACTAGAATGGTAGGTGAAGAAGGCGCCCTTGTTATGCAGTGGGGAAAAGGAGGGCGCATTAGTCATTGGGAGGGCTAGAAATGATCTGAAAGTAGCTCCAGGGGCTAGTTTGCTGAGGACTAGGTGATGGGACTAATGACCTAGAATGCATGCAAAATGCATGCAAACCCTAATTTTGCATGCATGATTGAAAATGAAAGTGACTGGAAAGCTAGTAGGACTAGGATGGAGTATAGGAATATCCTAACACCCCCCCTTAATCCATCCTAGGCCCTAGTAACTAGGACAAAAGGCCACCCATACAAAAAATGAAATGATAATAAAATACATAACTGTCCATAAACTGAGGAAATGGGGAAAACCTCATGGGAAAAATACCTCCCCTCAAAAGAATAGTAAATAACTCAAAGAACCATCATGCAGAAAAGAAGGAAGTTTTCATCAGTGAAAACTTTTGTAAAAGACTTGGCAAGCTGATTCTATGTAGGAAGGTCTCCCACTGTGTGGAGGATGAGGCAAGTCTTTTAGGAACTTTTTCTGTATATGGAGCGAATGGAACATGAGTAGTCATCCCAAAAGATGGAAGAGTGAACCCCATCATCATGCTGCATCTCTCATGGAGAGATGGATGGCATAATGCAAGGTTAGCATGCTACTGAAGTCACTGGAAGAGAAGTCACTGTGATCTTCATCAGAATCTAAAGAAATAGTTGGAGAGAAGGGCATGAAGTGTGAGAACTCATATGCCTTTGAGGCATGATTAGCAATCCCATTCACTATAACCTTTCCAATGAAGATTTCTGTAATCTCTACTGTGTCTGGACCAAAAATTACTTGTTTTGGAGATCCTGTATGAGTCATTTGAAATACTGACAACAAATTAGTTGTAAGAGAAGGAACAAATAAGACATTTTTGAACTTACCATGCTCCATATGAACTGTACCCAAACCTTTGGCAGAAATCTGAGAGTTGTCTCCAATGTGAATGGTAGGCCCATCTTGGAGATCCAAAGAGGAGAAGGATTCTTCTTGTGCCATAATGTGGTTGGAATCTCCAGAATCTATGAGGAGAGCTTTTGTCCTTGAAAAAAGAGCCATCAATGCATGGCAATCATCAGATCGACTTCTAGAATCAGACATCTTTGCTTTTTTTGGAACAACAATTTGGTTTTGTTCTGTTAGGATATTCCTATACTCCATCCTAGTCCCACAAGTATTTTTGATCCTTTACATTTTCAGTCATGCATGCACCTTTAGGGTTTTCATGCATTCTAGGGTTTGCATGCATCCCAATCATCAATCCAACACCTAGCCCTCAGTTATCCAGCCCCCAGGAGCTTCTCACTATTCAGTTTTAGCCCTCCAGTTGCTTAATGCACCCTTCTTCCTTGATTTTAGGGAGCAATTCGCCCTTCTTCACCTACCAATCTAGTTGTCTTCAGTTTACACTCAGTTACACTCAGCTACACTTCGTTACACTGAGTTACACCTACCAGAGTTAGTTTGACTGATGGTTGACAGTTACTTGAGCATTGATGACTCCACTGATGATGATGAAGACTTCCAGTTGTGCTACGATGATCATGAGGACACCTAGTTGTGCTCCGATGACACTCTATTGATCTTATGATCACTCTTAGAGGCTAATTCGAATTGCCACCTTAGGCATTCGAATCCTCTCTACCATTGTACTATTTATTTTTCCATATTGTGATTAATTAAATAGTGTGTGTGAAGTATTATTGCTTCTATTTGAGTTCTACTGTACCATATTATTTTGTTGCTCATTATACTGTATTGTTCACTCTTCTTCTATTTTCCTACTTAATCATAATTACTCTTGCGAGGTATACATCATCTCTTAGATATGTTGTGAGGATTTTCACATGGTATCAGAGCATGTTGAGAGTATTGTTTATCTCTATTCTTGAGAGTTTTTTGCAGGTTATTACGAAGATTTCGAGTGCAGCGATTGCAACAGTTTCTGCATTTTCGCAGCAGTAGTAGTTGCAGTTATTCTATATTTTTTTTGTAGGTCTTCTACAGCTTCAATGTATTCAGAAGAAATCTATCCTCCTCCATTAAACTATGATCCTCTTTCTTAATTCAACTATGATGAATGGAAACCAAAGATGAGATCATATTTGAAGAGAAATGGTCTCTTTGATTATTGTTTTGAGAGAGAGTTTGAATCCTCTGAAGAAAATATTGACTGGTTAAATAATGGTGACAAAGCCATGGGAAACATGATGCTTGCTATGTCTCGGTGCTTGGTACATAAATTCATTGATGATGTTGAATCTCCAAAAGAGTTATGGGCCTACCTGGATGAAAGATTTGGCAAACAGAATGAAGGGATTGGTCCAAATCCATTCAAAAGCAAGCAAATTTTTCCATCCGCTCCCCTTGATGGTCTCTCAGATCATGAACTAGTATCAACTCATATTGAAGTTGTTAACAAATAACTTGCAGATTCTCCACTCATGCTCCAACTTTCTTCTCTTTTTGTGCTAGCTCACACTCTAGATATTGCAGAAGGTCCTAAATCCTCTATTGCACCAGAGTCTGTTGGTTTGCATCATGATCACATGATTATTTCAGAGATCAAAACAACTTTTGAAGGTAATGCATTCGCTCCTCTCCAACTATCTCCTCTTTTATACTACTATATGATCATAATTCCATGCTTTCAGAAGGTCATTGAAGAATATGGTAATTGCCATTCGCTTGAGATAATTTCTCATGCATCTACTGGTTTTGATCTCACCTCTCATGGTTCAAAGGAGATCTCAAGAAACCATGATTCAAGTCTTGTATCTAATTTGGATTCTAAGCAATTACTTCTTGGGATAATTTCTCATGCATATGATAGTTTTGATCTCACCCCTGCCGGTTCAAAGGAGATCTCAAGAAACTGTTTTTTAAGTCTTAAATCTTATTTTGATTTCAAGCAAACATGTAATAGTTATTTTTGGCATAATATCACCCATGGTGGTTCGAAGGAGAAGACAAAAGACTATATGCACTTTCCAAGATTTGATCCTACCTCAGTTGATTCGAATCACAGGTTCAAGGATCATTCTCATACTATTGGATTTGTTCTCATCACATTCGAACTGAAGAGCAAGTACAAACACATGCTTTTTGAACATGATCCACTTCTTCCCAAGAAGAAGATACCTCCAGACATATGACCAAGCATCACACCTGCTTGAGTTTGGAGCATTTATTTTTTTTGTGTGCCTTATAGTCTATATTTTGAGGAGGGGGTATGTTTCCCATGAAATTTTCCCACTTCATTGGTTTATTGATTGTTATTATTCATTGTATTGGGTGACCTTTGGTCTTAGTTACCAGGGCCCAGGATGGATTAAGGGGGGGTGTTAGGATATTCCTATACTCCATCCTAGTCCCACTAGTATTTTGGTCCTTTACATTTTCAGTCATGCATGCACCTTTAGGGTTTGCATGCATTTTGCATGCATCCCAGTCATTAGTCCATCACCTAGCCCTCAGTTAGCCAGCCCCCAGGAGCTTCTCACTATTCAGTTTTATCCCTCCTGTTGCTTAATGCACCCTTCTTCCTTGATTTTAGGGAGCAACTCACCCTTCTTCACCTACCAGTCCAGTTGTCTTCAATTTACACTCAGTTACAGTCAGTTAGACTCAGTTACACTTGTTACACTGAGTTACACTCAGTTACACCTACCAGAGTTAGTTTGACTGATGGTTGACAGTTACTTGAGCATTGATGACTCCACTGATGATGATGAAGAATTCCAGTTGTGCTCCGATGATCATGAGGACACCTAGTTGTGATCTGATGACACTCTATTGATCTTATGATCACTCTGAGAGGCTAATTGAATTGCCACCTTAGGCATTCGAATCCTCTCTACCATTGTACTATTTATTTGTCCATATTGTGATTAATTAACTAGTGTGTGTGAAATATTATTGCTTCTATCCGAGTTCTACTATACCATATTATTCTGTTTCTCATTATACTGTATTGTTCACTCTTCTTCTATTTTCCTACTTAATCATAATTACTCTTGTGAGGTATACATCATCTCTTAGATCTGTTGTGAGGATTTTCACATTTGAATCAATTTGTCCTCTTCTTGAATGAGAGCAGTAGTAAATTTTTCCAAGGTAGGAAACTTCCATTTAGGGATTGACATTCGCTCAGAATGGAAGGTAGAGACAAAAATAGAAAATTGAGATCCAAGTTTGCTCAAAATGGAGAGTACTAATTGCTCATCGCTTTTGGTGATGCCACAATGCTTGCATTGAGTAACCAAATTATGAAATTTTGAGATGAATGTTTGAATGCTCTCGAAATTGCTAGGTTGCAGAGAAGCCAATTCATTTTCAAGAGTGTAGCCTCTCATCCCATATTGTTTGCCAAAAAGGCTCTCCAATTTGGTCCATAAATCTTTTGGAGAATTCAAACCTTCAGCATGGAACAATAGATCTTTGGACATGTAAAGGCATATGTATCCAAAGGCTTCATCCAATTTGGTTAGATGCTTGATTCTTTCTCTAGCTATATGTGGTGTGGCATCTTTTTCATAAACCAATCTTTCAAACCCTTTTGTCATCAAGAAAATATTCATCTCACTCTTCCATTTGAAATAATTGAAAGGAGTGAGAAGTATAGGAGAAGAAGGAGCATTCGAATTGCTCATCTTGACTGCTTGAATAAGTGCAAATAGAAAGCTGTTGAATCTGCTGCTGCAACTGCTGGAACTTCGAAATACCTGCACAAAACTCTCAAGAATGGAGACAGAATATACTCTCAAATGGCTCTAATACCATGTGATATTTCCCACATAAGATCCAAAGATATGATGTAAACCTCACAATGAAATAATTTAGGAATAATAGAAGAAGAGACAAGCAATAGAACTTAGATCCAAAGAAACTCTGATTGAGGCAAAATAATTACACATGTTACTATTAACAGAATAATGAACTGGTAAATATACAATGCTAAGTATGAGGATTCGAATTCACTAGGTTGAATTCGAACTGGCCTTCATGCACAGATCCATAATCAATGGAGAGTCATCAATGCCCAGCTAGGATTCCACCTTCTCATCAGTGAATTCATCAATGCACAAGTAATGGTCAACCGAGAGTCAAACTGAGTCTAACTGAATGTGGTTGGTGTAGCTGGCACATGGAAGCACTAATATAGTGAAGAAGGCTCAGTGGAGGGTGCCATAGGAGTTAATTGGAGTCATAATGGTCAATCTAGTCTCACTGGAGGTCCAATAGAGTGATAAACTCAACAAAGAATCAGTTAATCCTTAAATCAAGGAAATACCTGAAGATAACTCAATATAACTGAATAGAACTGGAATGGTAGGTGAAGAAGGCGCCCTTGTCATGCAGTGGAGAAAAGGAGGGAGAATTAGTCACTGGGAGGTCTATAAATGATCTGAAAGTAGCTCCGGGGGCCAGTTTGCTGAGGACTAGGTGCTGGGACTGATGACCTAGAATGCATGCAAACCCTAATTTTGCATGCATGACTGAAAATGAAAGTGACTGGAAAGCTAGTAGGACTAGGATGGAGTATAGGAATATCCTAACAATGTGAATAGGTGGTGTAAATGATTGTTGAGGTAGAGGACCGGCCGAAGGCGATGTATAAATATAGGAACCAGAGGATAGTAGAGCACAAGGGATTTCCAATCGAGAGGTGTTATGTTGCAAGAGGGTGAGGCATCTAGCTAAGTTAGTAATTCTAAGGAGGCTGTGGAAATGATTCATTTCATTTCATGTGGTATCACACCAGGTGTGCTGAGGGCCCGAACGATGAGTGTGCATGAGTGCCTGGAGAAATCCACGCCATGGACACTCAGGGGTTACAAGCATGAAGTCCCTTATGAGATGTCTAGGCAGGTGGTGATATTTCGAAGCCTTATGGTCCTTGTGACCACAAAAAGAATGGGGGTGGAAGCCCCCTGGTTCCTGTAGCATGTGCTTACCGGTGTGAAACAGATGTGCCAGGACCGCTGGCCTATTTCGCACCTCGGCGTTGTTCATAAACTTCTCCTCCATTTGCAATCGATCCCTCGAGACTAGAGGATGAGTTTGCAAGTTCCATGATAGCAATCTGGGAAATTCTGACATTCGGGTGAAAAGTACATGACAACGAGTCAATGATCAGTAGGATCCGAACAACACAACACTATCCTGACAGCAAGAACAGTTGGATAAATATAGTTCAGCTATAGCAGAGTCAATACCAATGCATACACCATGTCTAGTTGACGTGGCTTGAAGGTGAGCCATAAGATTGTGTTGGGGGCCTGTTGGCAAGCGGTTTGCTAAGGTAGCATCATAGCATTGCAGATGCTGTGACAAGTCAGAAGATATCCCAGAAGGTGGAGAGTTGGGCATAAATGAGATTATTTTATGTATTTTTGAGTTAATTGTACCACAGTATGCAGGTTTTGGTCATTTGGACCGTATGTTAAATGTAATTTTGAGTTAGTTGGAACGCATCATGCAGGTTTTGGTTCATTTTGGACCATGTCAATTAGTTTTGGGTCAATTGGAGCAAGTCAGTTAGATATTGGGTCAATTGCTTGAAGTGTTGGTTAGGAAGTTGTTAGAAAGTGGACCAGCATTGTAAGGGAGGAAGCCTATATATAAACATAAGATGTAAGTGTTGAATAATCTTAGTACAGATCCTTAGATGTTGTATGTGTGCGTCTTTGAGTTTGTATCTAAGATCAAGAAATACTGGCGAGATCTATGTTTTTGTGGAGAGATTGTATCTGGGTTTTGCTAAGTTAATATGACATGACAGATCTGTTTTGCGAAATCCCTGTGCATCTTTTGTTCACTTATGGTAATGCATGTTGCGATATATGAATAATGCTATATTTTCTTACTACAATTAATGCTTTACTATTATACTTGGTGCGATGAATGTTTCTGTTGAATGATGCCATGGATACAATGTTGCCGAAGTTAAATGCATATATATATTTATGAATGTCGCAATAAGCTTAAGTGATCGTTGCCACAAACATCCTCCTTTATTCGACGGAAACATGGTTTCGTCGACTCTCCCTTGAACATCTCAGGTGAGACCTCATCTTCTCCACAAGTGTTGCTAGACGGGGTAAAACCTGTCTGGGATGGTGCTTAGGGAGATCACAGTGGGTTGGAGTCGAAAGTGATGGGAACCCCTGTCGACTGGGTTTGAGTCAACAAATGTTTATCCTTATATATGTCTTTCCATATGAATATGAATGGGAATGATATGTTAAGTAATGAAACACCCATGTATGAATATGCGAAGTGATAACGAATGTGATGAATGTGTAGTTACAAAGATAGAATCAACAACAATTCAACGGATTCTGTAACTATTGGTAATTGAATCATGCAAAGTCCCACATTCGTGTTATTATTTGCAGTAAAATTGAAGTAGGACAAGTTCGTGAAGGTTAGTATCCCACATCCGCGCATCGCCAGGTTGCAGAGACCTGATTTTGCAAACACCCATATTCACCTTGGGTGAGACTTCATCCTATTCGTAGATTGATGCCGGAAAGGCTGGTGAATAAAGGTGTTTTTTTGTTGTTGCTACGAAGTAAGATCAACAAACCCGGGTCAGTTAGAGAGCAAGAAAGGCAACAAGGGTTTACCCTAGAAAATCGCGGACATCCAACCAAGGATCAAATCTAGTGACGGATTCACTCTAGCAAAGCTTCTCTTTTTCTATCACTCAACCACACTAATATAGGCATTAACGATAGGCGAGTATGACCGTGTAAAGGAACACTCCTTCTTAAAGGAGAAATTAGTATCCAAAAACCCTAGTCAAGCCACTATCTACACAGGGCTTCACAAAAATCAAAACAGAGAATCCATTATCTACATAGAGCTTCATAAAATCAAAACAGAGTGTCCATTAATTACTCAAAGCTTCGAAACAGAGAAACCATTATTTAAAACCAAGCCTTTCATTCATTCTCCAAAATAGATATTACAAACCCTAGTACACATAACATCCCGAGAAAGAAACACAATATATAAAACTAAGAAATAGCATCATATAAATTAAAACACTAGAGAGTCCAAAAATGTAACATAAAACTCAGTGCTAATCATTTACACAGGCCCAAAGGAAAGAAAGGTATCAACACAATTCATTCTTTTACATTTCAATAGTTTAAACATGAGACTCGCCCTTACAGGATGAAGATCTTCCTTAGTTACTGGAACGAAGAAATGGAATAATCATACCCTAAGTCCCTTTACATCATAGCGAAGAGATTCTCCAGAAAGGTATGAGAGCTTTGTACAAAAGAAAAACACCCAGCATAAAAACCAATGCCCAAATCCCTTGTCCCTCCATTGACGCGAAACACCTTATGATTAAACCAACTAGCACTAGCACAACCTTTCCTCTTTTAGAGAAACCTAAAACACATGAGCACGAGCTTACCAGGGCTTCGAGCTCTACCCAGAACCCAGCGCAGGACTTCATTTACGCCATCCCCTGCACCTGCATTAGATATCAGTAAAATGAGCCATTATAACTCCAACATTCAAGAACATCCAAGTATTAGAAAACAAATGAATAAGCCTCACATGAAACCTTACCTAAGATTTCGTAGCAATAACATCCCCACACCAACGAATGCGCATTCCATTAAACTCAACGAATATAGAGGAGAGTAATTTATGCATTCTAGTAATTCTGAGTGTGATTCGATGCCTACCATACTACAACCAGAACAAACTCATTCCATAGGGAAGCGAATTCCATCAGGTTTCAAACAAATGACACAGAGGAGAAGCCCAAGGCTTTCCATTACTGCAAACTAGAAAATCCACAAATGAATTAACTGCATAAACTCTCACCACCATGAATACAAGAATGCTCAGCTTACATGGAACCATAAGCATGCCCATCACATGGCATCATTTAATACTTCACCCACCTCACCACCATGAATACAAGAACAAACTCATTCCATAGGGAAGCGAATTCCATCAGGTTTCAAACAAATGACACAGAGGAGAAGCCCAAGGCTTCCCACTCCTGCAAACTAGAAAATCCACAAATGAATTAACTGCATAAACCCTCACCACCATGAATACAAGAATGCTCAACTTACGTGGAACCATAGGAATTCCCATCACATGGCATCATTTAATACTTCACCCACCTCCCAACCAAATCGCATTCATTAAAGACCATATTTTTTTGCTTGCATTAACTTAGGGTATAAAACGTTTAGCATAGGAATTAAGGTTCAACCCATCGGGTTTAGCATAGAGAAGTCGTAGAGTATGCATATAATTTATTACTTGTGAAATCACATAGATCATGTAAGGTTTTCCATATAAGAGGAATATAGGATATGAAGGAAATTATTTTACACAGTAGTGAGTCTTGACATTAGCTAACCACCAGGTCAGTTTTGCACCAGCCCCTTAGACCCCTTGTAGTATGTAAAACTTAAACCCCTCACCTTTTAGCTTAGGATTTGCATATCAGAACATGAGTTTCGCTTCCGATACCTGTAAAAGAATATAAAAAAAACATGCATTAGCTTTTAGAAATCTAATTAAGCAAGGCTCTATTGAAGAGTAAGTTTCTAACTCTTGAAATGAGAAATATCATCATACAACGAAAACCATACGATACTTAAAAACATGCTTACAAATAACCATTCATGAATCATCATCCACATGATTAAAAGAATCATTATAACTAAATAACAAAGAGAACATCTAGATTAAACATATCTAAAACCAATGATTTCACTGACTCACTTCTCAGTGCTGAAGGTAAGTTAAAAAGAATCATTATGACTGATTCAAACATCTAGAGACCCATATAAAAAAAAATTGAGAGTGTATTTTTAGGGACATTACAAACACAACCTCCATTTTCATATTAAATGTAATTTCATTTTCAACCTCTCTTTGTTGACACAAACCCAGTCGACGGGGGTTTCTCACTCTGTCAACATCCAAACCACTGCGATCTCCCTGAGAACTGGCCCAAACAGGTTTTACCTTGTCCAGTAACACCTGTGGAGTAGATGAAGTCTCACCCGAGATGTTCAAGGGAGAGCTCACAGAACCACGTTTCTACCGAATGAAGGAGGACCATGTGTGTCTACTTATCAACTTAGCGCAACATTATATAACAGATCTAATTATTCAGCTTATGCATTAAACAGAGTCATGGCATCATTCAACAGATCTCATTGTCAACAAAACCATCAATGCACAAATAGATCTAGCAGTATAACATCATTTAGAGAAAGGAAACATCACATCATTCACAGATTCATATCGTAGATACATTCATAACAGGAAAACAGGTAAAGACACAATGATTCTGCTCAACCTCCGTCATATCATATTAACCTTCGTGACAAAACAAAGGTACATCAATATTGTTCTTATGTCGCATACCCAAATTCACAAGAGCAAACATGCACAATTCTTCTCTCTTCATTGGTTCCCCTAACATTTGCAATTCTACATCTATTTATATGCTTGCTCCTTTACATTCATGGTCCACTTAGGCAACCTCCTAACTACTTTCTAACAAGATTTACAACAAAATCACCCTTCACCCACATACTGCGGTCCAAAATGACAAAAACTACATAAAATAATATAATCTATAACTTGCGCGACATCATTGACCTTGCGCAACATCCATGATGCTGCGCAACTAACTCATCCAAACCCACCCGACAACAAGCCCCCAACAAAATCTTGTGGCTCGCCCTCGAGCCACGTCAGCTGAACATGGTGTATTCATTGTTCTTCAGCCAGGAATCTTCATACTGTTGACTGATCTCCTTGACTTGATCCTTGATAGACACAATGATCTCCTAGATCACTGTCAAGTCCTATGCTAGTGGGTGCTCACTTATCTTCTCAGCGACTGCCTTCTTCCCGTCCTGCACGGGCTGCAGCACAGAAACTGCCTCGACAGAAATCTGCACTCCAAACTCTTGGAACTCATCTAACAACGTAGTATGATTTTGCTGACATTCTTGTGCCTTTGCAACACGCTGCTGTAAATCCTTCAGCTCCGTGGCTTTGGTGACCTAAAAAATCGATGGAAGTGTTCTCATCGATGTCTTCAGTGTTTCCAACTGCCCTTATTCCTCCTACCGTAGCTTGGTCAATTACTCTAATTGCACATCCTGGACAACGCTGCCCCAAAATTGCACAGTCTCTGCAGTGAATTTTGTCGCTTCTTGCTCCAACTCTCCTAGCTGGGTTGTCAACTCCTCCATGGCGCTTTTTCTTTCTGCTACTTGCTCCTGTCGTGTGCCTGGTCGTATCATAGCTGTTAAGTTAGCATTGTCATGCCGCAATTGGGAAATGACAGCCCCAAGTTGCTATGCTCACTCAACATGATCCAACTACATGGTGGGCTCCAATACATACTAACAGGCTTCAAAGACTGCCTCTTCCAACCGCACATTGTTGTCCCAGAGGTTGTCTTTCTCCACCGTTAAGCGGTTGTGCTGCTTTTTCAGCTCCTCAATTGTGCTAGAATTCTCCGCAATAATCTGCTCTAGCTTGTTCTCCAACTCTTTGACCACTTCCTAGACTGCCACCTCTTTCCCCTTTAATTCTTCTACCTCTTTCTGGGCCGCTGCCGCTGCCTCTTGCGATCACAAGAACTGACTGCTGATACTTAGCTCCCTATCTTCCAACTCTTGATTGGTGACACTCAACAAGTTCACCAATGTCTCCATGGACATCCCATTGATGTCGATCGATACATTTTGTGACTGCTGCAGGGAAGTATTAATAGTCACATCGTTGGTCTAAATCACAGTTGGGGAAATTGGCACATTTCGAACCCGCATTCCAGTGCTGATTGAGCCAAAGTCCTGCACTGTTGACACCTTCGGTGCTTTCTTCAAAAGAACATCAATTAAAGAATCCAGTCGATTTCTTACCTCGGTGAAACCTTCTGCCACTTGTTTCTTCATTTCGTCAGCTGCTGCACCCATGGCATTTGCGATGACCTCAATAAGCTAGTTCAGCTGCACTTCCATCCCTGTGGCTACGCTGCTTGTCATACCCTACTCATAGAGCCACTTCGTTCTAGCCTCCTCAAATTGGCGCTCAGATTCCTCATCTGTGGGTGTCCGCGACGACTCTTCAATACAAGTACATATATCATCAAAACATGTATCCTCATCAATACAAGTACATATATCATCAAAACATGTATCCTCATCAATACAAAAACAACCAGTGTAAGTATTCTAAGTATAAGTGTCCTAAATCTAAGTTATCTAAGCATAAATAAATATCTAGTTTTAGTAAACATATATCCTCATCATCGACCTGGCTGTTGATGAGGGAAATCTCATCATCAGTGACTATATCACTCCCCCTTTCAAGGAGGGTCCTTTTGAACTACACCAAGCTTGTCTCGAAAATATTCCAATTTTACTCGAGACAAAGGTTTGGTCAATATATCAACAATCTGTTCCTCAGTGCTCACATACTCGAGCTTAATAGCTCCTCTCTGCACCATATCTCGTATGTAGAAATATTGGATCTCTATGTGTTTTGACTTATCATGGAATACTAGATTTTCTGTCATCTTAGTACAGCTTTGATTGTCACACATGATCACAGTGGGATCCATTTCTAAGTCAAACACTCCAGATAATATCTTCCGAAGCCACACTCCTTCACAACTGGAAAAGCAGGGAGCTATATATTTTGCTTCAGTAGTACTGAGAGACACACTAGATTGTTTCTTGCTGAACCATGAGATCATGGAAGATCCAAGACCAAAACATCCACCTGATGTACTCTTTCTGTCTGAGACACTTCCTGCCCAATCAGAATCTGAGTAACCATGTAATCTGAGTTCATGATTTCCAAGATAATATAGACCAAAATCTAATGTACCCTTTAGATGCCTCATTACATGCTTTGCAACTATTAAGTGAACCTTTCTAGGTTCTACTAGATTCTGACTCAGGGTATTTATAGCAAAGCATATATCTGGTCTGGTATTTTCTAAATACATCAATGATCCAATGATTTGTCTATATAGAGTTATGTCCACTAATTCTGATGAATCATTAACTAATAATTTCAAGTTGGATTCCATGGGAGTGGCCTTGGCTTTACACTCCAACATATCAAATATTTCTAGAATCTCCACAGCATACTTACCTTGATTTAGAAATATTCCTTTTGGTTCTTGCCATACTTCTAGACCTAAGAAGTAGTCCATGAATCCGAGATCTTTCATCTCGAATTCTGAAGAAAGCTTCTTCTTGCATTTGATAATTTGTTTCTCATTTCTGGTTAGAAATAGATCATCTACATACAACAACAGTATAACTGGTTCATCTTCCATCACCTTGAGATAAATATTAGGGTTAGCTTTACTCTTGGTAAATCCAATGCTTGTTAAGAAATTTTCAATCCTTCGGTACCAAGCTCTGGGAGCTTGCTATAATCCATATAATGCCTTTTTCAGTTTGCATACATGTGTTCTCCCATCTTTAACCTCAAATCCTTGTGGTTGCTCTACGTACACTTCTTCTTCAATTACACCATTCAAAAAAGCTGTCTTACATCCATTTGGTGTAATTTCCACTTCATCATAGATGCAAGTGCCATGATAGTTCTAATTGAAGTGTACCTAGCAACTGGTGCAAATGTTTCTTCATAGTCAATTCCCTCTTTCTAAGAGAATCCTATGGCTACAAATCTTGCCTTGTATTTTTCAATGCTACCATCTAAAGCAATGTTTTATCTTGAATATCCATTTGGAAGAAACCACACTTTTATCTTTTGGTTTGGGAACTATATCCCAAACATCATTTTTCATTATTGACTGATATTCTTCTGTCACTGCTTCTACCCATTCTTTCTTCTGAGTTGCCCCTTCATAGCTACTAGGTTGTTGATCCACAACATCACACATCAAGGCCACATAGTTGGATACTAGCTTTGGTTTCTTTCTTTCTCTAGTGGAGCCTTCAGGAGCTCCATATTTTTCAACTCCTTGAATAATGTCTCTCGCCCATGCTGGCCTTCTTTTCCTAGATAAGTTTGTAATAGGGGGTTCTTGTGGTTCCAACATGTCATGATCCTCTGGTGTATCATCTTCAGGGATGGGCACAGCTTCTGTGATTCTAGGAGGTGAATATTCTTCATATATTTCTTCAAGTTGGAACTTCCTAGATTTCTTGAGAGCTGCTTCTTCATCAAATGTTACATCTCTACTTATTTTCATATGATGAAAACCAGGTGTGTAAATTGTGAATGCTTTGGATGACTCACAATATCCAACAAATATTCCCTTCTTACAAGAAGGATCTAACTTGGTTCTCTTTTCTTTTGGAATGTGAATGTACACAGGACATCCAAATATTTTGAGATGACTTACCTCAGGCTTCTTTCCTGTGAATACTTCTTATGGAGTCTTGAATTCAAGAGCACTATGGGATAGTCTATTTTTTACATAGACTGCCGTCTTGGCTGCTTCAGCCCATAGATACATGGGTAGATCTTGGTCATGTATCATAGTCTTGACAACTTCCATGATAGATCTATTCTTTCTTTCAGCAACCCCATTTTGTTGGGGATTGTAGGGAGTGGTTAGTTCCCTCTTGATTCCAGCTTCCTTACAAAAGTCTTCAAAGTCCTTTGAAGTATATTCTCCGCCATTATCTGTTCTGAGAATCTTGATTTTCTTTTCTGAGAGATTTTCTATTAAGGCCTTGAACTCTTTGAATTTTCCAAAGACTTCATTCTTTCATTTTAGAAAGTATATCCAAGTCTTCCTTGAATAGTCATCAATGAATGTGAGATAGTATTCAAAACCGCTTAGGGATGTGGTGGGCATTGGTCCACATACATCTGAATGTATTAACTCTAGAATGTTCTTAGTCTTTGTATCACTCTTTGGAAAAGGGTTCTTGACATTCTTCCCTTTCTCACATCCTTTGCATGTGCCATTATGATCAACCTTCAAGTCTGGTAATCCTATGACTACCTTACTCACATAGGGTAGGGCTTTGCAGTTAATGTGAGCAATCCTTCTGTGCCATAGCTCACTGGGACTAGTGCTTTCATGGACAAGGGCAGCTTCTGGATAACCCTTGAGTTTGTAAAGACCTCCTTCCTCTTCACCAATAACAATTGCATCTTCAATTGATTTTCCTTTGGGCCACATAAGTACTTGTCCATCTATGAATGTAACTCTAAATCCTTTCTTATCTAGTGCTGAGATAGAAAGTAGGTTCTTCTTTAAACCTGGTACATATAAAATTTCTTTCATCTTTAAAGGTGTTCCAAAATCAAGCTTGTAGCTTGCTTCACCCATTCCCTTGATGGGATATTGATAATCATCTCCTAGGGATACCTTTTGTGGAGAAGTCTTTTCCTCGAGTCTTGAGAGAGTTTTCTTTTGACCTGTCATATGCTTTGAAGCACCACTATCGATGAGCCATGTATCTTCTCCGGGTGATACAGACCCAGATAGTGCAGAAAATAGAACATATTCTTCTGCATCTACCTTCTTTACTTTAGATCTTTTCTTTCGAGGCCTTTCCTCTTCTTCTTCTTCTTCTTCTTCTTCTTCTTCACTATCATCTTTTGCCATATGTGCATGATGTCTTTTGTGAACAAAATTTTTCTTTTGAGAAGGACAAAATCTGGCAATGTGTCCTAGTTTAAGACAATTGAAACATTTGACTGTAGAGAGATCTCTTTCTGAGTTGGGTCCTCTTCCCCTTTTAGATCTAGGGAAGGGATGAGACCCTTTGTGATCAACTTTCTTGAAGTGAAATTTTCTTCTTCTTTTGGTGTGAGTAGCCAAGGCTTGGTCATCCTCTTTGAGAAGAGCTTCCCTATTGGCTACCCTAGCTTCTTCTTGAAAACAATCCTCCCATACTACATCAAACTTCATACTTTCGTTTCTGGCACACATAGTTTGTATAAATGACTCCCAAGGACTAGTGAGACCATTTAGAGCAGTCATCACAAGGTCATCTTCATCAAGAGTATCACCAATGGCATCTAGTTGTTCCTTGATTTTGGAGACCCTTGAGAAGTAGTCTTGAATGGATTGTCCTTTGTGCATCTTGGTACTCTTCAACTGAGTTCTTAGGTTCATCTTCCTATTGATGTTCTTTCTTTCATACATTCTTCCTAGGGCATCATACATTTCCTTTGGAGTCTTCTTGGATGCCACTTGGGGAATCAAGTGGTCCTTAATAGAATCAGCAATGATTCTCTTTTCTCTAATCAAATCCTTCTTGTGTTTCTCTTTGGCTTCATCTCCTTCAGGCTCTACAACTTCATCCTTGATATATTGAGCAAGATCATTCTCTTCAAGAATGAGACCAATTCTGTATTTCCATGCCCGAAAATTCTCTATACCTTCAAGCTTTTCTTCAAGCTTAGTGCTTGGAGCAATCTTCTCTTGGGGGAGTCCAAGATATAAGAGATAGAGTAGGAAACTTTACCTTTTTACTTTTCCGGAACTGCAACAGAATTTATGGTTTATTGCACTTTTGGTAAAACTAGGGTTTTAATTTACCAGAGTTCTACCCAACCAAAAACCTCGATTCAAGACTCAAAATATAGAACTTTAGAACGGCTATTCATCCATGCAACCAGAATCCAAAAATACTAACTTTTGTAGAAACCCTAATTTGGGAGAGAGAGAGAGAAATATAATTTCACCTTGTGAAAGATGTTCAATTCATGCTAGCTCTGATACCATGTTAATTTTATTCTAATTTGACTAGCAAGATCACTGAAAGAAACATAATAACAAGATAGACAAAGATATTACCCTGGGAAACCCTCATGGGGTATAAAACCCAGCAAAGCTTTCCTCAATAAGATGATCAACCAAAATACAAGATGTGCTCCAAGACTTGACCTCCTTCTCTACCTCCTATGCAAACTTCTCAAACACCAGTGCACTACTTTCTGAGCTGAGCAAGTGTGTCAAATGAGGAGCTCTCCTCCTCTATTTATACTAGTTCCCGACTGACCAAAATCCCTAATGGGGCCGACCTCTCCTAGTGAAGTCTAATAACCCCTAAATAATAAACTCAGGGCCGACCCCCACATGGTGGGTCTAATAACCCTGGTTACCACAATTCATTGGAGGAATAAACATCTTTGGATACATAATAGAATTACCTCGGACGGATGAAACATCTCCGGAATAATAAAGTACAAAATATAATATTCTTAGAAGTTACAATATTCAACAACCCGGGTAGGCTTTCGTATATTGGTAATTCAACATTCTCAGTTATGACATGGCACAACGACTGCATGATAAAACCACACTTTCTGAATGACACCTCATGCATGCGATTCTGCCAGTTCTCTAAGGCATCGTCAGATTCAGAAGACGCAGAGCTAAATCTGCACCAACCTAGTTCACCATCAACAGTTGGGTGGATGTAATCTTCTGAAATGTTATATGCATGATCCCATCCTCTTACAACTTCATCCTTTACTAGTCCAACATACCTTTGTCCTTCAGTCGGATCCAACGGAGCTATGAATCCGAGGTTTTGATTTTCAAAAGTCATCACCCACTTCTTTAAATTAATTACTTCCATACTTTCATTGGCCCATTCAATCCCCATCAACGTGGGATAGGAGCTCCTGCTATCGACAACTTCAATAACATCAAAATCAGCATAGGTTTTCATCCCCTCAATGTCCACAACAAGGCGCGGAACTCTCCCAATTGGTGTTAACTTGGCCTTATTGACTAGTCACAGCTGGATGGGAGACGAACTCAGTGTTGGGCTCCCCATCGTTTTCCATGCCTACCTTATTGTAATATTGACATCTGAGACTAGATCTGGAATTACTGAATCTACCTCATAGTCCCCAATCTGGACATTCATGTGCATCTCTTTTCCTATCTTCTTCCCTTGTAAAGAGTTCACTGCAGACTCTTTCTGTCCCTTGGCCGGTCGATGCAATAGACTCTCTATCTTGGCAAGAGCATCGGGATCACATGCCAGTGATAAGCAACTTTCAAAGAAGTTCTGCAAAGTACCATACTGTCGTGATTTTCCTGCTTCTGAAGTTGAGTCAAAAGTAGTGGGCATGTCATAAGTAATTGTCTTACCAAGATTTCTTCCCATCGCATTATGTGCTTCAAAGAGTGTGTCTCACTCAGTATCAATATCAAACTGCACCTTCTTCTTCCCATCCAACCAGATTAGTGGATGTGAACCATCTTCTCCTGTCATCGCACATTCGCGAGTGATAACAACAACATCAACATCTTGCATTCTTGGCTCTGCCGAAATCATTGTGATAGTTGGTCCCTGATTCTGGTTCGGCGGTGGGTTCGCAGGTTGATTCACATTCTGATTTGCGTTCTGATTATGCCGTTGATTCTGGTTCTGCATCTAATTCTAATTCTGCAACTGGTTTTGATTCTGAAACTAGTTCTAGTTCTGGTTCTGCAACTGTGGAACATTCGCTGCGTGCCATCTCGCGATCAACTGTGGACAATTCTCAACACTGTGATCAATACCAAAACAATATGTAAACTGTGTTTGCAACTACGGGCAATCTCTCTAGTAGTGTCCTAGTACTCCACAATTATAACATTGGATAGGTCCATGACCTCGTCCTCCTCCTCAACCAAAGATGCCACCTCGTCCTCCTCGGAATCCTCCACGAAATCCTCCTTGTTGCTGATATTGCAGTTGATTAAATTGTTGTTGTGGGGGATTCTGTTGCAGCTGAACACACATCCCTATCATAAACTATTGTTGCATGTGGTACAAATTCAATCTGCGGTTGAGGTGGTGGCTAGGCCACCTGTGGCTGCAGTTGTGGTTGTTGTACTGCACGATGGTCATCCCCCTTTACGTAGTATGAGTCGTACGTTCTTTCCTGAAGTAGGACATATGCATGAAAATCCTTATCTTCATGCCTGATAGACTTGCAGAATGTATAGTACAAATTCATCGGCTTTGTGACCATCTTCTGCATGTATTGACATTCCTCATGTCGATTCCCATAGACTTGACAAATGTGCCACCATGGCATACCTCCGCCACTCAATGGGTTTAGCGCTCCTGATACTAGGTAGTTGCGGAAATATGGGCAGTAATCCGTGAGATATCCCTGTAAGTTTTAAACCTTAACAGTGAAGTACAAACTCATATGATTCTTAAGCATTAACAGAAAATACACAATGGCACACACATTACACAGAGATTTTCACCTGGAAACCCTTAACCGGGAAAAAACCAGCCAAACTTAGAGCCGCATAGCTCCTTTTTCATTATTTGTTTATTTTACATGTACAATACAATAAATGGTATTCTGCAGCATCTAAAACCCTAATTCGTTTACCCGAATTAGGTTACAACCCTAATTCCTTTTACCGGAATTAGATTAGAGTACAATGGGTCGAAAATCGCGAAAAAGCAAAAAGCAACCCAAAAATTTTGCGCTCCGCGCGGACTCCGGGGGCCTAACGGCCCCCTCCGTGTCGTTTCGGAACCTAACGGTCCGAAACGAAGGGGGTGGGCCCTGTCGGGCTACCCCCCCCTCTAAACCCCCCCCTCCGGACGCGCCCGGCGCAGGCGAATCACTAGTGCCGTAGGGATCGTGTTGTACACGCAGCGACCATGTGAAGAGATATAACATACCCAACATTCTCCCACTTGTTGTTCTCTTCACATACAGGAGAAATTTATGACTTCAACAATTCAGGGCAACAATGCCCATGTTCTCTTTACACCAAGAGAACTTCTGAGTACTCACAGACTTTGTCAAAGAGTCTGCAACATTTACCAAAGTGTCAACCTTCTCCAGCAACACTTTGTTTTGTTCAACCATGTCTCTGACGAAATGGTACTGCACATCAATGTGCTTTGTCCTTGAGTGATAAGCAGGGTTCTTTGCTAGAAATATTGCACTTGAGCTATCACAGCCAATCTTTACTGCATCCTGAACAAAACCAATACCTGAACACAATCTTTGCAACCATACAGCTTCCTTACTTGCATGGGTAGCTGCCATGTATTCAGCTTCTGTAGTTGAGAGTGCAACTACAGCTTGTCTTCTACTCATCCAACTGATTGCTCCTCCAAATAGATTAAAAACGTAGCCACTTGTAGATCTTCTGTGATCAAGATCTCCAGCCCAGTCAGCATCAGCAAATCCTTGTATATTTATCTCTCTGTTTAGACCGGGTCTTCCTTGGTAGCAGATTGCAGAATCTGTAGTGCCACACAAATACCTGAAGACCCTTTTTACTGCAGTCCAATGTTCCTTACCTGGTTTTGACATGTATCTACTCAAAACTCCCACTGCATGGGCTATATCTGGTCTAGTACAGACCATGGCATACATCAGACTGCCAACTGCACTAGCATAGGGAACATGAGACATGTCCTCTACCTCTTCTTGTGTAGTGGGACACTGTTCTGCAGATAACCTTACACCTACAGGAATGGGCACCTTCACTGGTTTGCTTTCCTGCATATTAAATCTCTTCAATATCGTTTCAACATATTTCCTCTGATTTAACCAGAGTTTCCTGTTTTCACGATCTCTTTTTATTTCCATGCCCAAAATGAAATTTGCAGCACCAAGATCTTTCATGTCAAATTCAGATGACAGCTGATTCTTGACATCCTTGATGATTTCTTTGTTGTTTCCAATTATCAACATATCATCAACATACAATATTACATAAATAAAATGATCACCAATTAGCTTAAAATAAACACAGTGATCAGCTTTGCTTCTTGAGAAACCAAGTCCCAGTATATAAGTATCAAATTTTTGATACCACATTCTGGGAGATTGTTTCAAACCGTAGAGAGACTTTTTCAGCTTACAGACAAGCTCCTTTCTTCCTTTCACCACAAACCGTTCTGGTTGCTTCATATAGATCTCTTCATTAAGATTTCCATGTAGGAAAGCCGTCTTTACATCCATCTGTTCTACTTCAAGATCAAAAGCAGCAGAAATAGATAAAAGAAATCTAATGGAAGTCAATTTTGCAACAGGTGAAAAAATCTCACCAAAATCGATGCCCTCAATTTGGGAGTAACCTTTCGCAACTAGTCGAGCCTTGTACTTCTCCACTTTACCTGCTGCATTTAACTTCTTCTTGAATACCCATTTGCTTCCAATAGGCTTTCTTCCTTCTGGCAACTCAACCAGATCCCATGCCTCATTTTTGTCCAAGGCATCCATTTCTTCTATCATGGCCTTCTTCCATAGTTTACTATCTTCTGAATCCATTGCCTCTTTAGCAGTTCTAGGATCATCATCAGTAATAGATAACACAAAATTAGAACGAAAATCAGGGGGACTGTACCTTTCAACTTGCCTTCTTTCTCGGTCAGATCTCCTCAATACCAGAGTCTGTGGATCCGCCTCTTCATCTGATTCAGACGATTCTGCCTCCTCATCTGATTCAGACGAATCTGGTTCCTCAAAAGAGTCACCTCTTTCATCCTTGATATCAAAGTGTAGCTTCTCTGAATCCTTTTCCTTTGGTACATCCTCAATCTTGGAAGTGCTTTCAACTTCTCTGAAGATCACATCTCGACTGTAAACTGTTTGCCTTTTTACTGGGTTCCACAGCTTGTAACCTTTCACTCCATCCTTGTAACCAATGAAGATACATTTTTCTGCTTTATTATCCAACTTGCTCCTTTTCTCCTTTGGAACATGTACAAAAGCATCACACCCAAACACTCTAAGATGAGAGAGAGAGGGTTTCTTACCAGTCCAAACCTCATGAGGTGTCTTGTCAACCAACGCTAATGTGGGTGTCCTATTCACTAGGTAACACGCAGTGTCAACAGCTTCTGCCCAGAATTGTTGTGCTAGCCCTGCACCACTGAGCATACTCCTTGCCTTTTCCATCAATGTCCTGTTCATCCTTTCTGCAACCCCATTCTGTTGAGGTGTGTATGGAGTAGTCTTCTGCCTTGCTATTCCACACGTTTTACAGAACTCCTCAAATTCACTTTCACAGAATTCTCCGCCGTTATCTGTTCTGAGTACTTTTATTTTCTTCTCAGTTTGATTCTCTACAAGAGCCTTAAATTCTTTGAATCTATTAAAAACCTCAGATTTCTTACGCAGGAAATAAATCCAAGTTTTCCTTGAGAAATCATCTATAAATGAAACATAATACACAGATTTACCAAGTGATGGAACAGGCACAGGTCCAAAAACATCACTGTGTATTAACTCTAAGATTCCTTTAGCTCTTACAACACCAGATGAGAATCTTACTCGATTCTGTTTACCATATAAGCAATGTTCACAGAAATCAAAATCTAATGTGAAATCAGACATGCCTTCAGCCATACTTTTACCTTGTAATAGTCGAAGACCCTTTTCTCCAATATGTCCCAGCCTTCGATGCCATAGTGATGTCTTCTCACTAGAGACAGTAAGGACTCTGTCTCCTTCATTTTTACCCTCAGAAACAATAGTGCTGTTACATCCATTTTTGAAGGTGCTTCCCAACAACTTGTATAGAGTTCCAATCCGAACTCCCCTCATCAGCACCAATGACTCTCGAACCATCTTGCATGTGTTCTTTTCAAATAGAGTTTTCACACCTGCATCATCCATTTTACTTACAGATATAAGGTTTCTAGCCAACTTTGGAATGTGCAGAACCCCGGGAAGAGTTTTAACCCTTCCATCTTTGAGCAGTAGCTTGACCTTTCCTCGACCTATGATTTTCGCTACCGAGTTGTCTCCCAGAAATACATCTCCTCCATCATACTTTTCGTATTCAGAAAACCACTCCCTGTGAGGAGTCATATGATAAGACGCACCTGAGTCAATCAACCACGAATCATGCTCTGCATGTGTACTTGAAGATGCCAGATACACATCTCCTCCTTCCTCTGTAGATTCTTTCCCATCTGCGGATGGAGCGTCATTAGGTCCTCTACTTTTATCAGTAATTTTCGATTTACAATCCTTCTTGTAATGCCCAACTTTTCCGCACTTCCAGCATTTTCTTACAGAAGGTCCTGGAGATTTAGATCTCCCTCTAGATTTAGATCTACCACCTGAAGACTTATTTTTAGATCTGTCTCCAGGGCGACCTCTGACAAATAAGGCATCCTTGGCTGAACTATCTATGGATCTCCGCCTCATTTCCTCCGATAGTAGGGATGCAACCACATCATCGAAGTTTAGCGTGGTTGCATTACTCCCAATAGCAATGACCAGATTATCCCATGAATCTGGCAAAGAGCACAACAGACTAATACACTTTTCATCATCATCAAGTGTAATACCAACAGATGTCAACTGACTTACCAGAGTATTGAAGGCGTTTAGATGCTCTGATACAGAGTCTCCATCAGTCATCCTCAGAAGGTACAATTTCTTTCGCAGAAATAACTTATTTACCAGGGACTTTGACTGATACAGATTTCCCAGTTTGTCCCATAGCTTCTTTGCACTGTCTTCTCCAGCTACGTTCACCAATACCGAATCTGCGAGGCAAAGACGAATGGTGCTCCTTGCTTTTCTTTCCAGCTTTTCCCATTCTTCTTTTACCGCTCCAGAGGGCATGGTACCTGGATCTACTGCGATCCATTGTTCTCTATCTACCAGAAGATCTTCCATCTTGAGCTTCCATAGCTCAAAGCTCTGACCATTAAATTTCTCAATCTCGAATCTAGAACTGCTCGCCATTCTTTAAAGAAAAATAAATCACCGCTGCAAAGCTCCCACTGAAACCAGGTTTATCACAAATCCAAGATCGAGCCAAACCCTTGGAAACAAAGGCGTCCCTCTGAACCCAAAAATGCTCTGATACCAAATGTAAGTTTTAAACCTTAACAGTGAAGTACAAACTCATATGATTCTTAAGCATTAACAGAAAATACACAATGGCACACACATTACACAGAGATTTTCACCTGGAAACCCTTAACCGGGAAAAAACCAGCCAAACTTAGAGCCGCATAGCTCCTTTTTCATTATTTGTTTATTTTACATGTACAATACAATAAATGGTATTCTGCAGCATCTAAAACCCTAATTCGTTTACCCGAATTATGTTACAACCCTAATTCCTTTTACCGGAATTAGATTAGAGTACAATGGGTCGAAAATCGCGAAAAAGCAAAAAGCAACCCAAAAAATTTGAAGAGATATAACATACCCAACAATCCCTTTGCACGACATTGAGTACACCAAACCTCTTCGTGGTGCTCTTTACCCTTCTTGAGATCTCACAACTGAATTGTTAGGTTTTCTAGTTGGGTCTGGATCTGCGACATGCCAACTGCATTCTCACCAACAGGTGAAGCTTCTAACCTCATCGTAATCTCCATAGCCTCACTTGGTGTCACAATTTTTTGTTGCATCAACGGGAGTCTAATATGAGGGAGTATGTAAAATTAGTCACAGCAGATCTAATGAACAAGTAAATCAATCACAACAGATGAACATAGAAAATATGGTGCAAAACTGTGCAAAACATGCAGCAGTGCTCTCTATCCCAGAAAGGGTGAATGAATTACAATACAAACTGTCACAATGACTGAGCAATTCGAATTGCCTAAGGAGGTCATTCGAATCACTGAAATGGAGTAGCTTGACTCTATCTAGAAGTCCTCATCAATCATCGATGGTGCTCATCAATCACAACAACCAGTCATCCAGGTGTCAATCTGAGTCTAACTGAGTGTAATAAGTGTAACTGAAGTGTGTAGCACTGATTTAGGATCTGGAGGCTCAGTGGGGGCGCATGGGAGGCTAACTGAAGTCAGAACAAGTCACCTAATCAAACTGGAGGTCAAACGGAAGTGATACAGTCAGTCGGGAGTGAAACTAGCCTCAAATCAGGGAGAATCGGAGCTAACTGAATGTAACTGAAGTGGAACTGCAGTGGTAGGTGAACAAGTGCGCCCTTCTCTGGCAGTAGGTGAGAAGTGGGCGCCTTTCAGCTTAGGAGGGCTAAAACTATGTGGTAAGTGGCTCCCGGGTGCTAGAATGAAGTGGATAAGGTGCTGGAGGCATCAAACTGGTGACTGGGATGCATGCCAGTGCATGCCTGTGCATGCCAACCCTAGATTCTGCATGCAAACCCTAATTTGCATGCAAGATCCTGAAAAAGATGATGTGGATATCCGAACACCCCCCCCTCAAGCTAGACTATGATGTGCCAACAAAATAATGTGGGGCCCTGGTAACTAAGACCAAAGGTCACCCCAATACAATAATCCAAAAAATGCTGAAAATAAACTAAGTGAGGAAAGAGGGAAAACCCAGTGGGAAGAAAGCCCCCCCTCAATCTAAAGTATAATAATGAATCAATCTGTCTCCACCATGATGGAACTCACCCCCAACAGTGAACGGAGGTAAGAGAACTTCTTCTCAGTGAAGCTCTTGGTGAAGATGTCTGCAATTTGCTCATCAGTAGGGCAATATTGCAGAATGATGGTGCGGTCATGCACCAACTGTCGAATGTAATGCATATGAATCTCAATGTGTTTGGTCCTCTACCACTGAACTGGATCTGTGGAGATCTTGATAGCACTTTGATTGTCACAAAAGAGGACAGTCGAAGTAGTGCCACCAAAACCAAACTCGGAAAGAATACCCTGCAACCAAACTGCCTGAATGCAGGCATTGACTGCCCCTCGATACTCTGCCTCTGCTGAAGAAAGTGCAATGGCTGCTTGCTTTTTGCTGGACTAGAAAATAGCACCATGACCAATCATGAAAACATAACCGGAAGTGGACTTTCGATCAATGCTATCACCTGCCCAATCTGAATCAGTAAAACCAATGAAATCTAGTTCAGAATCTGCAGCATAGTGTATGCCAAACTGTCTCGTACCTTGCACATACTGCAAGATCCGCTTGGCTGCTCGCCAATGAAGCTCATGTGGCTGTTGCATATATCTTGACACGGCACTCACGGCATATGAGATATCAGGCCGTGAATGTGTCAAATAAAGTAGTGAACCAATCAACTGTCGATACATACTGCAATCTGCAAGCGGTGTGGAATCTCCCTCCTCAAGACTGATTCCTGAGAGGAATGGGAACGGGGCTGCCTTACATTCAGCCATATTAAAATTCAATAATAGGTCGGAAGCATATTTTTGCTGAGATATAGTGATCCCATCAAAATTTTGAGCTATCTCCAAGCCCAAAAAGTGACTCAGCAAGCCCAAATCGCTCATGTCAAAAGCTAGATTTAAGGCAGATTTTAGCTTGTTTATTGAAGTAAGTGTGCTACCAGTAATAAGCAGATCATCAACATAAAGTACAATAACCAACAAATTACCTTTAACTCGCTGAAGATACACATTCGGATCAGATTTGCATCTTTGGAAATTCTGAGAAAGAAGGAAGGAGTCCATCTTTGCGTACCAAGCTCTTGGGGCCTGTTTTAACCCGTACAAAGACTTCTTCAATCTACAAACCAATGATGGATCTGATGTATAACCCTCTGGCTGCTGCATATAGACCTCTTCAGCAAGGTCTCCATGTAAAAATGCACTCTTCACATCCATATGGTGCACTTCCCAGTGCTTGGATGCGGTAATAGCTAAAACAAGGCGGATGGAATCCATCTTTGCAACCGGTGCAAAGGTCTTTGTGTAGTCCACTCCTTGGACTTGGGAAAAACCTTTTGCCACCAACCTTGCTTTATATTTGCTGATAGTGCCATCAGCAGCAACTTTAGTACGGTAGACCCATTTACACTTCACTAATTTTCTTCCAGGTGGAAGAGAAACTAGCTCCCATGTATTGTTCTTTTGAAGAGAACTGTACTCTTCGTCCATGGCACTTTTCCATCTCGGATCTCGATGGGATGAATAGAATGATGTAGGATCTGAACCAGCCATCAAATAACAAATCTCAGGAAGAAATGGATCAGCAATAGAAAGAGCCATACCTGCTCTTTGAAAGTCTCCTCTTGTTCGTCTCGGATCAGCAGGATTTCCAAGACTAGAACCAGCAGATTGTAGAGTGTTTTGGGCCCACTTTGGTAACTGAGGAGGATCATAATGATCGGATTCCGAACCTGATATGTCATTATCATCATATGCTGCTACAATATCAGAAATATCAGAACTCATACCTTCATTATCGCTGCTCGGATCTTCTTCTGGTGAAGGCGGTGGATCGACAGTCTTTTCCTCGACTAGTTGCAATTCTTGAAGCGGCTCTTCAAACTGCACACTGCGCTCTATGAATATCTTTTTAGATCTGATATCCATGAGTTTATATGCTTTTGATTCTTCCCCATATCCTATCAATATGCACTCGATACTTTGTGGATCCAAAGCTCGTCTCTTCTCAGAAGGAATTCTAGCCCATGCAGTAGAGCCAAAAACTCTCAAATTTGACACATCCGGTTTGTGACCAAAGAATGCTTCGAAAGGAGTCATACCTTTCACGGATGAATGTGGAACACGGTTCTGTATATATGCAGCAACATTGATTGCTTCAGCCCAAAGATTTGCAGCCAAACCTTTTGATTCAATCATGCATGTAGCCATCTCTTTCAGTGACCGGTTTTTCCTTTCCGCTACACCGTTCTGCTGGGGTGTGTAGGGAACTGTATGTTGGATCTTGATTCCGCTTTGGGCACAAAGTTGCAGCAACTCGGACTTGATATATTCCCCACCATTATCAGATCTAAGAGCTTTGATCTTGCTCTCAGTGGTGGTCTCAACAGAAGCCTTAAAATCCTTGAATTTTCCAAGCACTTCTGACTTGTTTTTGAGAAAGAATACCCATGTAAAGCGGGAAAAATCGTCAATAAATGTCAAAACATACCTTGAACCATTTAATGAAATATGGGGCAGTGGACCACTGATATCAGAATGGATCAATCCCAAAATAGTAGAGGCTCTGCTAGCCTTGCCGCGGTCGAATTTGTGCTCGGGGTGCTTCCCAATAATGCAACCGGTGCATATTCCCTTCGAGGAATGGAGTTGTGGAAGCCCATCTACCATGGATTTATTTGATAGCAGCAGCAAATACTTATAATTTAGATGTCCAAATCTTTCATGCCAAATCCTACTAACCTCATTACCATGTGTGCGAAGAGCAGTGGGCTTTGCAAGCGGAATAAAGTGCGAAAACTCATAACATTTTGCAGTGTGGTTTTCCTTTCCAACCGCAACTAGTCTTCCAATTTTGATATCAGAAATTTCAACTGTATTAGGGCTGAATGTGACTTGCTTTGGTTCACCAGTATGTGTCATTTGATACACAGAAAGGAGATTCGAAGCTAAGGAAGGCACATAGAGAACATTCTGAAAGCTTCCATGTTCTACATGAATCGTACCTTTGCCCTTTGAAGAAATTTTTGAGTCATCTCCCAAATGGATGGGGATGGAGCTGTTTGGATTGAATGAGGAAAAAGAATCAATATTTGCAGCCATATGATTTGATGCACCCGAATCTATCAAGAGAGTAGTGGGCTTCGAAACCGTTTCCATGAGTGCTTGTCCTCTTTCATGATCATCATTCCGATCCTTCTTCCTTGCACCGTCAGGAAGGGTTATGTTGTTCTTTTCCAAAAGGAGGGCCATTTGATCTATAGTCTTCTTCATACATGAACTTTCAGGATGAAAGCCACGGTTACAATAAGTACATTTAGATTTTTGGTTACCTTCTTTTCCCTTTTGCTTGGATTTCGAATTGGATGGTGCATCCGTTTGCTTGCCTTTGTCTTTTTGCTTGTGAGGCTCGAATTTGGGCTTCTCCTTCTTTAGCTTTCCTTTACCATTCGAGATCTTGGGTCCTTGAACAAATAGGGCTGAATCTTTGGAGCTTATGGACCCCATTTGAATCAACTTGTCATTCTCTTTTGTAATGGACTCAATGAAGGCATTCAAGGTAGGCATCTTCCAATTCGGGGTAGTTAGCCGACCGAAATTGAAAGTAGAGACAAATACCGAATAATCTTTCCCAAGCTTGCTTAGAATGGAGAGGATCAACTGTTTATCCTCTTTGATAACACCACTGTTCTTCAATTGCAAGTTCAAGTTCTTGAATTTTGTGAAGAATTCATTGATGGTCTCAAAATTCTCAGGATTAAGGCCAATCAATTCATTCTCTAATTGAAAAGCCCTAAGCTCATCCTGCTTGCCGAATAGTGTTTCAAGTTGCTCCCATATGGCTTTTGGAGTCTTCAATCCGCTGAGATGGAAGTGAAGATCTTTGGAGATGGAGAGACAAAGAAGACCATAAGCTTCATCAAGCTTGTTGTAGTGTTTGGTTCTATCTGATAGATTGCTTGGCTCCAATTCAAGACCAATAGTGACTCGGTAGTAACCTTTTGAACGTAATATGATCTCCATATCATCTTTCCAATCAAAATAATTGAAAGGGGTGAGGATAGGCTTTGAAGAAGAGTATTCCATTGCTAGGAGCGAGTCAACTGATGAAGAGGAAGCTTGCATGCAGACTATAGCGAATGCAATTGATGTAGGAAGGCTTGCATGCAGAAGATAGCGAGTGCACTTGGAGGAGACAATAAACCTGCAAATCACATCAAAACAACCACAATAAGGTCGAACAATCCACCCTTTGAGAGTTGCATCACACCTGGGATTGGATTTCAAGCAATGTTGAATGGGTCCAATGTATCAGATCCAGGAATTATGTGGTAACTCAAGCTTCTGGAGTGGTATTGGAATATTTTTCAAGCTTTGCATGCACAGGAGCGAATGCCCTTGAGATATTTCATGCCAAACTTTTTGCAATTTTTAGCAATTCAGTCAAATCTTCTTGTATAAACACCTGTAGAAAAGAGATCTTGTCCCTGCAATGGCTCTGATACCATGTAAAATTAGTCACAGCAGATCTAATGAACAACTAAATCAATCACAACAGATGAACATAGAAAATATGGTGCAAAACAGTGCAAAACATGCAGCAGTGCTCTCTATCCCAGAAAGGGTGAATGAATTACAATACAAACTGTCACAATGACTGAGCAATTCGAATTGCCTAAGGAGGTCATTCGAATCATTGAAATGGAGTAGCTTGACTCTATCTAGAAGTCCTCATCAATCATCGGTGGTGCTCATAAATCACAACAACCAGTCATCCAGGTGTCAATCTGAGTCTAACTGAGTGTAATAAGTGTAACTGAAGTGTGTAGCACTGATTTAGGATCTGGAGGCTCAGTGGGGGCGCATGGGAGGCTAACTGAAGTCAGAACAAGTCACCTAATCAAACTGGAGGTCAAACGGAAGTGATATAGTCAGTCGGGAGTGAAACTAGCCTCAAATCAGGGAGAATCGGAGCTAACTGAATGTAACTGAAGTGGAACTGCAGTGGTAGGTGAACAAGTGCGCCCTTCTCTGGCAGTAGGTGAGAAGTGGGTGCCTTTCAGCTTAGGAGGGCTAAAACTCTGTGGTAAGTGGCTCCCGGGTGCTAGAATGAAGTGGATAAGGTGCTGGAGGCATCAAACTGGTGACTGGGATGCATGCCAGTGCATGCCTGTGCATGCCAACCCTAGATTCTGCATGCAAACCCTAATTTGCATGCAAGATCCTGAAAAAGATGATGTGGATATCCGAACAGAGTAATGTCGCGATGAACCATTCCTTATGTTGAACATTGCTCATCTCAAAGATGACTCTTTCCATTAGCATTTTAAACCTTTGGTCAAAATTCCAAACAGTTTCATTCGGATATTGCTTGATCTCCTTTAGTTCCATAATGTATTGCGCTTCAAACATCGGTTTTCTGAACTCGTCAATTAATCCTTTTCTAACTTCATCCAATGTCTTCTTTGGACTTCCCGCAGGAACTTGTATAAATTTCATGAACCAATCCCATGCACGACCCTGAAGAGTCATTTCCAATTGACCTTTCTTGGCATCATCATCCGTAATTTGTTTAACAGTCCATACAACTTCACATAAGAACTAGTACTGCTATGGGTTGTTAGTTCCATTTCCATGGAACAGAGGTAACTTCGCATCTTCACCCACCATCCTGGGCCTTCTTCCTGTAGTCATTGATTTGCTACTTTTTGAGTGTTGTTGACATGCCAAACATGGTGGTGTCAAATTCGTGTTTCTTCCTGGTTGTGATATAGTGAGCGGAGGTGTGGGTACGTAACTATCGGGGTTTGGTCTTGCCTCTATCCTGGGCATTGCTGGGTTGTCCTTGTCAGCACTGTTGGGTCACTTTGTCTCGTGTTGTATTCCTTTTCGGTTTTGTGTTTCAATTGCAGCAGGACCTTCCCCTGTCCACTACCTCTTCTCTTGTTGAAACCTTTCTCCTCCCCTCGTAAGACCACTCTCTTCCTTGGATTCCTTCATAGTCTCATCGTAACTTGCACCCATCTACCCCGTATCATTCCATTTTCCTCCCCCCTGACTTCACGGTATCCACAGCCTCCGCCCACTAGGGTTATTTTACTCAAGGTTCATCTTCAGAATGCCCTTTTCACAGATGAGCATATTAATGGACAATTGCAATGACAACAAGAACCTACCTCTTGGTCCGTTGAAAAATTCACTTTCAGCATCGCTATAATATTTTCTCGTATCAACTACAAACTTGGTGATATAGCCCTCCAATATATTGTCAAACCAGACTTCAACATCTCGCGATGCTCTATTGTCTACCTCCTGCAACTCCTGGTTCAATTCTAGGGTCCAGGACGTTGGCTCACTGCCTTCGAAATTTACCTTGCGAAAGGTCAAGTGCACCAACTATTCATACAAGATGATTGGGAATTCACAGAAAAAAAAGCTCATGTGGACTGTCATGTATGTACCTTTCCAGCCACCAATCCGTCACCAGTCCAGGGTTCTGATTCTCTTTCTCAGCAAACTCTCGCAACTTTTGGTCGAACCAATCTCAACTTTCCAGTTTGGTTAGATGCCACAATATGTCCTTCCTCCACTTCGCGCTAGGGTCCTAGCAATGGAACCATTTGTTGACACAAACCCAGTCGACAGGGGTTCCTCACTCTGTCGACATCCAAACCAACGCGATCTCCCTGAGCACCGGCCGAGACAGGTTTTACCCTGTCCAACAACACCTGCAGAGTAGATGAAGTCTCACCTAAGATGTTTGAGGGAGAGCTGACGGAACCACGTTTCCATCGAATGAAGGAGGACCATGTGTGTCTACTTATCAACTTAGTGCAACATTATATAACAGATCTAATTATTCATCTTATGCATTAAACATTATCAGAACATCATTCAAAATATCTCATTGTCAACAAAACCATCAATGCACAACTAGATCTAACAATATAACATCATTTAGAGCAAGGAAACATTGCATCATTCACAGATTCATATCGCAGATACATTCATAACAGGAAAATAGGTAAATACACAATGATTCTTCTCAACCTATGTCATATCATATTAACCTTCGCGACAAAACACAGAGACATCAATATAGTTCTTCTGTCCCATACCCAAATTCACAAGACCAAACATGTGCAATTCTTCTCTCTTCATTGGTGCCCCTAACATTTGCAATTCTACACCTATTTATAGGATTGTGCCTTTACATTCATGGTCCACTTAGGCAACCTCCTAACTACTTTCTAACAAGATTTACAACAAAATGACCCTTAACCCACATACTGCGGTCCAAAATTACCAAAAATACATAAAATAATATAATCTCCTACTTGCGCGACATCTTTGACCTTGCATAGCATCCTTGATGCTGCGCAGCTGACTCATCCAAACCCGCCTACCAACACTTTCCCTTTTCATATTAAACACCAACATGTTTAATTGTCATCCCAGAGGGCCCATGCAAAGGAACAAATCGCTAAAAATGAATGATTGTTTCCAAGTCAAGTTAATGTCTTGTCCAAAAACATAAGTCAAGAAGGATGGAATTGATATTAGGGTTCATGTTATTAAATTTATCTTACAACACTCAACTGGAGGATCAAGGAGTACATATATTGGAAACAATGCTAAGAGTGGAAGGCACCTTGGGTGGGAGAAGGTATACAAATTCTTTTTTTTGTTTGATATATCGAGCAATAAGCCTATTCTTGATTTATTGTAGTACAGTTGTGAGATAAGCAATTGTGATTTGGTGAATATATAAACATCTCATCTCATTCCTTGTGAAATGACCATAAACTCTTTGTTCTAATTTTTATAGTGATTTATTTTCAAATCTATGTTAAGGCATTCCAAAATTTCTTATAATGAATTAAATAACAAATAAGTGAGAGTGATCTTTGCTAGTGGCTTGAATCTCTAGTTTGCATTGATGTAGTAGATTGCATTGAAGATATTAGTGTCTCACATAAGAATACATTGTATTAAGTTGTAAGTCGTTGAAGTATAGATTACACTTCATAAATATTGTATTGTAAGCTCATTATATGAAAAAATCCTATTGCAAAGAGCTTGATATTTGCAAAGTTTATTGTGTATGTATTATGAATATGTTGCAAACAATACAAACCTGCATGAGAGTATTGTACTCTAGATACTCTGTTGTAGTGGGATTTACTAGACTATATAATGGTGCATAGACTTAGACCTGCACCTTGTGTCATTTGCACTAGAAATTATAGTTTTCATTGCAGATGTTTTCAACTGAAGATGCATTATTATAGAGAAAGTAGTAAAACAGGATGCAAAGCAATTATAGAGGAGAAACCATTCTCCCTTGTAAGCCTCAAGACTTTGAATTCTATTCTTAGTCATGTGTCCACTCAAGACATCACCAATATGTCAATGTGTGTCCTCTTCAAGGCTCTCCATCGAACCTTCTTTCTGGGACTCCTTAAAACAAATTCAATGCAAAAACTCCAAGAATATGATGTGTATACTAAATCGGGGTTTCTCATCACACTTTCCTATCATGACACTTTAAAACAACTCTAATACAAAACTCTGAAACATTGACACATGTCTTGTTGGGAACCTTCGATCAAACTTTCCCTACATTCCACCTCGAAGCAACTCTACCATGAAAATCCAACATAGGACTCTGAAACAATGATATGTGTCCTTTCGGTATTTTTCCATTGAACCTTCCCATCGAACCTTAATTTCTAGGACTTCCCCAAACATCCTTGTTTGTCTATGCAATATGGGCACTCCAATGGACACTCTGCTTCGTCCATGTGTCCACTTCTGATATGCTATTGGAACAAACCTTTCAGGGCTTCTCTTGAATATCCTCATTGACACCTCTAATACAGGAGCTCCGATATCTAATCGGATTTTTCCACTTGCCACCATGTTGAGGTTTTAGTTGGGCCTTCATCATGAGGGCTTTCTTTTTATCTCCAACAAGTGACCTTCGATGCTTAGTGTCCTATTTTCATGGGTCAATTGTCAATCGACTATTGGGATTTCCCCATCGAGGTTTCTCTCGATTATCACCAATATCACCCATGATATAAAACTCCAATAACCACTAGCTTTTGATGCATGTCATCCTTCAATTTGCTATCGATATTTCTCCATCATGGTTTCCAAGCTCCTCAACACAAAGCCTCCTCAATATTCATCAACACTTCTTCTATTTTTTTCTTATAAACATGGGGTTTTAGTCCATACAACTCTGATGTTGCAACCTAGAGCTCTAATACAACTATGTAATGTCTCGATCCATTAACTGAAAGACATAGAGGGGGATATCAACAATTGTGGATTCTTAATTAAGCTTGAAGGCCATATACAAATTTATATTGAGAATAATAGTGTGTAGAATCATAATAATAAACATAATGGAATTTAACACATAATACATGCATTTTCCAACGTAATATAACACATGCATAATCATAGCTCATTGCTCATCAAACAACAAAATTTCAGGTTCAAACACAAGAATTACTTATTTGGAACACGGATCCAAGCAAGTAGTGGTGTAAGTGAAAATTTCCACCCAATTGTAGGTACTCTGTCCAACATATACTACTTTTTCTAAGATTCCATCCCAAGTTGGGCTACGATTCCACTAGGGAAAAGGGGACACCTATAGCCTTCTATATTCTGGTCCAAAACCCCATTTTCTATCCATTCTCAACCAAATGCTCATATAGAGATCTACAAATTAGTATTATTTTCCCCACATACCCTTGACTCCACAATACCTTTCCCACACAACACCTTCTAGGCTCAGGAATCCCCTTCACCAATACGGGTCCCTAGGTGATCCATCTTGCCAAGTGCTTCCAGTGTGTGCATAGAAAGATTTGAACTAGGTTCCTGCTACTGGATATCAAACTATAGCTTTTGTTATCTCCCAAATTGACCACCGTCATTTTGGTTGTTAGAATGGGTAAAATTTTTTTTATTTTTGTGAGTCTTGGCCTTCAATATCAAAAAATCCCAGCTTTTCGGCAGTTAGCTGAGTCTGTGGAAGTGCTTTCGATTCCATTCCTAAATTTTAGCCACGAAGTCAGTTTGAACTAGAACGCTTCATCCCTACAATCTCAGGCTAAATCTCCAGTCGTTATGTCATCTGTCTGTTGCAACATGCTCTGTTATTAAATAAATCCCGAATGCTCAGCTATGATTTGTCACTTGGCTGCCCTGTGAGATATTTTCATTGTTGAACCATAACTCAAGAGGAATTTTCTGCTAAAATCGCGTGATCTTGCGGGGCAATTTTGACGGCCTTCCCGAACTCCAAATTCAGATCTGCAAGCACCAGTGGATAGCTTATGATCTGTAGATCAAAATCGACTATTCGAACATGCAAAACGGACATCGGACGGTTGAGAAAATTGATTTTTTCTAAAGGCAGTTTTTTCAGGAATTCTACAGGTTTCGGCAGCTTAGACGAGCCCCACAGAGCTCATTAGCTGCCGAAAGGTCTGACTTCCGGCGGCTAAGGCACGAAATCAGCAGAAGGCATCGTTTTGGGTTTTAATTTTTGAAACAGTTACAGCTTTCGGCAGCTTAGGCGAGCCCCACAAAGCTCATTAGCTGCCGAAAGGTCTGACTTCCGGCGGCTAAGGCACGAAATCAGCAGAAGAGTTAACTGCCGAAAGCCTGTTTTTGCCAATTTTCTCTAATTTCGCCCAGATCTCAGTTTTGTTCGCTGAACTAGCAGAAAGCCGATCAGAATGAATGGATTATAAATTATTTTATCAATATCTCAGGGGTTTTGAGCGAGTTTTGAATCAGTTGGACATTAGCTTTTGGAAAGGAGATCTTCATATCAGCATTTCCTTGATTTTAGGGATCAGTCCCTATCTTTTTGCATTTACTATCAGTTAGTGTTTTAGTTAATTAAACAGATCCAGGCTTTTAGGATCTGGGAACTGTTTTGTAAAGGCTATAAAGCCTGAAAACTAAGAGGATTCAAGGGTTCGAGCTTGGAGAGACTTAGCCATATGTTTTGGATGCTTATTATAATAAAAAATCACAGTTTTCTCTTGTTGTTGTTATCAGATATTTTCATCCATCATTATTCTGCACTCTATTCAAATTAGCTTAGCCTGTGCTCATGATTTGAATTGAGGAACTTCCTACTGCTGTGTGTGACCTGATGTTATGCATGTATTTGGTTGCATAAACCCTGCATGTTAATATACTTGGTTGTCTTAGCAATATTCTACATATCATTCCTGTTATTTATCATCTGATTTATAGTTTCTAAGAGCACTGGTTCATTTGACTATTTGATAAGCAACCTTTCCATCGAGCTATTGTGGTATCCCATCGATCCATTTACTGAAAAGGGTATTGAATTCTTAAGTTACCAAGCATACTTAGCCATAACCACTAAGTAGTTTCTTGGAGAGATAACAGCTTTAATTCATGGCTCCTCGAGTAGGTACGAGTAGTAGAACTCACAGGGTTGGTCTCAGGGATAAGTAATTTACTTGTTAGCATCAATCTAAGGGATTATGTTTTTTGGAAATTATAGGAGGTAGTGCCTTTGTGTCTATCCTTCTAATTCTTACAACACTCCAACTAAATTTGTTAATGTTTAGTTTAATCTAAAATCTCTTATGCCAACATCCTCCATATTTGATATTTGTGTTGTTTGATTATTGTTAGTTGTACAACTCTCATTTCATTTAATTTTGTTCGTGTGAGTTTCCCTTTCGGCAGGCTAGCCATTTGTCTATTGTACATATTTTATTTTTTGATAATATATAATGTTAGAGAGCATACAAAAATAAAAATAAAAATTGTACTTAAATAAATTACAAATAAAATAGAAAATAGAAACTTAGATGTACCTCTCCTATTTGAACTTGTGACCTCCTATATATATATATATATAATTTTCTTTGTTGCAACTATTGGAGGTTGATAATTATAAGAAAGATAATCAATAAAATAATAATAATAAATTGTACTTTCTCAACTAAAATTACAAATAAAAACTTAGATGTAGATTCCCTATAGAACCACATGTTCTTTATCATTAGACCTACCTCTCGATTTTGATTTGAATCTCTAATGATGACCTCTTAAGAATCCTACGAAATATGCTCATCCTCCAAATTTGTTTCGAAAAAACCTCTAAACCTCTTAGAAAGAAAAACAAGTTCCTAAGAACATTAGACCCACACATATTCTTCATCATTAATAAGGCTTTGTAATAAGATAAAATATTAAATTAAAATAATTCCAATGAATAATTAATTCGAAAAATTAAAATGAAAAAACCTTGATATAGTTGTATTCCATCCATTTAGTCAAAACCGTCAATAATAGCCCAAAAAATGAAAGTTAAGTCATCTAATGTTCTTATATATGGTCAAGTATTGAATTGGTAATGTTCTTATATATGGTCGAGTAGTGGATTGGCAATAATTGAAGTTAAAATCATGTAATATCCTTATATGGTGAAGTAAGGGATTGGCAATTTCGAGGCATTCCAATTAAGGAAGAAAAGCTCATAGGAAGAAACATCGGGACCATTTTTAATCGTTAATATGTAATAAACCTCAAAATAAAACCTTCTAGGAAGAATAAACACATGTTACAAGGACCATTGGAGACCAACACATATTCTTAAAGGACCATTAATAAGTCTTCGTAATAAGATAAAATAAAAAATCTAATATTTGGAATAAGGAAAACTTCCTATTTAGATGAATTCAATCTAATATTTTGAATAATGAAAAACCTCAAATTTGATGGATTCGATCTAATGTTTTGAAAATCCTTCATTTAGACATATTCAATCTAATATTTTGAAAAAACCAAATTTAAATAGATTCAATCTAATATTTTGAAAACCCTCGATTTAGATGGATTCCATTCATTATAGACGGAAGTCAAAATATCCAATAATAGTGAGAAAAATGAATTTCAAAATCATCTAATGGTCTTATATAGGTTTATATAGGTTGAGTATTGGATTGGCAATTTAGAGGAATTCCAATTAAGGACTGCCCAACTGCCATTTTTGATGCATTCCAATTAAGGACTGCACTAGCTCGCATTTTCAAGGGTTTTTAGGAATAGTACTTCAAAGCCTAGGGAAAGAGGGATGGTGACCACACTCCCCTTAAAGTCATACTTGTATAGTACTTAGATACTTATTCAGAGGTTTATAGATTGAAACCGTAATTAGTACGTTCAAGTCGTACTCGCTTTATTTTATCAGGTTGAGTCAGGAGATAAAATCCTTTTTATTTCCTTGAGGTGTGTGGGAAGTCATCCAACCCCATCAAAACTAGGTTTAAAAATAAAAACATTGAATGAAGTGAAATCCGATGGATTTGGGCCTTTCCTTTTTTCACCCTTTCCAACAATCTCCCTCTCACTCTCAAACTTGCCCTTTGTTGTTATAGAGTAAGTTCCACGGGAAACACCAATCTTAGGATAAGAACCTATCTTATCTTGCAAACTAGGGCATCTAATAAAAACCTATAGGGTTTGTTGGTGGAGCCTAATTTAGGCAAAAATTAGATATCCAAGGCCCAAACAAGAGAAAACTCGCTCCAAGGGACGTTTTCTACCATGCAAAAGCTAACTGAAGGCTGGTAAGAAGTCTTGGATTAGAAAAATGCAGCATTAAAACCACCACTCAATCATCAAAGAAGCATAAACTCACCAAATTTACCAAGAAAATCAATCCCTGAGCTTGTGTTAGTTGGTAATATCCCAACTTTTTAACTAACTATGTTATGATGTCATGTTGGGTCATGGATATGTGATTTATTATGTTTACATAGCATTAATATGTTTCGATTTAGTTTCCTTTATGAGTTGATGTATTGGGCATGGACCCTGATTTGTTTCATTGTTGAATATATGCGAGGCAGGAAATCCAAATGAATAAACTATGTTGTATTTCGAGAAGTGATTACAAAATTACGATATACTGAGATTATCTCTTTTGTTACATTATATTGTGTAGAGCATGATTTTCATGATTGATTAGTTAGTGTGTTGAGCGTGGACTTCAGAACACACAAAAGACCTATATACTGGGCCTAAGCCTCGAAGTATTTATAGAATTCTATTTCGTACTGGGCCTAAGCCCCGATGTACGTTGAGTGTTGGGCACGAGCCCTTGAGCACTCCGAGCTTGAAAGGAATGATTACCGGATCCGAGGACAGTTAATTATCCTAGATGTGCCTCACAACCACATTCGAGCTCTAGTGTCGAGAAGAGGCTCTGGAATTGCACTAGCCTAATGCCCATGTGAGAGTGTTGAGTTAGACGGCTTTGAAGAGCACTCGGGGTTACAAATCTCAAGTGTTGAGTCGAGAGGACTGTGAATAGCACTTACATATCTTAACACAAGTATTTTGACTTGATTAAATAAATCTTATTATCATCACCTACTGCGGGAACTACCATGTTAAAACGAGGGATCTGACATGGAAAGGGAGAGACTAGAGGTTCCTTCCTAGATTGCCAAAACCGTCCAAAGAAATGGACCCTATCCTTAAAAAGAATTAAAAGAAGTATGATGTGAACAAAGTGCTTAAAAGGTCCCAAAGCTAAATATTATTATTATTTAGAGCTTCTAAGAATAATATTGTTATTATTTATTCTTCTACATATATATGTATGCATAAGTGGGCTGCCACTTTTACAAATGTTATTTATTAATATTTAAAGTGGAATTATAAATTATTTATTATTATTATTATCATTAAAAAAAAAAAGATTTCAGATCAACACTTGATAAAACAATGTGAGAAGTCGTAGTCCAAAATTAACTAGCAGTTAAGTGAACAAATAATATTCTTTCTTATATATATAATTTAAATTGTTTTAAAGAAACCACTAAATTCCAAAGCTTGGGGGATCATCTATATTTTTCTTTTGGGTATTATTGTGCCAAGAAGAACTCTTTGTTCCATAACTGAACTCTGCTCCTATTTTTTCTACATCTAAACCAATTATCATCTAGGGCCTCTATTTCTTAGTTGCATGTCAGAACTAGATCGGGGGGATTCTTAATGAACCAGGAATGGTTGTAGAATCATGGTTGGGAGGAACGTGGTAGTCCCAGAGTCATCCATCCAAGATCAGTGATGAGGTTAGCTAAGAGTACAGTAGTTTTGCACTTACTAGTTGGTTGAGTGTGCAGGATATTATCGAGAGGAGTAGGCTACAGGGATCAACAGGGAATTATAAGCAAGAGAAAGCTTCAGAATCAGCAGGTACACAATTGCTATGGGATTTCCCATGTAATTAATTCTTTTATAAATAAAATGCTAAATTAGTATGAGTCTCTATATACTAACCTAAATTCGAGAAATACCCAGGATCTAATGGCTTGTCTAGCAGGTCTAGTAGCTAGTCTTTGCTAGCCAATCATAATATAGTTTTTAATACATCGAAAACAAATCTTTATTGTATCTCGTATCTACCCATGATGTTTTGTTTAAAGTTCCTCATAGTTATCTAACCACTACGATAGTTTTAGTAGAAATTGTAATTGATAGAATAAACTATTACAAAACTAGTTATTCGTTTTTACATCAATCTCAACCATTGGTTATTACAGTCAACGGTTTACATCCAAACTCAATCAAGGGTTTGATATTTTGTCCCTGCTTCAACGAACTAAAATAGTTTCCATATTACATATAGTTATTCCATTACAAAATTAAACAAGTCATTAATTGAGACAAAATTACCAACACATAGATTTAATATCATATCCAAATCCAGATTTTATACCAACGAGACCTAGGTCAAGGGTCAAACACCTTGGCGTCTTCAAACATTAAACTGGTGAATGCTCCCTACAGGAGGAACGCCTACGTATGATAAAATGATGTGTGTAACCTTGAGTTTTTCATCAAACAAATATTTATATAACCCTGAGTTTTCATCAACCAAATATATATATACCAAACTACGTCTACCAAAACCAAAGGCATTTAAGCTAGTACTCATTTAGAACATTTGAACAGTAATCTACCAAATAGAAACCCACACGATTTTCCCATAGCACTTAGTATCAAACCATTTTGATATTTAACGATTAGATTCAAACAGGAATACAAAATAGCTGTACCATTTGATGTTGTTGCAAAATCACACAGTCACAGTATGGGCGCAAATCTTAAAGAAAAGGGGAAAGAGAATATCATATATAGGTGTAACCACAATGAAGGGATAAAACCCCAACGCCACACATTGTGCCACAAAAATTACAGAGTACGAATAAATCCAACCATGATATCGTTAAAATTTACTCAAATCTTATATATCCTACCTTTCAAATGAAAAATGCATTGTACAGGACTGGAACCCGATTAATAGGAAATGACCCAGTTCCTAAAATACATTCAGTTACATTACAAATTTCTCTGCAATATTCAAATATCCTGAGACACAATGTCAAGCCCCTGGTCAAACCTTAAGTGACCATTATTTCTCCCAAAGTGGATTGGTAAGCCAAATGCTTACGGGAGCTTCCTTCGAAACCAGGACAAGACGCATACACATCCACACAAAGTCACTAGAGGCAGGATAATGGGGGTTTGTTGAACTTACCATTACCCTAGTCTCATTGGCAGAGCTTCGACTCACCACAGCTTCTACATCCACGTCTCTTTGTCAACTATCGCCATACAGAAAGCCACCAGTTAGAAACTCTATGAATTGGCAACGAGTAAGCACGAAACCACAAGGTAAGGAATTTAACTCACCAGTTAAGATTATGGTGCCCACGCTCCGACGAGTGTCATAGCCACCATGTGCACTGACCACGAGCATCGCTCGGGTCAGGGTACCACCATCATCTCACAGTCAAGAGAAGTGCAAAACCAGGGAAGTAAAACAAAATCGCAAACAGAGGCTAAAGCCAACGAAAACCTAGCTAATACCAAACCCTCGGTGACAGGCTGTCCTCTAACATACATTGAAAGCATAGTTATTTCCCCACTAACCACATTTTAGTGGAGGCTCGATTTGTTATAAAGGGACTATAGTTTAGTCGTGCCCCCTTTAAGCCACATTGCACTTCATTCAAATTACATAGAATGGTTCATAACCCTTTCCATGGAGATTTGGGCCATTCGCTTAGGATAGAATAATTATGGAGTTTATACCTGCAGAAAGACAAATTCAATGGATGACATTAGAAAATTCCTAAGTAAGTTCAACAAACCGCCAAAGCTTACCCATACCCCAGGGCAACCCTGTCGGGGTATGTAATTACCTCATCCGGATTGTTACGTCACCCACCTTAGGATCAAACAGCAACAAAGGAGCATATCACCTGGAAGTACCATTTAAACATTCACAATTTCAATCACATAAGTTATAAATCCATAAAAATCTATGTTCTACCTTGTATTAGTCTTACGGTTGTACTTCAAAAACTAGATAGGATATTGTTTCAACCCGCTTCTACAGACTTTGAAAATCAAACTTTAAGAAGACTATGTTTTGAAAAGATATTAGACTTATATAGTTTATATTGTGCAAATATGGATGCACTTAATTGGAATTGAATTAACATGTGAATTATTTCTCAATTAAATAGCAAATGTTGCAAACAGGAAAAATTTAAAAATGTTGCCATTTCAGGACATTACAAGTGGTATCAAAGCAAGCTACAAACACTAAGTGACCTATTGGGCTCACTACCAACCATAGCTGCAAATATAGGAAAGTGTTTAAAATGTTGTATTATGTTTTTACAAAAATATATGACTGACAGATTGTTTTTGGAACTCACCAGCAGTAGTAGGAGCAAATACTTATATAAATTCTAGGTACAGGAAGCAGCAAGAAAATGAATGCAGAACAAGGCAGCAGTGTATGAGGCAATCTAGATTCCCCACCACGAGAGCAAGAAATTGTGGTGGAGCTCAACTCAAATTTGGAAAATTCCATGCACCAAATAGAGGCAGAATTCCAGAGTTTCAAGGATGAGAATATGCAAGAAAGAAGGGAACAATGGGCTATAAATGAAGCCTTACTCCAAAGTCTAACAGGGGAAAAACCCCCTGGACATCCTACTCTATCTGTCAACTCTCTTGACCCCAAGAAAGCAGGAAATGAAAAAACATAAGGTCAAGCAGAACATAAATGAGAACTATTGGAAGAGTACTGTAAGAGCTCTTCCAATGACAACGGTTCTCCACCTCCTTGCAAGAAAAGGAGGAAGAACGATGAAAGATTACAAGGGGAGTTAAGAAATATAAGAACCCCAACTTATGAAGGGGAAGTAAACTCAGGAGAAAAGGCTGAAGAATGGTTATTATGGATGAACAAATACTTTAAGGTTCATAATACTCCAGCGAGATGCAAGATCGACTAGCCATATACAACTTAAATGGAAAAGCTGCCAGATGGTGGCGGGACTTAAAACACACTAAGGGACAAGAGCTGGGAGACATGGGATGGGACACTTTCAGCAGAATATGTCAGGACAAATATATGTCTAAAATATTCTTCGATAAGAAGATAAAAGAATTTCATGAGCTGAAAATGGGTTCCCTGACTATGGAAGCTTTCATAAATCGATTCTTAGACTTGTTGCACTATGTTCCTTATATTAAGGATGAGAAGGTGAAAATCCAACAGTTCTTGGGTGGGCTGCCACCAAACTTTAGAGAGAAGATAGAATTCGACATGCCCAAAACCCTTGACATAACCCTACATAAGGCCAGGCTGTGCTATGAGCACAAGCAGCCAGGGAACGACAACATCAACAGAAATAGAAACATATTTAGGACTTTCTCACACAACCCCAGACCAGGTTTTAGACCCCCACCTTTTTAGAAACATAACAATAGTTTTCCACCCCACAGAGGTTTCAGTCGGCCCCAAGCTCGACCAATTGGTATTTTCATTCTCTTAACATTGTTGGTCGACTCATCCTCCTCAATTATGTGTTATGAGGTATGTGTTATTACATCTCCTCCATCTTCTCTTCTCCCAAAATATTTTTGAATGAAATTAGATACTTGCAGAGGAATTTCCTTTGGGGAGGAACCCAAGAAAAGAAGACGAAGTGGGCCCTAGTATCCTGGGAAACAGGAATTCATTTTGGGAAGAGATTCAATCTAGAAAGATAATGTCCCATGACAGAGAGAACATTATTCATTGAGGACATAAAAGAAAAGGGACGTTCATGTAATGTCCCTAAAAACAGTAAAAATTAAAAAAAATTCACTTACTACTAACATTGCCTAACAAATAATGTATTGCAAATTAACATCAGTACTGGGAAGTTATATCGCTTTTTGTTTGAAGCAATGAGAAACTATGTTTTAAGATATTTGGTCTTACAATTTAGGGCTCTTGCAGAAGCGATGAAGTGTGGTAGTTTTGATGTGATTAGCATTGTCATTGAAAATTTAAAGCTAGTATAATACTTTAAGGTTTCTCTTTAAGTACTCCACTTTTAAAACTTAGATGTATGTTCATTTTATTTAAATGTTTAAATTGGTTTGTCTCATTAAATTCGGGCCTGGTGGACTTTATGAGAAGGGTATGAGTGCCCCTGGGGTCTTGGTGTTGGTAGTCTTACTACCGGTGGAGCTACCGAGAGGTAAGGAATGAGCATTGGATCTAACCTGGGCTTACTTACCAAACTTTCTAATGCACTATTTGAAACATGTTCTTGCAGGTATAAAACGAAGCTCCTCCCTAAACTACCTAGCATGATCTAGTTCTATGAATCAAAGAAAAATTCCAAGGGATAACTTTGAATGTGATGTGGAATAAAATACATGGTGTGGCACCACCATGACCCAAACTATGGTGTTTAAATATAATTTGAAGCACTTGCCAAACCATAGCTTTTGGTTAAACATTGGGACGCTAGTGGAGGTTTGGTGGTAGCTTTAATGCTACATGTGACCTTCACGTGACTTGATGCCAGCTGGAAGGAGGGTTACGTTTCATTTGGTAAAACACGACTGTGTCTTGTCATTTCGCTGTTTTGGCCTAAAGGGTCAGTGTTGGCAGGGTAACTCATTCCATACTTTTAGTGGTTTTGTTCTCCATTCTTGCTGCAAAAGATCGTATATCCTATATCTAACTCATGTTTGTTTGTCGTTTGGAGGACAAGTGAGGAAGTAGGAGTATCTCTTGCGTCAGGTTCCAATAAGTGACAAGAATATTGGAATGTTGGCGTAACACTCGTAAGCCGTGATCCTCCCAATCTTATTCCTTCCTTTCGCACGTATGGTTTTCCCCGCTTGGTAGCTTTGAGCTCTGATATAAAATAACTTCATTGAGTCCTTTGGCTTATTATAACTGAATCAAAGTTCCAATGGGTCACCTTTGGTTTGACCAGTAGCTGGAAGGAGAACGATTCTAAAGAAATTGATTCGGATTAAATGGGATTTTGATCCTAGTCAATGTTTACGATGTTTTTATTTTGTTTGATGAAGGGATAAACCCTTGAGGGTTTCCTCCTTGTTGTTGCAGTTGAAAGTGAAGCTCTGTAAAAATCCTTAAATGTTTTTAAATGGGAAAATTCCCACAGCGTGTAATTTTGGGGTTTTGTAAAAAATTTTGGTATTTTGATTTTTACCTGCATTTCATACTGAGTATGTAATGGAAAAGCTCTTTGTTGAAGTATTGGATACTTATGTCAGTTTTGTTTTTAAGATTTTTAGGCGCAGGGTTTAATCGTGTCAGTGGCAAAGACAAAGATCTCTAAATGTCCTGGTAATTTCTAATGTGTACAGGCTCTACACTTTAGTTTTGGCATGAAGAAATTTCTATTGATAATAATGTGAATACGAATTGTTAAGGGTGTAGCTCTGTTTTTGAATGTTTGTTGGCTAGTGGATGGCTTTGTTGGTTGTGGAGCTAGATCTTCTAGTCTCATAGATGATATTGTATTAGCCGTGTTTGTACCCTAGTTCTATATGATATGTAGGTGGACTGTACACTCACCCCAGCGGGGACCATCCCCCTTGGCTGGGGGGTCCGGGGGCCAGCGGGGGTTCGGGGGCAACGCCCCCGAAGAAAATTTTTGGGGCTGTTTTCGCCAGCTGTTTTGCGGGCCCATGGTTTTGGGTATCCTGTGGTATTTTCCCATTGTATTTCCCTTATAAAAGAAGGACATTGTAATACGGCTAGGGTTGATGTATTAGGTTTTATGCATTGTAAAGATCTTTGAGATCTGGAGAGAGACTGTAAAACAGAGAAGAGGAAGTGCAGCGGTTGTGCTGCAGGTTGTATCCCTTCGACTTGCTGGACGGTAATAATAATAAGGACTGGAAAATTCAGTGTGGACGTAGCCCAAGTTGGGTGAACCACGATATATCTGTGTCTCTCTTGTAATGTGTATGTGTGATTATATTTGCATTTCTGTTTATTGTTCTTGCTCTGCGATCCTGTTTTTCTAACAGGCTTTTGTCTAAATGATGTACTTAACTCTTTGTATCTTGATTTTATTTTAATGGAAGATTGTTTAATGAAATCGTGGTGTTAGAAAAATGCATTGATCTCTGTCAGAAATGTTGGGGTTTAATCCCAGTTTAAGTTGTACTTCTGATAAGGAGAAAAGTGAATTTATTTGGAAACCCTTGATAGAGAAATTGTTCTTGGTAGTTGTTTGGTTGGAAGTTTATTATGTTTTAAAACGTTGCTAAAGGGTTTTGATATCTCAACCTGCGTTTATTTTATTTCTTTTAAAAGGATAAAGAGAAGGACTGAGTTGACTACATTGGCTTTATGAAGGCCATCGTGAGTCCTGTTTTGTGATTCTAAATGTTAGTTGTACATTTGATTTCTTTGTTGTTGAGAAGGATTGAAATGCTAAAACACCCTAGATAAGGAATTCATATTAGTTTGTTTGTTTTGGAAAGTTATAGGTACCGTGGGTGTTTTGCTTTATGTTGTAGGTTTAGAATAAACCAACAATCCTAAAAATGCTATGTTGATGAATAGCCTCGAAGTTCTTGACCCGCGTTAAACTGTTTATCTCTTGCAATTGCCTGAGTTTTGTCTTAATGGATAAAAGGTTAAACCCTAGCTTGATAATATAAATGTACAGCATGAGAGTTTGAAAATAATAATGTGATTTTGTTTGTGGAGATTAAAGGTTCAGATATCGACATTACTAAATAAAATTTTGAAATTAGGAATTATACCTATATAGGTATCTAACACAAGCTAGCTAGGCTAACCCTGCTAGATCCTTGAAAGATTTAGGGAAGAAGCTTGAATTCAATGGAAATATTAAATGAATTTCATCCTAAAATGTAAACCCTGAGAGCCCATGCCAATTCGCCCTTGCTCCATAAAAGAAAAAGAAATAAAATTATAACGTACAGAAACATGAATGCTGCATAATAATTCCAACTTTAAATTTCTAAATCTAATTGAATTGTGTGAAAATTTGTAGTTCGTACCTGGTTCTTGAAGCTTGATATTCCCTTGCATAACCCACACACTCAAACACTAGTTAATGGAAAAATGTATGGACCTAGCTGACCTGTAGGATGATCTTTAACTTAATAACTTTGGGACTACCATGTTCCTCCCAACCATGACCCTTAGACAATTCATGGTTCTAACTGGATCCCCCCGAGCTGGTTCCAACATGCAATAAGAGAAGTAGGTGCCCTAGGGTAAGTTGTTGATCAGATCTAGAAAATATAGTAGGATGCTTCAGTTTTGCAGAATAATTCTATTCTATTACCATAAGAGAATAATAGTAAAAAAGACGATCCCTCTCTTGGGATCTACCCTTCTTTATATAGGTGAGTTTTGTTTGGAATATAGTTGTTTGAGTTTAAATAAAAATATTCAGTTTTTAATTTAATTTGAATTATAATATCTAAGAAATATATTTTATTAATTATTTACTCCTAATTTATCTAGGACCTTTATTTTGTTATATATTTAGATGTATCTTAAGTTAGCTCATAAATAATAATAATATTTATTAATTATATTAATAGTAATAACAAATATGAGAACTATCTCATGCATAACCTTTATGCATGTTATAAGAAATAAATCTAATTATTCAATAATTAATTATGGTAACTCTTTGATTTAATTATGTACATACCATAATAATTCTTTTAAATATTAAGTAGAAGGTCCAACTCTCTTTGGACAGAGTCTTTTGGTAAGCTTGGATAGTTGGCTAGGTTAGGTACCTCTAGGTCTCTCTCTTGCATGTTGGATTCCCTCGTTTAACATGGTAGTTCCCGCAGTCCTTGATGATAGATAGAAATGGATTCATTTAACCAATTTGAATAAATGTGACGAATAGAAGTGCTATTCAGAGTACTTCACTTTTAAAACTTAGATGTATGTTCATTTTATTTAAATGTTTAAATTGGTTTGTCTCATTAAATTCGGGCCTAGTGGACTTTATGAGAAGGGTATGAGTGCCCCTGGGGTCTTGGTGTTGGTAGTATTACTACCGGCGGAGCTAACGAGAGGTAAGGAATGAGCATTGGATCTAACCTGGGCTTACTTAGCAGACTTGCTAATGCACTATTTGAAATATGTTCTTGCAGGCATAAAACGAAGCTCCTCCCTAAACTATCTAGCATGATATAGTTCTATGAATCAAAGAAAAATTCCAAGGGATAACTTTGAATGTGCTATGGAATAAAATACATGGTGTGGCACCACCATGACCCAAACTATGGTGTTTAAATATAATTTGAAGCACTTCCCAAACCATAGCTTTTGGTTAAACATTGGGACACTAGTGGAGGTTTGGTGGTAGCTTTCATGCTACATGTGACCTTCACGTGACTTGATGCCAGCTGGAAGGAGGGTTACGTTTCATTTGGTAAAACACGACTGTGTCTTGTCATTTCACTGTTTTGGCCTAAAGGGTCAATGTTGGCAGGGTATGGTTATGTTTAGGATATGACCTGAGCTATGCTCATGGTTAGTGCAGTCGCAACTGAGATGATATGGAGATGGAGGGTGTTATAATTTCTTTGACAGGTAACTCATTCCATACTTTTAATGGTTTTGTTCTCCATTCTTGCTGCAAAAGATCGTATATCCTATAGCTAACTCATGTTTGTTTGTGGTTTGGATGACAGGTGAGGAAGTAGGAGTATCTCTTGCGTCGGGTTCCAATAAGTGACAGGAATATTGGAATGTTGGCGTAACACTCGGAAGCCGTGATCCTCCCAATCTTATTCCTGCCTTTCGCACCTATGGTTTTCCCCACTTGGTAGCTTTGAGCTCTGTTATAAAATAACTTCATTGAGTCCTTTGGCTTACTATAACTGAATCGAAGTTCCAATGGGTCACCTTTGGTTTGACTAGTAGCTGGAAGGAGAACGATTCTAAAGAAATTGATTCGGATTAAATGGGATTTTGATCCTTGTCAATGTTTACGATGTTTTTATTTTGTTTGATGAAGGGATAAACCCTTGAGGGTTTCCTCCTTGTTGTCGAAGTCGAAAGTGAAGCTCTGTAAAAATACTTAAATGTTTTTAAATGGGAAAATTCGCACAGCGTGTAATTTTGGGGTTTTGTAAAATATATTGGTATTTGGATTTTTACATGCATTTCATACTGAGTATGTAATGGAAAAGCTCTCTGTTGAAGTATTGGATACTTTTGTCAGTTTTGTTTTTAAGATTTTTAGGCGTGGGGTTTAATCGTGTCAGTGGCAAAGACAAAGATCTCTAAATGTCCTGGTAATTTCTAATGTGTACAGGCTCTATGCTTTAGTTTTTGCATGAAGAAATTTCTATTGATAATCATGTGAATACGAATCGTTAAGGGTGTAGCTCTGTTTTTGAATGTTTGTTGGCTAGTGGATGGCTTCTGTCTAAATGATGTACTTAACTCTCTGTATCTTGATTTTATTTTAATGGAAGATTGTTTAATGAAATCACGGTGTTAGAAAAATGCATTGATCTCTGTCAGAAATGTTGGGGTTTCATCCCAGTTTAAGTTGTACTTCTGATAAGGAGAAAAGTGAATTTATTTGGAAACCCTTGACAGAGAAATTGTTCTTGGTAGTTGTTTGGTTGGAAGTTTATTAAGTTTTAAAACATTGCTAAAGGGTTTTGATATCTCAACCTGCGTTTATTTTATTTCTTTTAAAAGGATAAAGAGATGGACTGAGTTGACTACATTGGCTTTATGAAGGCCATCGTGAGTCCTGTTTTGTGATTCTAAATGTTAGTTGTACATTTGATTTCTTTGTTGTTGAGAAGGATTGAAATGCTAAAACACCCTAGATAGGGAATTCATATTAGTTTGTTTGTTTTGGAAAGTTATAGGTACCGTGGGTGTTTTGCTTTATGTTGTAGGTTTAGAATAAACCAACAATCCTAAAAATGCTATGTTGATGAATAGCCTCGAAGTTCTTGACCCGCGTTAAATTGTTTATCTCTTGCAATTGCCTTTGTTTTGTCTTAATGGATAAAAGGTTAAACCCTAGCTTGATAATATAAATGTACAGCATGAGAGTTTGAAAATAATAATATGATTTCGTTTGTGGAGATTAAAGGTTCAGATATCGACATTACTAAATCAAAGTTTTGAAATTAGGAATTATACCTATATAGGTATCTAACACAAGCTTGCTAGGCTAGCCTTGCTAGATCCTTGAAATATTTAGGGAAGAAGCTTGAATTTAATGGAAATATTAAATGAATTTCATCCTAAAATGTAAACCCTGAGAGCCCATGCCAATTCGTCCTTGCTCCATAAAAGAAAAAGAAATAAAATTATAATGTACAGAAACATGAATGCTGCATAATAATTCCAACTTTAAATTTCTAAATCTAATTGAATTGTGTGAAAATTTGTAGTTCATACCTGGTTCTTGAAGCTTGATATTCCCTTGCATAACCCACACACTCAAACACTAGTTAATGGAAAAATGTATGGACCTAGCTGACCTGTAGGATGATCTTTAACTTAATAACTTTGGGACTACCATGTTCCTCCCAACCATGACCCTTAGACAATTCATGGTTCTAACTGGATCCCCCCGAGCTGGTTCCAACATGCAATAAGAGAAGTAGGTGCCCTAGGGTAAGTTGTTGATCAGATCTAGAAAATATAGTAGGATGCTTCAGTTCTGCAGAATAATTCTATTCTATTACCATAAGAGAATAATAGTAAAAAAGATGATCCCTCTCTTGGGATCTACCCTTCTTTATATAGGTGAGTTTTGTTTGGAATATAGTTGTTTGAGTTTAAATAATAATATTCAGTTTTTAATTTAATTTGAATTATAATATCTAAGAAATATATTTTATTAATTATTTACTCCTAATTTATCTAGGACCTTTATTTTGTTATATATTTAGATGTATCTTAAGTTAGCTCATAAATAATAATAATATTTATTAATTATATTAATAGTAATAACAAATATGAGAACTATCTCATGCATAACCTTTATGCATGTTATAAGAAATAAATCTAATTATTCAATAATTAATTATGGTAACTCTTTGATTTAATTATGTACATACCATAATAATTCTTTTAAATATTAAGTAGAAGGTCCAACTCTCTTTGGACAGAGTCTTTTGGTAAGCTTGGATAGTTGGCTAGGTTAGGTACCTCTAGGTCTCTCTCTTGCATGTTGGATTCCCTCGTTTAACATGGTATTTCCCGCAGTCCTTGATGATAGATAGAAATGGATTCATTTAACCAATTTAAATAAATGTGACGAATAGAAGTGCTATTCAGAGTACTTCACTTTTAAAACTTAGATGTATGTTCATTTTATTTAAATGTTTAAATTGGTTTGTCTCATTAAATTCGGGCCTAGTGGACTTTATGAGAAGGGTATGAGTGCCCCTGGGGTCTTGGTGTTGGTAGTATTACTACCGGCGGAGCTAACGAGAGGTAAGGAATGAGCATTGGATCTAACCTGGGCTTACTTAGCAGACTTGCTAATGCACTATTTGAAATATGTTCTTGCAGGCATAAAACGAAGCTCCTCCCTAAACTATCTAGCATGATATAGTTCTATGAATCAAAGAAAAATTCCAAGGGATAACTTTGAATGTGCTATGGAATAAAATACATGGTGTGGCACCACCATGACCCAAACTATGGTGTTTAAATATAATTTGAAGCACTTCCCAAACCATAGCTTTTGGTTAAACATTGGGACACTAGTGGAGGTTTGGTGGTAGCTTTCATGCTACATGTGACCTTCACGTGACTTGATGCCAGCTGGAAGGAGGGTTACATTTCATTTGGTAAAACACGACTGTGTCTTGTCATTTCACTGTTTTGGCCTAAAGGGTCAATGTTGGCAGGGTATGGTTATGTTTAGGATATGACCTGAGCTATGCTCATGGTTAGTGCAGTCGCAACTGAGATGATATGGAGATGGAGGGTGTTATAATTTCTTTGACAGGTAACTCATTCCATACTTTTAATGGTTTTGTTCTCCATTCTTGCTGCAAAAGATCGTATATCCTATATCTAACTCATGTTTGTTTGTGGTTTGGATGACAGGTGAGGAAGTAGGAGTATCTCTTGCGTCGGGTTCCAATAAGTGACAGGAATATTGGAATGTTGGCGTAACACTCGGAAGCCGTGATCCTCCCAATCTTATTCCTGCCTTTCGCACCTATGGTTTTCCCCACTTGGTAGCTTTGAGCTCTGTTATAAAATAACTTCATTGAGTCCTTTGGCTTACTATAACTGAATCGAAGTTCCAATGGGTCACCTTTGGTTTGACTAGTAGCTGGAAGGAGAACGATTCTAAAGAAATTGATTCGGATTAAATGGGATTTTGATCCTTGTCAATGTTTACGATGTTTTTATTTTGTTTGATGAAGGGATAAACCCTTGAGGGTTTCCTCCTTGTTGTCGAAGTCGAAAGTGAAGCTCTGTAAAAATACTTAAATGTTTTTAAATGGGAAAATTCGCACAGCGTGTAATTTTGGGGTTTTGTAAAATATATTGGTATTTGGATTTTTACATGCATTTCATACTGAGTATGTAATGGAAAAGCTCTCTGTTGAAGTATTGGATACTTTTGTCAGTTTTGTTTTTAAGATTTTTAGGCGTGGGGTTTAATCGTGTCAGTGGCAAAGACAAAGATCTCTAAATGTCCTGGTAATTTCTAATGTGTACAGGCTCTATGCTTTAGTTTTTGCATGAAGAAATTTCTATTGATAATCATGTGAATACGAATCGTTAAGGGTGTAGCTCTGTTTTTGAATGTTTGTTGGCTAGTGGATGGCTTCTGTCTAAATGATGTACTTAACTCTCTGTATCTTGATTTTATTTTAATGGAAGATTGTTTAATGAAATCACGGTGTTAGAAAAATGCATTGATCTCTGTCAGAAATGTTGGGGTTTCATCCCAGTTTAAGTTGTACTTCTGATAAGGAGAAAAGTGAATTTATTTGGAAACCCTTGACAGAGAAATTGTTCTTGGTAGTTGTTTGGTTGGAAGTTTATTAAGTTTTAAAACGTTGCTAAAGGGTTTTGATATCTCAACCTGCGTTTATTTTATTTCTTTTAAAAGGATAAAGAGATGGACTGAGTTGACTACATTGGCTTTATGAAGGCCATCGTGAGTCCTGTTTTGTGATTCTAAATGTTAGTTGTACATTTGATTTCTTTGTTGTTGAGAAGGATTGAAATGCTAAAACACCCTAGATAGGGAATTCATATTAGTTTGTTTGTTTTGGAAAGTTATAGGTACCGTGGGTGTTTTGCTTTATGTTGTAGGTTTAGAATAAACCAACAATCCTAAAAATGCTATGTTGATGAATAGCCTCGAAGTTCTTGACCCGCGTTAAATTGTTTATCTCTTGCAATTGCCTTTGTTTTGTCTTAATGGATAAAAGGTTAAACCCTAGCTTGATAATATAAATGTACAGCATGAGAGTTTGAAAATAATAATATGATTTCGTTTGTGGAGATTAAAGGTTCAGATATCGACATTACTAAATCAAAGTTTTGAAATTAGGAATTATACCTATATAGGTATCTAACACAAGCTAGCTAGGCTAGCCTTGCTAGATCCTTGAAATATTTAGGGAAGAAGCTTGAATTTAATGGAAATATTAAATGAATTTCATCCTAAAATGTAAACCCTGAGAGCCCATGCCAATTCGTCCTTGCTCCATAAAAGAAAAAGAAATAAAATTATAATGTACAGAAACATGAATGCTGCATAATAATTCCAACTTTAAATTTCTAAATCTAATTGAATTGTGTGAAAATTTGTAGTTCATACCTGGTTCTTGAAGCTTGATATTCCCTTGCATAACCCACACACTCAAACACTAGTTAATGGAAAAATGTATGGACCTAGCTGACCTGTAGGATGATCTTTAACTTAATAACTTTGGGACTACCATGTTCCTCCCAACCATGACCCTTAGACAATTCATGGTTCTAACTGGATCCCCCCGAGCTGGTTCCAACATGCAATAAGAGAAGTAGGTGCCCTAGGGTAAGTTGTTGATCAGATCTAGAAAATATAGTAGGATGCTTCAGTTCTGCAGAATAATTCTATTCTATTACCATAAGAGAATAATAGTAAAAAAGATGATCCCTCTCTTGGGATCTACCCTTCTTTATATAGGTGAGTTTTGTTTGGAATATAGTTGTTTGAGTTTAAATAATAATATTCAGTTTTTAATTTAATTTGAATTATAATATCTAAGAAATATATTTTATTAATTATTTACTCCTAATTTATCTAGGACCTTTATTTTGTTATATATTTAGATGTATCTTAAGTTAGCTCATAAATAATAATAATATTTATTAATTATATTAATATTAATAACAAATATGAGAACTATCTCATGCATAACCTTTATGCATGTTATAAGAAATAAATCTAATTATTCAATAATTAATTATGGTAACTCTTTGATTTAATTATGTACATACCATAATAATTCTTTTAAATATTAAGTAGAAGGTCCAACTCTCTTTGGACAGAGTCTTTTGGTAAGCTTGGATAGTTGGCTAGGTTAGGTACCTCTAGGTCTCTCTCTTGCATGTTGGATTCCCTCGTTTAACATGGTATTTCCCGCAGTCCTTGATGATAGATAGAAATGGATTCATTTAACCAATTTAAATAAATGTGACGAATAGAAGTGCTATTCGGAGTACTTCACTTTTAAAACTTAGATGTATGTTCATTTTATTTAAATGTTTAAATTGGTTTGTCTCATTAAATTCGGGCCTAGTGGACTTTATGAGAAGGGTATGAGTGCCCCTGGGGTCTTGGTGTTGGTAGTATTACTACCGGCGGAGCTAACGAGAGGTAAGGAATGAGCATTGGATCTAACCTGGGCTTACTTAGCAGACTTGCTAATGCACTATTTGAAATATGTTCTTGCAGGCATAAAACGAAGCTCCTCCCTAAACTATCTAGCATGATATAGTTCTATGAATCAAAGAAAAATTCCAAGGGATAACTTTGAATGTGCTATGGAATAAAATACATGGTGTGGCACCACCATGACCCAAACTATGGTGTTTAAATATAATTTGAAGCACTTCCCAAACCATAGCTTTTGGTTAAACATTGGGACACTAGTGGAGGTTTGGTGGTAGCTTTCATGCTACATGTGACCTTCACGTGACTTGATGCCAGCTGGAAGGAGGGTTACGTTTCATTTGGTAAAAACACGACTGTGTCTTGTCATTTCACTGTTTTGGCCTAAAGGGTCAATGTTGGCAGGGTATGGTTATGTTTAGGATATGACCTGAGCTATGCTCATGGTTAGTGCAGTCGCAACTGAGATGATATGGAGATGGAGGGTGTTATAATTTCTTTGACAGGTAACTCATTCCATACTTTTAATGGTTTTGTTCTCCATTCTTGCTGCAAAAGATCGTATATCCTATATCTAACTCATGTTTGTTTGTGGTTTGGATGACAGGTGAGGAAGTAGGAGTATCTCTTGCGTCGGGTTCCAATAAGTGACAGGAATATTGGAATGTTGGCGTAACACTCGGAAGCCGTGATCCTCCCAATCTTATTCCTGCCTTTCGCACCTATGGTTTTCCCCACTTGGTAGCTTTGAGCTCTGTTATAAAATAACTTCATTGAGTCCTTTGGCTTACTATAACTGAATCGAAGTTCCAATGGGTCACCTTTGGTTTGACTAGTAGCTGGAAGGAGAACGATTCTAAAGAAATTGATTCGGATTAAATGGGATTTTGATCCTTGTCAATGTTTACGATGTTTTTATTTTGTTTGATGAAGGGATAAACCCTTGAGGGTTTCCTCCTTGTTGTCGAAGTCGAAAGTGAAGCTCTGTAAAAATACTTAAATGTTTTTAAATGGGAAAATTCGCACAGCGTGTAATTTTGGGGTTTTGTAAAATATATTGGTATTTGGATTTTTACCTGCATTTCATACTGAGTATGTAATGGAAAAGCTCTCTGTTGAAGTATTGGATACTTTTGTCAGTTTTGTTTTTAAGATTTTTAGGCGTGGGGTTTAATCGTGTCAGTGGCAAAGACAAAGATCTCTAAATGTCCTGGTAATTTCTAATGTGTACAGGCTCTATGCTTTAGTTTTTGCATGAAGAAATTTCTATTGATAATCATGTGAATACGAATCGTTAAGGGTGTAGCTCTGTTTTTGAATGTTTGTTGGCTAGTGGATGGCTTCTGTCTAAATGATGTACTTAACTCTCTGTATCTTGATTTTATTTTAATGGAAGATTGTTTAATGAAATCACGGTGTTAGAAAAATGCATTGATCTCTGTCAGAAATGTTGGGGTTTCATCCCAGTTTAAGTTGTACTTCTGATAAGGAGAAAAGTGAATTTATTTGGAAACCCTTGACAGAGAAATTGTTCTTGGTAGTTGTTTGGTTGGAAGTTTATTAAGTTTTAAAACGTTGCTAAAGGGTTTTGATATCTCAACCTGCGTTTATTTTATTTCTTTTAAAAGGATAAAGAGATGGACTGAGTTGACTACATTGGCTTTATGAAGGCCATCGTGAGTCCTGTTTTGTGATTCTAAATGTTAGTTGTACATTTGATTTCTTTGTTGTTGAGAAGGATTGAAATGCTAAAACACCCTAGATAGGGAATTCATATTAGTTTGTTTGTTTTGGAAAGTTATAGGTACCGTGGGTGTTTTGCTTTATGTTGTAGGTTTAGAATAAACCAACAATCCTAAAAATGCTATGTTGATGAATAGCCTCGAAGTTCTTGACCCGCGTTAAATTGTTTATCTCTTGCAATTGCCTTTGTTTTGTCTTAATGGATAAAAGGTTAAACCCTAGCTTGATAATATAAATGTACAGCATGAGAGTTTGAAAATAATAATATGATTTCGTTTGTGGAGATTAAAGGTTCAGATATCGACATTACTAAATCAAAGTTTTGAAATTAGGAATTATACCTATATAGGTATCTAACACAAGCTAGCTAGGCTAGCCTTGCTAGATCCTTGAAATATTTAGGGAAGAAGCTTGAATTTAATGGAAATATTAAATGAATTTCATCCTAAAATGTAAACCCTGAGAGCCCATGCCAATTCGTCCTTGCTCCATAAAAGAAAAAGAAATAAAATTATAATGTACAGAAACATGAATGCTGCATAATAATTCCAACTTTAAATTTCTAAATCTAATTGAATTGTGTGAAAATTTGTAGTTCATACCTGGTTCTTGAAGCTTGATATTCCCTTGCATAACCCACACACTCAAACACTAGTTAATGGAAAAATGTATGGACCTAGCTGACCTGTAGGATGATCTTTAACTTAATAACTTTGGGACTACCATGTTCCTCCCAACCATGACCCTTAGACAATTCATGGTTCTAACTGGATCCCCCCGAGCTGGTTCCAACATGCAATAAGAGAAGTAGGTGCCCTAGGGTAAGTTGTTGATCAGATCTAGAAAATATAGTAGGATGCTTCAGTTTTGCAGAATAATTCTATTCTATTACCATAAGAGAATAATAGTAAAAAAGATGATCCCTCTCTTGGGATCTACCCTTCTTTATATAGGTGAGTTTTGTTTGGAATATAGTTGTTTGAGTTTAAATAATAATATTCAGTTTTTAATTTAATTTGAATTATAATATCTAAGAAATATATTTTATTAATTATTTACTCCTAATTTATCTAGGACCTTTATTTTGTTATATATTTAGATGTATCTTAAGTTAGCTCATAAATAATAATAATATTTATTAATTATATTAATAGTAATAACAAATATGAGAACTATCTCATGCATAACCTTTATGCATGTTATAAGAAATAAATCTAATTATTCAATAATTAATTATGGTAACTCTTTGATTTAATTATGTACATACCATAATAATTCTTTTAAATATTAAGTAGAAGGTCCAACTCTCTTTGGACAGAGTCTTTTGGTAAGCTTGGATAGTTGGCTAGGTTAGGTACCTCTAGGTCTCTCTCTTGCATGTTGGATTCCCTCGTTTAACATGGTAGTTCCCGCAGTCCTTGATGATAGATAGAAACAGATTCATTTAACCAATTTAAATAAATGTGATGAATATAATTTCTGTTCAGAGTCTTCTCGAATCAACACTTTTACGATCAAGTAATCCCGAGTGCTCTTCACAGCTTTAACTCAACACTCTCCCATGGGCGTTACACTAGTGCAATTTCAGAGCATACCGCTCAACACTAGTACTAGAATGTGGTTGTGAAGCACATCTACAATGTACAAATGGCCTCGGATTCGGTATTCACTATCAAGCTTGGAGTGCTCAAGGATTATGCCCAACACTCTACGTACATCGGGGCTTACACCTAGTACGTAATAAAATCCTCTAGGTACATCTGGGCTGATGCCCAGTACATAGCTCATGCGTTTGTTCCTGAGTCCACGCTCAACACATCATATAAAATCAATCATGTAAACCATAACTCTGCACAGAATGTAACAAAAAGATCATCTCAGTATATTACGGTTTGCACCCAATCTCATAATAATACATAAATCAATACATTAGGGCATTCTTGCCTAGTATATAACAATAATCTGCATCAGTCAGGGTCCATGCCCAATATGTAAATCTATAAAATAAATGAATCATGTGCACTAGGGCTTATGCCCAATAATCAAAATAAATCATAGGTGTTGGGACCTTAAGCCCAATATATAACATAAGAAATAGTTAGTCAAAATTCGGGATATTACAGTTCATCCCAAAAGAGGTCTATTTGATATTGGCCAATCACCAATGGGAGAAACAAGAGAATATTTGGAATAAAATCTGGAAGTAAAATCTCTAACCTAAGGTCTCCACTTTCGTCTCGTTGGTTTCTTGGAGAAAAATTCTAACTTGGGATTGAATAATCAAAAGAGCCTTTGAACCCCCATCTATATGCTACGTGTGTATATTTTTTGAAGAGGATGTTGAACACCTTCTCAATCATTGTGCCTTCAGTCAACATTTATGGGACAAAGGAGCTAGCAATTTTCAATAATTTAATTGAAACCGTGTGAGCATCACAGAAAGTTTGGCCAACTGGCGCAAACATATCTCCAACAACAATAACTTAAGCAAAATATTGCAACTCTTTCCAGGTTTTCTTCTATGGGAGATATGGAAAGAAAGAAAACGATGAATCTTCAAAGATTCGAGCCTTTCGTCTGACCATATTTGGAAAATAATTCAGTCAGACATTCATGAGACCATTTTTGTATCCCAATGGTCCTTCGGTGAATGGGACCTTCATGCCCAAGATAGGGCCATTCTTGTTTCTTGGGATCTCAGTTGAAGCCCAAACCAAATTAGTGCTCCCAAGCCACATCTAGACTCTACGCTCTGAGATTCCCTCCTCTTGGTCTCCACTGGAAGAGTGATTTGTGAAGTTAAACTGTGATGGGGATAGTTGGGGCAATCTTCGTCCTATGGGGTTTGGGGTAGTCTTTAAGGATGGAAAAGGTAGAATTCTCAAATTCTTTGTTGGCTCCTTGGGCTTGGAAAGAAATAAGGTAGCAAAGTTAAATGCGATGCTTAAGGGAATTTTCATGTCCCAAATTTGTTATTGGGTCAAAATGGCCTAATCACATTGGCCCTATTCATTAGAGTTTGTCAAATTGATGCTAAAGGTCAAATAATTGCCAAGGAGGAAAATTACTAGTTTCCTAGGTTTGGGGTGGAAGCTTTGGGATTTGGAATAATGGGGATAATAAATGATGTTTGAACATTATAATGGCATAAATATTTAATAAAGGAGATAAATAAATATATACAAGTGAAAATCAAAGTGGCATTTCATCATGAAGACACATAGAGGAAGTGGGACCCACATATGGCTAGATTTCCCCACTACACTTGGCATCATTCTCTCACCAATTCGAATTCAAGGTGAATGGTCACATACTTGGGGGAGTCCAAAAGGTATTATTCATTTCATGACTCATCCAAGGTCGAAATATAGAGGAAGAGTAACTCCCATGGAAGAGGAAGAGGCAATTTGGAGCTAGTGAGACACTTGGGCTAGATTCCCTAGCTCTATGACAACAATGATGAAGATGCTATGACACCTATGACACAAATCAGACCTGAAGGCTGACATATGAAATATATGACATGTCAGGGCTAAAAATAGACTCCAAGAGGGCGCTCAAGGGTGTTAGGGCAGCTAAGATGCTTCCACATGTGATTTGGTGGAAGTGGGAGACTAGGAATTGTTGTACAAGTGGCGTTCTTTGGAATCTCTTCCCAACTTGAGTTGGCATGAGTCTCTTGGAAGGAATTCGACCCATGGAGGACATTAGAAGTTTATAAATGTCAATAACAAAGAATGAAACCAGCTTTTGATGATTTGAGAAAAATTGCATTTGTGAAGAGAGAGCTAGTGGATGACTAGTTTCTTGCCTTAGCCAATTTCGAGGGTGAAAGATTCCCATCCAAGTTGGTGTTTGGAGAGGCCACGTAGGTCTTTCATGGTGCTTTAATGGAGTTTGTATTTTCAGGTAGTAGCTACAAGAAGTTTCATGGTTTGGTTTAGTGCAACACTTTCTCTCCATCGTTTCCAGTTTTGAAGGCATATTCGTGCTCCTTGAGGGAGGGCGTTTTTGGTGAGCTATTGTAATCTTTGGGGGAGCTTCTAATGCCCCATTTATTTTGTAATATGAATTAAATACTCTTTTATTCATCTCCAAAAAGTTTCAGGTCGAAATTCCAAGTAGAAATGTATAAATCTCATTTTTAATGGAAGAACAATGCCATTTCCCCACTACCTTGTTGTGAGCTAATGTATTGATGATGATTTCAAATGGATGGATGATTCTATGATATATTTGTGATAAATATACTGCCATGGATGTCTTCTACAAGTTTCATGTACTGTACTTGAGCATTTGAAGCATTTTTACTCAGTTTAGTTGTATTGGGAGGGGAAATAGTGCCATTTCCCCAAGGGTCGAATTGGAGGTTTTTGCTGTTGAATGTGAGAGAGTTAGAACAGTATTAAAAATCAATTAATGGTGCATATTAGACCTTAATCACATACTTAACACATTATATACCTCTGTTCATAAATTTGTGGGAGTTTGGAGGCATTTGGAAGGCCATTTGCAGTGTTACCCGAGGGGGATTTGATGCACAAATTACTAGTCAAAATTACATATATTGATCAGAATACAAATCAAGTTTGCAGCAGTATTTGGAGGGCCATAAAACATCCCTGAACCTTATATTCAAGTCTAAATACCATTCATACACTCCTACAGAATATTTTGGAGCATTTGGGTTGATTTGGAGGTCAAAACAGTAAAACTAGTCAAAGGTCGAAATTGGAAAAAAAAGTGGAAAATTGGGAATTTTAATAAAATTTGAAAAAGGGATATTACAGTGGTATCAGAGCATGGTCCTTGCACCTGTGTATTAGGTACATACATTCAAGAATAATTGGCAGCCATGTCTTACTATTATGATGAATCCTATGAGTACAATTCTTATGATGAATATGCAGATGCTTATGAGCAATATGAAGCAGAATGTGAATGGTATGAGGAAGAGGTGCCATCATGCAACACTTCTTACAATTTCAAGAGAAATGAAGATTATTCTTATGAATTTAAATCTGATGAATATGAATGTGTCACACCAAACAAGGATAATTCTATGAGTGAGTTCCAAAGATGGAGAGCAAAATATAAAACCTTGTCCCAACAATATCAAAAATATCAAGAATATCTTGCTTCGAGCAAAAATACACAAAATGCCATGTCTTTTGAGTACTATGCTGAACATGTTTTTGAAAATAGGCTCAAAAATGAAGATGTGGAGTCAGTGAAGAAAGGTTTATGCCCTTCTTGTAAGAACCCTTGGAGCGAGTATCATATATGTGTGCATGAAATGATGTCCTCCTTGAGGAGAGCTTTTGAGATTTATTCAAGAAGGGATTCCAAATATACTGATCCTAAGGAAAACAAGGGGCAAAATGAATCAGCTTGCTTAAAGGAGAAAAATGAAGAGACATCACAAGAGCATGAAGAAGATTCTATTGAAAATATGGAAGATCATTTCGAGACACCTTCTAGCTTAGACATGAACCAACGAGCATCTACTGATGGATGCTTAAACTATGAAGGAGTACCTACTGATGGGTGCTCACACCTCTATGTTGGTGACATAGAGATCACTTTTGAAAGTGTTGCTGCAAGCCCAAGTTCCATTAAGCATGATAATGAAGACCTTGTAGCAGTTGAAGAAGAACCAAGATCAACTTCCCCATCACCACTTGAGCTTCATGAAGTTGGTCCAAGCAAAAATGAAGAAGATGAGGAGGTTCATTTGCAAGAGCCTCATTTTCTTGAAGGGTCCTTAAAGATGAATGAAAAGAAGATCCAAGAGTCCCTCAGCATTCTCCATGACACTCAAGCATTGGTGTCAAATTCTTGTTGGAGAGCTACTTCATTGGAGGAAACATCCTTCCTTGAAGATATGGAGAAGATTCAAAGAGAAATGTGCCACATCAAAGGTAATTTCATGTCTTTGATTTTTGATAGAAACCATTTGTTTGAGCTTAATGAATTGTTACATGATGCATACTTGAAGAATAATGAGGATATTCATAAGCTCACAATTCAAAATGAGCAACTTCTTGAAAAGTTGCAAGATACTTGTTTTTCCTCCTATGCTTTAGATTGTCAAATGGTAGATTGTTTGGAGGATTCTCATGACATGGTGGATCATGAGAAATGTGAAAATTTGAATGTTCTTGATGTGTTTGAAGATGAACTTGAAGAGATCCAAACACTTGATGTGGTGGAAGAGAAATTTGAATTGCCTCTTGATGAAGGTTGTGCAATTTTTAAAGAAGAGCATGATTCCTCTACATTGGAACCAAACTATGACAAAGAGTTCACACTTTTGAAGGAGCTGCATGATACTACCCATATGGATCCTCCCCATGATGAAACTTCTGTACTTTTTGATCATTTGGGTGATTTGGTTCATTCTCCTACATCCTACAATTCCATGTTTTGCAACATTAGTCTCAATGAAGTATGGGTGAAAGGGTTATTTTTGATGGTGCCACATGAGGAGTATGGAACTCCTAGATTTACTTTTTATGATGATATGGTTGGATCACATTCTTATTCACATTTGCAGCAGCATACTTTATTACTTTATGATGATGCACATCTACATGGATGCACCTATGATATGCATTTGAGTCACTTGAAGACTCATGGTTTTTCTTGCTCAACACTTGATTCATTTGATGTTGGAGGAACTTCATCCAACACTTGGGTGAATAGATTTATGATTGGAGAACATTTTTGTTGGAAGCCACATACTTTGTTATATCTTTATGATGATCACATTCAGGGATGTATGGGTGAGACTTCTTTGAGTCATTTGAAGTCTCCTTGTTTTTTCTGCTCATTATTTGGTTCAGATTTTAGTGGAGATTCTTCATTCACTTCTTGGATGAAAGACTACATGGCTGAATATTTTGATGCATATCACATCCTTTTGGAGCAGCTTTATAGGACATGGCATCCTCACCTATGTCATTGGAGCAGATTTGATTGGTCACTTGAAGCTTGTATGCACTTGGAAAACGGTGGTCTACTTGCTTGGAGGTATAAGCACTTTCATGATTCTTTGATGAAGCACCTCCTTGATATTAATTTTCATTATGTAGTTATGTACTTTGATGATATATATTTTGTACTCATGATGTTTGGAAGAATGCATATAAGAAAATGGGATCCAGGAATCCTCTTATATGATGGTATGGGTTGGAGAGCACTCTTAATTGTTCGGGTGCAATACAAGCAATGGGACCCTGGAATAATTTTTATCTCATTGGTTTCAAATTTTTTGGGGAAACAAGCAGTATGGGAGATGGATTTCCCCACTTAATAAAGTGATTTTTATCAGAGTAGTGCAGCAGCAAGCATGTTGGTTCCTCTCTAAAATCTTCATGGAAACTCAAAGACTCAAGGTTGGGCAATTCAATGGCAACTTCAAAGAATTATACAGAAAGCAGGTTCTTCAACACCGATGTTTAAAATTGCTTGAGGACAAGAAATATTGGGAAGGGAGGATTTGTCATGTCCCAAATTTGTTATTGGGTCAAAATGGCCTAATCACATTGGCCCTATTCATTAGAGTTTGTCAAATTGATGCTAAAGGTCAAATAATTGCCAAGGAGGAAAATTACTAGTTTCCTAGGTTTGGGGTGGAAGCTTTGGGATTTGGAATAATGGGGATAATAAATGATGTTTGAACATTAGAATGACATAAATATTTAATAAAGGAGATAAATAAATATATACAAGTGAAAATCAAAGTGGCATTTCATCATGAAGACACATAGAGGAAGTGGGACCCACATATGGCTAGATTTCCCCACTACACTTGGCATCATTCTCTCACCAATTCGAATTCAAGGTGAATGGTAACATACTTGGGGGAGTCCAAAAGGTATTATTCATTTCATGACTCATCCAAGGTCGAAATATAGAGGAAGAGTAACTCCCATGGAAGAGGAAGAGGCAATTTGGAGCTAGTGAGACACTTGGGCTAGATTCCCTAGCTCTATGACAACAATGATGAAGATGCTATGACACCTATGACACAAATCAGACCTGAAGGCTGACATATGAAATATATGACATGTCAGGGCTAAAAATAGACTCCAAGAGGGCGCTCAAGGGTGTTAGGGCAGCTAAGATGCTTCCACATGTGATTTGGTGGAAGTGGGAGACTAGGAATTGTTGTACAAGTGGCGTTCTTTGGAATCTCTTCCCAACTTGAGTTGGCATGAGTCTCTTGGAAGGAATTCGACCCATGGAGGACATTAGAAGTTTATAAATGTCAATAACAAAGAATGAAACCAGCTTTTGATGATTTGAGAAAAATTGCATTTGTGAAGAGAGAGCTAGTGGATGACTAGTTTCTTGCCTTAGCCAATTTCGAGGGTGAAAGATTCCCATCCAAGTTGGTGTTTGGAGAGGCCACTCAGGTCTTTCATGGTGCTTTAATGAAGTTTGTATTTGCAGGTAGCAGCTACAGGAAGTTTCATGGTTTGGTTTAGTGCAGCACTTTCTCTCCACCGTTTCCAGTTTTGAAGGCATATTCGTGCTCCTTGAGGGAGGGCGTTTTTGGTGAGATATTGTACTATTTGGGGGAGCTTATAATGCCCCATTTCTTTTGTAATATGAATTAAATACTCTGTTCTTCATCTCCAAAAAGTTTCAGGTCGAAATTCCAAGTAGAAATGTATAAATCTCATTTTTAATGGAAGAACAATGCCATTTCCCCACTACCTTGTTGTGAGCTAATGTATTGATGATGATTTCGAATGGATGGATGATTCTCTGATATATTTGTGATAAATATACTGCCATGGATGTCTTCTACAAGTTTCATGTACTGTACTTGAGCATTTGAAGCATTTTTACTCAGTTTAGTTGTATTGGGAGGTGAAATAGTGCCATTTCCCCAAGGGTCGAATTGGGGGTTTTTGCTGTTGAATGTGAGAGAGTTAGAACAGTATTAAAAATCAATTAATGGTGCATATTAGACCTTAATCACATACTTAACACATTATATACCTATGTTCATAAATTTGTGGGAGTTTGGAGGCATTTGGAAGGCCATTTGCAGTGTTACCCGAGGGGGATTTGATGCACAAATTACTAGTCAAAATTACATATATTGATCAGAATACAAATCAAGTTTGCAGCAGTATTTGGAGGGACATAAAACATCCCTGAACCTTATATTCAAGTCTAAATACCATTCATACACTCCTACAGAAGATTTGGGAGCATTTGGGTTGATTTGGAGGTCAAAACAGTAAAACTAGTCAAAGGTCGAAATTGGAAAAAAAAGTGGAAAATTGGGCATTTTAATAAAATTTGAAAATGGGATATTACAGGAATCCAAATTGCAAATGAAGCCAGATACAAAAAAAAATAGTTGAGGGAGACTCCAAGCTTATGGTGTAGATTCTAAATCAACTTTTCAATGCTTCTAGTATTAGCATAAACAATCCGATTTGGAGACTTGCTACTGAATTGGAAGATCTTGCTGCCAATATTCACAATTCCCATGCTCTCTTGCCTCACCATGTTCGAAGAGATTCCAACAAGCTTGTAGACTGGTTGGAAAATTGGGGGTTGAATCAATTGTGGGAGTAATGCAACTAATCATGGTTAGATAATGTGAGTCCCATACTCAAAGAGGAATGTCCTAGGACCAATAATTAGGACACACACCCCCATGATGGGTTCCATCTTAATGATCAACCAAGCAGGGAACAGGGGCACTTGGACGGATGATGGGTGTGATTGGAAAGGTGGGTCAATAGGTTGTTGTCCCCACCTGTCAAGCAGTCATGCGACAAGAAAGGTCATTATGAACCAAATTATAGATGAGTACGACATTTGGCTTGGTGAAGGGGTATTGGTACATATATTTGTATATTCACTTTTGTGGGATTTCATGTCTCTTCATGATAATTTCCACCACAATGGACGAAGGGCTTGTGATTTGGTGTCCCCCCTTCATAGGAGCAGTCATTGTGGAGACCATCTTTGCATCCACGTTATTGAATTTGTTTATATTTTCCATTCCTACTAGGATATATCCTTCCTAAGAAAAAAAAAAATTGTGGTCTCAATGGAGGACAATGGCCTTCATGCTGGTTTCACAGTGCTGGAAGCTTTAGTATGGCTCGCACAAAGACTACCAACCATAGGACTACAAATGGCATTAAGCGCTCTCACAGGGCATGAGCACAGAGGGAGATGGAGAATGCGAAAGGATTATTCGAAGCATCAGTTAGTCACAAGGATCACAGTCGTCCTGAGCTTATGGAGAAACAAATTTGTTGGGAGAAGCAACACCCCAATGCACAAAAGATCATGGATGAATTTGGGGGATTAGTTGAAGATTCGTGCTCCTCCAGAACACGTGATACAAGGAATACGAAAAGCATGGGAATGTATTGGACTATAAAATCTCTCTTAAGCATGGAAATGGATGACTGTGTGTAGGGTAAATTTTAGGAAGAAATGAAGAGCCCCTTGGTGGCTACAAAAATTACTATCCTCGAAGAGGATATGCATCATCTTGCATGCAACCAGGTTATTGCTGAAGAGCAAGTGAATGAAAAATTGGGTGCATTGGCTTGTGAGCTAATATAGCTACATGTGTCTTGTCCTTTAGCCCCACAACTTGTGTTTCGTCATCATGCTATTGCGCATGCTACCAAAGAGAGAATAAAAAGACCCATCCTATGTTATAGTTTCTTATGAGGACTAATATCAACTCCATCTAGGTTCAATTTTATCTCTTTTTCTATGTTTGCCCTCATTTTCATTTTTGTGGGCCATAACCCCTTCCCTATGGGGGATCCTTATGATTATATAGTTTCCAAATTAAACTTTGACTCTCAAACCCAAGCAGGCTTAGTCGTTACAGACACAAATATTTAGTCGCTACAATCTTAGATCTTTTTCCATGACCATGATATCTAGACACTGCATACAAAAGACTGCTTTGTTATGTACAAATTTCCTCACTTTTAGTTTAATATAATGTCGAACTTTAAAAAAAAACAAAAAAATTAGAACGATAAAAGATACATATTCTACTATGCCCACTCAAATATGTGTTAAAAAACAATCCTTATGGTAAGATAGTCAAACACTTTCCCTCATATAAACAAGGAGTTTTATTATGCTAGTAAACTTAAACTTAAAGTAATTTAGTGATAAAACCCAACCCCAACATTTAACTTGAAGTTATATTGTTTGTATGATAACATCTCATGTAAAATATTGAGGGAGTCTACTCTATTTATTTTATGTTTTGGATTTTGCGGTAGTTTTTTTGGAAACCATGTATTTTTTTTGCTAAAATCTAAATTGGAAGCATTTAAATTGTGTTTTTGAATGCATAAATGGATTCAACACCCTCACGTTATGCAATTTCCACAACTAATATATGTGACTAAGATTTTTTTGAAGATATCCAATTAAATCCAATATACCCACGTACAATATTGTATTTATTGGTTTCCGAAATAATAATTATTAAATTAATTTTGCATCATTGTCTCCACCCATTCCATTTATAATTGAAGTTACTATCTCAAATTCCAAATTACAATAATTTTCACTTTTACTTCCACTTCTTACCTTTCATTTTTTATTTTCACTATTAACTTATTTTCTTACCTTTCATTTCCAACTTTTAATATTAAATTAATTTAAATCTATTTTTTCACTCCAACTCGACCTCCACCTCCACCTCCACCTCCACCTCCGGCCTCCACCTCCACCTCCACCTCCACCTCCACCTCCACCCATCGTATTTATAATTAAAGTCACCTTCATAAACTAAATAAATTTAATTAAAACATAATTCTTTAGTATGTTATTTCACTTTTCTATAAGTTAACCCACTTAAATAACACCTTTTACAATGAATCACTTATATTAGTTGAAATTGAAATGCTAATTTTTTAACCGACTTAAATAAGAGATTTAAACCCCAGCGTGCCCTACTTTTTAGAATTAATCACAACTAATTGAAATGCTAATATTTAGTTTCCAATTTACCCCATACTTCACACTTTACTTTTATTATACGGCTTCTCTTTATGATACCGATATGTGACCTAGAGCCTTGGATGGGTGGTTTCCACGATGAATCCGGTAGTTATGATGGGTCGTTTCGAAGATGAATCCGGTAATTATGGAAGCAAAGTCTTCGCCGATGTGTGAAACATTGCTTTTCACACTATTTATGCAAATTAATCCATCCATCCATTTTCCCAATCAATAGGACGCGATTTTATTTCCTTACCTGCGTCACGGCTACTGAATTATCTCTATTGCATGCGAAATTTGATCTATTTTTGCAGTCAGCGTAATCGCCTTATGTGAATTAGGGTTTGATCAGTCATACTTAGAGCAACTGAACGAGGCGTTCTCCGTGGACAGAAATATAAATTCATCGCAGCAAGACAAACTCCATGGAAACAAAGGCAGAGAAAACATGTTCCCGTTGGAAGCCCACGAAAAGACAGAAAGAGATTTTGGAAGAGCTGTTCAAAAAAGGCCATTGTAACCCTACTCGCTCTCTCATAAATGAGTTTACCAATCTACTCGAACAACACGGCAATATTGAAGCAAAGAATGTGGTTAACTGGTTTCGGAATACTCACGCGCGTAACAAGAGAAAACAGAGACGGGAGACCCGTCAGATGCAGCAATCTCCCACTGATTCAACACCTAAGCGTCAGAATACTCAACCGCGTAACAAGAGAAAACAGAAAAAGGAGACCCGTCAGATGCAGCAGTCCCCTACTGAATCAACACCTCAGCGTCACAATGAAAAAGATATTGTCAAATGCTTGCGGGGTCAAACCTATTCTTCTCCAACTAAGGGTAAACTGTACTTGCTTTGTTCTTAATTTCTCGGTTGCTTCTTTAAAGGGTAAAGTTATTTAGTTTCCATCTTGGTTGCTTTCTTATTTTGTCTGTCTATATTCAGCTGATGGCATTATCTTCGATTCTTCAACGGTTATGGCCCAGTTTCCAGTACAGGTAAGGAGAATTTAACTGGTACTCTTTTATTCTCATGTTTTTTTTTCGATCATTACGTTTAGATTTCACATATGTTGTTCACTCTGATTAATTGTCCACGCGTCAATTTATAATATTGCTTAGGTGCACACAAATTCACCGGATTCAGCCACCAGTACGGCAACACAAAAGTTGCTACCAACGGATTTGTCAGTGAAACAACATTTACAATCTGTTGGGAACGAAACGTTCTCTACAGTTGATGCTTTCAGAAACAACATGTGGAACAAAGCAGAAATTAGAAATGACGGATGGGCGCATCATTTTACAGACGCTGACAGAAGTAATGTTATGACTAATTGTTGGGGTGCCCAAGAACATGAAAAAAAAGACGAATTACCGGAGTTGTTTCCTTTGCATCCCGACGGGAACCTCAGATCCAAGTGCCTTAGGAGTTTTCATGATCACAAAGAAACCAACAATATCAGGCGGGAAAGAGGTGAATGGACGTTGTCTTTGAAGTTTGTACCCTAATTGCACACTCGAAGCCTCCCAACATTCGAAATATAAACGGAATCCAAGTGTATTTGAAATATAGCGAGCAGTCTAGAGTGTTGGGTGTTCTACTTCTACTTGCGTAAATAAATGCAAATGCATGGATATTGTTAGTGTAAATGTTGACAGTTGTATGCGTTGTACTTTTTTTTTTATTTACCTAAATGAATATAGTGTATATGGAAACATGAATTATTTGCTTATTTGTTATAAATTTTTGTTTCATTTTTTGTTCTTAAAACGTTGATACAAACAGGCAGGATCCCACTGCAATTTCTCCAATAGATGCTAACCTGCTGACTCTCAGTCATTATAATACCTTCTCTTTTCGTTTAAATCAGTGCTGCAAATGCAAATCTCTCCTTCCATTTCAAATCCTGTTATTAGTAAATAACTATATTGAGTCACACGTAAAAATAGAGACATTTACTTTCTCTAAAGTTATTGAGATATTTCTTTTGAATACCATTTTGAAAAAATTAATTGGAATAAACTGTAAATGGTTAATTGGAATAAACTGTAAATGGTTGTGGTTGGCATAAAAAAAAACCTTTAATAGATTGGAAAGGAGAAGAGAGACATGGATGGTCTTTTGTTGTTATCAAGACAATATATATTGAATTGGAGTATTTGTATTGTTTTTGAGCAGGGGTGATTTTAAGAACCCCTAGATTTGTATGACTTGTATCTATAATAATTCGGAGAATCTCCCTAATACAATAAAATGTTGAAGTTATTTTATCAAGAATATAATATGTATATATAATTTTTTGGCCATATTTTTCATAAATTTATGTAATATTGTAAAATATTGGGGAATCTTTCATAAAGTTATAAAATCTTGTAAAATCTTGGCAAATTTTCATTGAATTACTAAATCTTGTAAAATATTGGTGAATCTCTCCAAAAATTAAAAAATCTAGTAAAATCTTGGCAAATCTTTAATTGAATTATAAAACCCTTGTAATGTTTTGGAGAATCTTTCATAAAATTTTAAAATGTTGGAGAATCTTCATTCAATTATATACTTCATGCCTCTCTTGCAATGCTTATGTGCTACTGAAATGGAAAAGCTACTCAATAGATAATATATAATAGATATATATTCTAGTATGCCTATAACATCTAGTTTGCATGGATCACTATAATTAATACCTTATAACAACAATTTCAACCACCTTGCCCTTCCCTCCATTTTCTTTTAGCTAGATAAGTAATTTACTTGTTAGCATCAATCTAAGGGATTATGTTTTTTGGAAATTATAGGAGGTAGTGCCTTTGTGTCTATCCTTCTAATTCTTACAACACTCCAACTAAATTTGTTCGTGTTTAGTTTAATCTAAAATCTCTTATGCCAACATCCTCCATATTTGATATTTGTGTTGTTTGATTATTGTTAGTTGTACAACTCTCATTTCATTTAATTTTGTTCGTGTGAGTTTCCCTTTCGGCAGGCTAGCCATTTGTCTATTATACATATTTTATTTTTCGATAATATATAATGTTAGAGAGCATACAAAAATAAAAATAAAAATTGTACTTCAATAAATTACAAATAAAATAGAAAATAGAAACTTAGATGTACCTCTCCTATTTGAACTTGTGACCTCCTATATATATATATAATTTTCTTTGTTGCTACTATTGGACGTTGATAATTATAAGAAAGATAATCAATAAAATAATAACAATAAATTGTACTTTCTCAACTAAAATTACAAATAAAAACTTAGATGTAGATTCCCTATAGAACCACATGTTCTTTATCATTAGACCTACCTCTCGATTTTGATTTGAATCTCTAATGATGACCTCTTAAGAATCCTACGAAATATGCTCATCCTCCAAATTTGTTTCGAAAAAACCTCTAAACCTCTTAGAAAGAAAAACAAGTTCCTAAGACCATTAGACCCACACATATTCTTGATCATTAATAAGGCTTTGTAATAAGATAAAATATTAAATTAAAATAATTCCAATGAATAATTAATTCGAAAAATTAAAATGAAAAACCTTGATCTAGTTGTATTCCATCCATTTAGTCAAAATCGTCAATAATAGCCCAAAAAATGAAAGTTAAATCATCTAATGTTCTTATATATGGTCAAGTATTGAATTGGTAATGTTCTTATATATGGTGTTCTTATATATGGTCAAGTATTGAATTGGTAATGTTCTTATATATGGTCGAGTAGTGGATTGGCAATAATGAAAGTTAAAATCATCTAATATCCTTATATGGTGAAGTAAGGGATTGGCAATTTCGAGGCATTCCAATTAAGGAAGAAAAGCTCATAGGAAGAAACACCGGGACCATTTTTAATCGTTAATATGTAATAAACCTCAAAATAAAACCTTCTAGGAAGAATAAACACATGTTACAAGGACCATTGGAGACCAACACATATTCTTAAAGGACCATTAATAAGTCTTCGTAATAAGATAAAATAAAAAATCTAATATTTGGAATAAGGAAAACTTCCTATTTAGATGAATTCGATCTAATATTTTGAATAATGAAAAACCTCAAATTTGATGGATTCGATCTAATGTTTTGAAAATCCTTCATTTAGACATATTCAATCTAATATTTTGAAAAAACCAAATTTAAATAGATTCAATCTAATATTTTGAAAACCCTCGATTTAGATGGATTCCATTCATTATAGACGGAAGTCAAAATATCCAATAATAGTGAGAAAAATGAATTTCAAAATCATCTAATGGTCTTATATAGGTTTATATAGGTTGAGTATTGGATTGGCAATTTAGAGGAATTCCAATTAAGGACTGCCCAACTGCCATTTTTGATGCATTCCAATTAAGGACTGCACTAGCTCGCATTTTCAAGGGTTTTTAGGAATAGTACTTCAAAGCCTAGGGCAAGAGGGATGGTGACCACACTCCCCTTAAAGTCATACTTGTATAGTACTTAGCTACTTATTCAGAGGTTTATAGATTGAAACTGTAATTAGTACGTTCAAGTCGTACTCGCTTTATTTTATCAGGTTGAGTCAAGAGATAAAATCCTTTTTATTTCCTTGAGGTGTGTGGGAAGTCATCCAACCCCATCAAAACTAGGTTTAAAAATAAAAACATTGAATGAAGTGAAATCCGATGGATTTGGGCCTTTCCTTTTTTCACCCTTTCCAACAATCTCCCTCTCACTCTCAAACTTGCCCTTTGTTGTTATAGAGTAAGTTCCACGGGAAACACCAATCTTAGGATAAGAACCTATCTTATGTTGCAAACTAGGGCATCTAATAAAAACCTATAGGGTTTGTTGGTGGAGCCTAATTTAGGCAAAAATTAGATATCCAAGGCCCAAAGAAGAGAAAACTCCCTCCAAGGGACGTTTTCTACCATGCAAAAGCTAACTGAAGGCTGGTAAGAAGTCTTGGATTAGAAAAATGCAGCATTAAAACCACCACTCAATCATCAAAGAAGCATAAACTCACCAACTTTACCAAGAAAATCAATCCATGAGCTTGTGTTAGTCTGTAATATCCCAACTTTTTAACTAACTATGTTATGATGTCATGTTGGGTCACGGATATGTGATTTATTATGTTTACATAGCATTAATATGTTTCGATTTAGTTTCCTTTATGAGTTGATGTATTGGGCATGGACCCTGATTTGTTTCATTGTTGAATATATGCGGGGCAGGAAAGCCGAATGAATAAACTATGTTGTATTTCGAGAAGTGATTACAAAATTACGATATACTGAGATTATCTCTTTTGTTACATTATATTGTGTAGAGCATGATTTTCATGATTGATTAGTTAGTGTGTTGAGCGTGGACTTCGGAACACACAAAAGACCTATATACTGGGCCTAAGCCTCGAAGTATTTAGAGAATTCTATTTCGTACTGGGCCTAAGCCCTGATGTACATTGAGTGTTGGGCACGAGCCCTTGAGCACTCCGAGCTTGAAAGGAATGATTACCGGATCCGAGGACAGTTAATTATCCTAGATGTGCCTCACAACCACATTCGAGCTCTAGTGTCGAGCAGAGGCTCTGGAATTGCACTAGCCTAATGCCCATGTGAGAGTGTTGAGTTAGACGGCTCTGAAGAGCACTCGGGGTTACAAATCTCAAGTGTTGAGTCAAGAGGACTGTGAATAGCACTTACATATCTTAACACAAGTATTTTGACTTGATTAAATAAATCTTATTATCATCACCTACTGCGGGAACTACCATGTTAAAACGAGGGATCTGACATGGAAAGGGAGAGACTAGAGGTTCCTTCCTAGCTTGCCAAAACCGTCCAAAGAAATGGACCCTATCCTTAAAAAGAATTAAAAGAAGTATGATGTGAACAAAGTGCTTAAAAGGTCCCAAAGCTAAATATTATTATTATTTAGAGCTTCTAAGAATAATATTGTTATTATTTATTCTTCTACATATATATGTATGCATAAGTGGGCTGCCACTTTTACAAATGTTATTTATTAATATTTAAAGTGGAATTATAAATTTATTATTATTATTATTATCATTAAAAAAAAAAGATTTCAGATCAACACTTGATAAAACAATGTGAGAAGTCGTAGTCCAAAATTAACTAGCAGTTAAGTGAACAAATAATATCCTTTCTTATATATAATTTAAATTGTTTTAAAGAAACCAGTAAATTCCAAAGCTCGGGGGATCATCTATATTTTTCTTTTGGGTATTATTGTGCCAAGAAGAACTCTTTGTTCCATAACTGAACTCTGCTCCTATTTTTTCTACATCTAAACCAATTATCATCTAGGGCCTCTATTTCTCAGTTGCATGTCAGAACTAGCTCGGGGGGATTCTTAATGAACCAGGAATGGTTGTAGAATCATGGTTGGGAGGAACGTGGTAGTCCAGAGTCATCCATCCAAGATCAGTGATGAGGTTAGCTAAGAGTACAGTAGTTTTGCACTTACTAGTTGGTTGAGTGTGCAGGATATTATCGAGAGGAGTAGGCTACAACGATCAACAGGGAATTATAAGCAAGAGAAAGCTACAGAATCAGCAGGTACACAATTGCTATGGGATTTCCCATGTAATTAATTCTTTTATAAATAAAATGCTAAATTAGTATGAGTCTCTATATACTAACCTAAATTCGAGAAATACCCAGGATCTAATGGCTTGTCTAGCAGGTCTAGTAGCTAGCCTTTGCTAGCCAATCATAATATAGTTTTTAATACATCGAAAACAAATCTTTATTGAATCTCGTATCTACCCATGATGTTTTGTTTAAAGTTCCTCATAGTTATCTAACCACTACGATAGTTTTAGCAGAAATTGTAATTGATAGAATAAACTATTACAAAACTAGTTATTCGTTTTTACATCAATCTCGGCCATTGGTTATTACAGTCAACGGTTTACATCCAAACTCAATCAAGGGTTTGATATTTTGTCCCTGCTTCAATGAACTAAAATAGTTTCCCTATTACATACAGTTATTCCATTACAAAAATTAAACAAGTCATTAATTGAGACAAAATTACCAACACATAGATTTAATATCATATCCAAATCCAGATTTTATACCAACGAGACCTAGGTCAAGGGTCAAACACCTTGGCGTCTTCAAACATTAAACCGGTGAATGCTCCCTACAGGAGGCACGCCTACGTATGATAAAATGATGTGTGTAACCTTGAGTTTTTCATCAAACAAATATTTATATAACCCTGAGTTTTCATCAACCAAATATATATATACCAAACTACGTCTACCAAAACCAAAGGCATTTAAGCTAGTACTCATTTAGAACATTTGAATAGTAATCTACCAAATAGAAACCCACACGATTTTCCGATAGCACTTAGTATCAAACCATTTTGATATTTAACGATTAGATTCAAATAGGAATACAAAATAGCTGTACCATTTGATGTTGTTGCAAAATCACACAGTCACAGTATGGACGCAAATCTTAAAGAAAAGGGGAAAGAGAATATCATATATAGGTGTAACCACAATGAAGGGATAAAACCCCAACGCCACACATTGTGCCACAAAAATTACAGAGTACGAATAAATCCAACCATGATATCGTTAAAATTTACTCAAATCTTATATATCCTACCTTTCAAATGAAAAATGCATTGTAGAGGACTGGAACCCGATTAATAGGAAAGGACCAAGTTCCTAAAATACATTCAGTTACATTACAAATTTCTCTGCAATATTCAAATATCCTGAGACACAATGTCAAGCCCCTGGTCAAACCTTAAGTGACCATTATTTCTCCCAAAGTGGATCGGTAAGCCAAATGCTTACAGGAGCTTCCTTCGAAACCAGGACAAGACGCATACACATCCACACAAAGTCACCAGAGGCAGGATAATGGGGGTTTGTTGAACTTACCATTACCCTAGTCTCGTTGGCAGAGCTTCGACTCACCACAACTTCTACATCCACGTCTCTTTGTCAACTATCGCCATACAGAAAGCCACCAGTTAGAAACTCTATGAATTGGCAATGAGTAAGCACGAAACCACAAGGTAAGGAATTTAACTCACCAGTTAAGATTATGGTGCCCACGCTCCGACGAGTGTCATAGCCACCATGTGCACTGACCACGAGCATCGCTCGGGTCAGGGTACCACCATCGTCTCACAGTCAAGAGAAGTGAAAAACCAGGGAAGTAAAACAAAATCGCAAACAGAGGCTAAAGCCAACGTAAACCTAGCTAATACCAAACCCTCGGTGACAGGCTGTCCTCTAACATACATTGAAAGCATAGTTATTTCCCCACTAACCACATTTTAGTGGAGGCTCGATTTGTTATAAAGGGACTATAGTTTAGTCGTGCCCCCTTTAAGACACATTGCACTTCATTCAAATTACATAGAATGGTTCATAACCCTTTCCATGGAGATTTGGGCCATTCGCTTAGGATAGAATAATTATGGAGTTTATACCTGCAGAAAGACAAATTCAATGGATGACATTAGAAAATTCCTAAGTAAGTTCAACAAACCGCCAAAGCTTACCCATACCCCAGGGCAACCCTGTCGGGGTATGTAATTACCTCATCCGGATTGTTACGTCACCCACCTTAGGATCAAACAGCAACAAAGGAGCATATCACCTGGAAGTACCATTTAAACATTCACAATTTCAATCACATAAGTTATAAATCCGTAAAAATCTATGTTCTACCTTGTATTAGTCTTACGTTTGTACTTCAAAAACTAGATAGGATATTGTTTCAACCTGCTTCTACAGACTTTGAAACTCAAACTTTAAGAAGACTATGTTTTGAAAAGATATTAGACTTATATAGTTTATATTGTGCAAATATGGATGCACTTAATTGGAATTGAATTAACATGTGAATTATTTCTGAATTAAATTGCAAATGTTGCAGAGAGGAAAAATTTAAAAATGTTGCCATTTCGAGACATTACAAGTGGTATCAAAGCAAGCTACAAACACTAAGTGTAACATCTCCGAGGTTTGCGAGTTAGTATTTTGGTGAAAATTAAAATTTCTTCCCTTAAAGATCTTCACAATACAACATAAAAGAAAAAATATCGGCCAACATGTAATTAATCCTTGTGCATACACTTGACATTCTTATAAAGGTCAATTTACTTATATTATTAAGTATTACCATTGCGGCTTTCAACCATACATTTTAATCTCATGACAAGGTGCAATCTTATTTCCTTCAATAATTTCGTATGTATAGGACAATATAATTGAACTAAATAAAAATCCAGCGATCACCATTATCACATATTCCTATCCAGCTAACTTTACCAAAAGATCGCAGTGATCACTACTATCACTTACTTTTCCTTTCCATCCATATTTCTTACCCATATTTTAAACATCTTTTAACTAAACATAACAATACAATTCACATTTGTCATTCATATTTGTTACACATATATTTAAACATCTTTTATCTACCATGATACCTTCATGCAAAGTTTAAACATAATATAAGGAAACCAAATAAAACAATAGTACATAACCAACATTTTACAAAGAATCATTCGCCATAACCAAACATCATAACCATCATGATCATACAAGAGAGAGAGAGACGAGATTTCACGTGGTTCGCCCAGGAGGGGCTACGTCCACCAAAGAGGGTCATATCTTATTCTTGTCAATTCATGGGTTACAGTCTGCCATATAACAATGGATTTCTTCCTGCTCAGGTCTCTCTTTTAGATAGAGAGCATATTCAAAACTTCCAAAGGTCTAACTTAGACAATACAGGAGTTTCCTAAGTCTATGTATGTAATAGCTTATTACATATTAAAAACAATAACTTTGAATCCACTAAGAGTAGAATATCCATTTCTACTCGACAATGTATGTCCATTAAATACTTATTCTCTTTTCTCATAACAAAACATATGTTATATTGTTTCCACTAAAATAAAAAGATAACACTACCATCTTGAGCCATCCCTCATATTTGTAGCATATACATAATACATATAATATATATAAGGTAATATATATTACATACGAATGAACCACTAGAGTTGAAATTGCTTGTAGTTTTAAATGCTCAAACTCAACACTATGAGTTACTGTCGAAAACCCAGAAAAAATAAAGACTCTAAAACTGGATCAAACCGAGTTTGGTGGTAGTATAAATATATAATTAACAAAGATCCCAACAGAGATCGATGTGAATTCGTAACAGCATTATAAGGCACTAGGAGTTTACGAGAAGCTTTAAGTGATAACCCCTCTGTTATGAGTTCGAAGGTCGGTGATTAGAAATAGATAAACAGAGTTTTATTTTGGCAAAAGACAAGGCAATTTTATGATTTATGGGGACGCTATGGGATGATCTGTAAAGTTCTGAAAGTGCCAATGCCTGGAGTCTAGGCAGAGATTTAAAACCTCAGAGGGTAGGTCGATTTCAACTATTGAATCTGAAATCGAAAATCACAAAGCAACAGATCTGCAATTCTCAGAAGAAGGGTCGACTTCATCAACATTTTCAGAATCAAATTTAAAATAGAAGCAAGGTTTTAAATCTCAGGAAAATGGGTCACTTTCGATCGAGCAGCTCTGTAATGGATACCATAAGACAACAGAAATTGAATTTCAGAAAAGTAAATCGATTTCAGACAAACCACTATGAAATCGAAATCATAAAAAATAGCAGAGTTTAAGATCTCAGAAGAATAGATCTATTGCAGCGAGCTACTCTGAGATAGGTACCGTGAGACAAACAGAGTTCAAAACTGAGCAAGGTAAATCGAATTCCACAAACAACTTTGGAATCGGAATTATAATAATAGCAGAGTTTAAAGTCTCAGGATTTTATGAGATCTGGAGCTTCTTCCCGAATCGAGAATTTAATACACAGATATCTAAAATATACATGAATTTGGAAACGCGACAAAGGTGGATCTACAACACTCTTTCAAATCAACATATTAAACACAGAGATTTAAAACGGACTTAAATCTGGACCTGCAACAAAAGTCGATCTATAACGTTCCATCACATTGGCCATAAAAACACAGGATACAGATTGTTAATGGGATAAGGTTCTAGAACATTGGGTCAATGTTCACCGATTTGTATACATTCATTTTCTTCAAGGAAAGACAGTAAACAAAACTATATGCTTACATACCTTAATCGACGGGAAAATCGGCAGGATCAATTTATTTTTTTAAACATCATACCCATATGGCATAGATCTATCGTACCAGGGATATGCCTTCAATATATATAAATATAGGGTTTCGTATGCTATTTTACCTACAGGGATCTCTCGCCAAAACCTATGTTGGAAGCCTTTTCAAAACACATAGATTTCAAACCAGGACAACATCTTCCTAGTTATAAGCGTGAATGGTAGAGATCTAAAGTATATGTCGCCATTTCAAACACACTTCCTATTTTAGTTATACAACTTCTTTTGTATATACCAACAACACATAGAAATAACCAATTTTCTAAAACACACCTGCATACCTTATAATGATAACCATATACCTTTGTAAGGGTGACCGCATATCTGCATATCTTCTTATTATAAGATCCTCATATGTCGAGGTACCAGTTTACCTGTATCATCACATATTAGTATTACACTAAATATTCATGAATCTATATATCCCATTTTTACCTCTTGACTGTTGTAGTGGTGTGTGGGAATATAACATCCCACTCAACCACAATATTAAATATGTTAGTCGTAAAAAGAAAAAATGTAATTAATTCATAAGAGCAATCATGCATAACACATATGTCACTCATCAACTTGGCTTGTTTCATAAAAACTTATACATCAATTACTGTTAAATATTACTACTGTTATATCATGGAAATTCCATGATATTAAAGGTTTTCCTTAACACCTAATGCGGATATAAAACAGTCATTATAAAGACATCAGAACATTAAAGTGTCATGTATTACCATTCCATGGCGGTTCTAGTTTTCCAATAATTTTATTCATACAACGACACATACTCACCATTAATTACATCTATGCATTCATTATGTGAACAACATGATTACCTAAACTCTTATCTCTTAACCAAAATAATCATTTTGACGCCACATATAATTGTATGTGACAACAAATCATCATAGATCATGATCTCATAAAAGTATAGTTTTTTTTACTACCACTCATAGTATCCCAACATCCATGAAGATGAGATCATGCATTTCCATCATATATCCTATTATTTATCCAACTTTTCCTTCGCAGTCATAGGGAAAATTTTCAAACTCTCTTAGTTTGCAGTTAACAGAGTCTAGTCTAGAAAGTCTACATTTCTTGTAGAAGGTTAGTTCAGCTGTATGCATTTTACCAGAATTTTATTAGTTATGTCAACATCATAAATTTATCATTCAACGTGGCTTTATATATGAAAGGAACTTGACAGTTCCTAACATAATCAAAATATTAGACTATCTTCTATAGTCAAATATTAGCATATATAATTACTTTATAAAAGACTTAACAGATATAAGTTGCTTATTTTATCTATTTGAATCTCATATTCAGAACTCCTGACAAATGGATCAATAAAATTTGATTAGTCAGAAACAATCCACAAAATGTCTCAACCCTATTCTCCCATATGACGCGTTTACTGAAACTGAAAGATATCCACTCCTAAGAATAACAATAAAGGTAGAGAAGGAGATAAGTATTTAAGACGAATTATCAAATTGACAGATTTAGGAGAGTTCCTTAGTTTAGCACATTCACAACTAGGATGACTTTCAATCTACGAAAACTCATTCCACAAAACCATAACCGTTATCAATCTAAAGACTATTTTTCGTCGTCCAATGAATCTAATTGTAAAATAGGAGGATATATTCATCAGCTAATATTTACCAATAACAGATCATTCATCTCCCTAATGAAACATATACTATCCTTACCTACAAACAATGTTGCGCCATTATGATGCTTTCACCAAATGAATCATACTTACTTGCAATTCAATGACGACTTGTAAGCTACATGTTGTCGATCCGTTGAAATGAAATTTTCTATTGCGTCTTGTGTCGCCAGTTCGACTAACTCATATATGTCTTCCCCGACTGAGCCCAAATAAGACCGAGTGTTTGCAACCTGTCGCTCTGATACCATATGTAACATCTCCGAGGTTTGCGAGTTAGTATTTTGGTGAAAATTAAAATTTCTTCCCTTAAAGATCTTCACAATACAACATAAAAGAAAAAATATCGGCCAACATGTAATTAATCCTTGTGCATACACTTGACATTCTTATAAAGGTCAATTTACTTATATTATTAAGTATTACCATTGCGGCTTTCAACCATACATTTTAATCTCATGACAAGGTGCAATCTTATTTCCTTCAATAATTTCGTATGTATAGGACAATATAATTGAACTAAATAAAAATCCAGCGATCACCATTATCACATATTCCTATCCAACTAACTTTACCAAAAGATCGCAGTGATCACTACTATCACTTACTTTTCCTTTCCATCCATATTTCTTACCCATATTTTAAACATCTTTTAACTAAACATAACAATACAATTCACATTTGTCATTCATATTTGTTACACATATATTTAAACATCTTTTATCTACCATGATACCTTCATGCAAAGTTTAAACATAATATAAGGAAACCAAATAAAACAATAGTACATAACCAACATTTTACAAAGAATCATTCGCCATAACCAAACATCATAACCATCATGATCATACAAGAGAGAGAGAGACGAGATTTCACATGGTTCGCCCAGGAGGGGCTACGTCCACCAAAGAGGGTCATATCTTATTCTTGTCAATTCACGGGTTACAGTCTGCCATATAACAATGGCTTTCTTCCTGCTCAGGTCTCTCTTTTAGATAGAGAGCATATTCAAAACTTCCAAAGGTCTAACTTAGACAATACAAGAGTTTCCTAAGTCTATGTATGTAATAGCTTATTACATATTAAAAACAATAACTTTGAATCCACTAAGAGTAGAATATCCATTTCTACTCGACAATGTATGTCCATTAAATACTTATTCTCTTTTCTCATAACAAAACATATGTTATATTGTTTCCACTAAAATAAAAAGATAACACTACCATCTTGAGCCATCCCTCATATTTGTAGCATATACATAATACATATAATATATATAAGGTAATATATATTACATACGAATGAACCACTAGAGTTGAAATTGCTTGTAGTTTTAAATGCTCAAACTCAACACTATGAGTTACTGTCGAAAACCCAGAAAAAATAAAGACTCTAAAACTGGATCAAACCGAGTTTGGTGGTAGTATAAATATATAATTAACAAAGATCCCAACATAGATCGATGTGAATTCGTAACAGCATTATAAGGCACCAGGAGTTTACGAGAAGCTTTAAGTGATAACCCCTCTGTTATGAGTTCGAAGGTCGGTGATTAGAAATAGATAAACAGAGTTTTATTTTGGCAAAAGACAAGGCAATTTTATGATTTATGGGGACTCTATGGGATGATTTGTAAAGTTCTGAAAGTGCCAATGCCTGGAGTCTAGGCAGAGATTTAAAACCTCAGAGGGTAGGTCGATTTCAACTATTGAATCTGAAATCGAAAATCACAAAGCAACAGATCTGCAATTCTCAGAAGAAGGGTCGACTTCATCAACATTTTCAGAATCAAATTTAAAATAGAAGCAAGGTTTTAAATCTCAGGAAAATGGGTCACTTTCGATCGAGCAGCTCTGTAATGGATACCATAAGACAACAGAAATTGAATTTCAGAAAAGTAAATCGATTTCAGACAAACCACTATGAAATCGAAATCATAAAAAATAGCAGAGTTTAAGATCTCAGAAGAATAGATCGATTGCAGCGAGCTACTCTGAGATAGGTACCGTGAGACAAACAGAGTTCAAAACTGAGCAAGGTAAATCGAATTCCAAAAACAACTTTGGAATCGGAATTATAATAATAGCAGAGTTTAAAGTCTCAGGATTTTATGAGATCTGGAGCTTCTTCCCGAATCGAGAATTTAATACACAGATATCTAAAATATACATGAATTTGGAAACGCGACAAAGGTGGATCTACAACACTCTTTCAAATCAACATATTAAACACAGAGATTTAAAACGGACTTAAATCTGGACCTGCAACAAAAGTCGATCTATAACGTTCCATCACATTGGCCATAAAAACACAGGATACAGATTGTTAATGGGATAAGGTTCTAGAACATTGGGTCAATGTTCACCGATTTGTATACATTCATTTTCTTCAAGGAAAGACAGTAAACAAAACTATATGCTTACATACCTTAATCGACGGGAAAATCAGCAGGATCAATTTATTTTTTTAAACATCATACCCATATGGCATAGATCTATCGTACCAGGGATATGCCTTCAATATATATAAATATAGGGTTTCGTATGCTATTTTACCTACAGGGATCTCTCGCCAGAACCTATGTTGGAAGCCTTTTCAAAACACATAGATTTCAAACCAGGACAACATCTTCCTAGTTATAAGCGTGAATGGCAGAGATCTAAAGTATATGTCTTTGCTAAAAGCTAGGATAGATTTAACCTATGGGGCTCTATCACCGGATCTACGATGGAAGTCTTTATAGAAAACACAGAGACGCCCTCTGGATCGGGCAACCACTTACTATCCAGTCGATCTATCAATCGACAGAACCTTACCTATTCAAATCCATTCATAAAATAAACATAATATAAAAATCAAACCTGGCTCCGCTCAGAATCGTGGTAGCATAAAAATAATATGCTGTGATGACATTCCCAAAATGAAGTAGCTCTTCCTCCGCGACCCCCTCCCTCGATTCCCCCTCCATTAAAAATACCAAAGCAATATGACAGGGTTTGAGCTCCCCAACAATCCGCCAAAAATTCGATTTCCCCCTTTTCTCCTGCCACGTGCCCCCTCTAACATCACACGTCTCCTCCCTTTCATCGTTGGGTCCGCCTTAATGTGATACCTCTCCTTTTCTCTGCCATCTGGAGATACGGTTCACACCAAGTGTCAACAACCAACCACGTCCTCTTTCATGATGTTTCATGATGGCTGAGTTAACGCATGCCTTCCACTCTTCCATCGTGGCAGGAGATGGGCCTTTTTTCCTATCATCCTTCGGCGACCATTGATATGCATGAAAACCACCATATATATATATGTACAATACTTTATATATATATTTGAATCAACAATATACGTAACTAAAGATGCGCACTCTTAGCTATTTTGCAGAGATCATCTATAAGATCTCAAAGATCTATGTAATCCAAATGGAAATCCATATTCAATTATTTATAGGTTTTTTGGTTACTCTCCATCCAAGTCGAAACTAGAATGCGTCATTCTCAGTGATCTCTTAGGCTTATTCACTAAAATCTTTGTTTAGTGGCTTAATCCTATTAGGATTATAATAATACGTAATCAAACTAATTAGTCCATAGGGATGATACTTAATCCTTAGGAACTAGCATAATAGTCCTGTAACTAAATAATCACTATCGCCAATCGTCTACTTAGGACGATACTATGAATAACTTAAGTTTATCATGTAAGTGCTTGAGATACTAAGATGACATCCGTCATCTATTCAAGCTTTTAATTACCACACCTTCTTCCTTAGTGGCTTCGCTTGCCCGTCATTAAGGTGCGTCCGTCCACAAAAAAATCACAACAATACTCTTCAAGGTCCACTGGTGGGGCCTTGGCCTTGAGCTCCTCACCAGGGCCATAATTATAGTTACAATATACATTTATGAATTTTGCTAAGGCTAAAAATAGAGGATGTTACACTAAGTGACCTATTGGGCTCACTACCAACCACAGCTGCAAATATAGGAAAGTGTTTAAAATGTTGTATTATGTTTTTACAAAAATATATGACTGACAGATTGTTTTTGGAACTCACCAGCAGTTGTAATGAACCCAATTGTGAGAGTTAGTAAAGTAGTGATTTTTAGAAAAATTTGCATAACAATAATGAACTTCAAAAACACAATTCATTCCTGTAAGGACAAAGATTCTGAACACATTTCATAATAACAATTGGAGATTAGTTAAATTGAAAAAACTCATCACGCATCATCTTTTAACTTGAAACATACTCATGAAGTTCTTACCGTGGAGTAGTAAACTTAAATGTTAACTGCATCCGGAATTGTCCATAACTATGTGATCGTCACAACACATCAACATGAAATATGTAATGGCCCTTATTAGGAATTTTATTAAAATTGCAATTTTCCACTTTTTTTTCCTTGTTCGACCTTTGACTAGTTTTGATCTCTAGGTCCCAAATTTGCCCCAAATGATCCCAAATCTTCTGAGAAGGTGTATGAATGATATTAGAACATAAATATGTATTTCAGGGATGCCTTTGGACCTTTAAAATACTTCTGCAAATCCTCTTTCAATTCTGATCAATGTAGGTAACTTTACTAGTGATTTTCCTTTGACTAGTATTGGTCTCTAGGTCTCAAATTGACTCCAAATGCCTTCAAATCTTCAAGGAAGGTGTATGAATGATATTATAACTTGAATATGATGTTTATGGATGACATATGGCCACCAAAATACCTCTGCAAACTCTCTTAATATTATGGACCAATTATGCAATTTTACTAGTAATTTGGGGTTCAAATCCCCCTGGGGTAAACAATGAAAATGGATTCCCAAATGCCTCCAAACCCACTCAAATTTATGAACAGAGGTATTTAATGTGTTAAGTATGTTATTAAAGTCTCATATGCACCATTAATGGATTATTACAACTGTTCTCACCCTCTCCCATTCAAATGCAAAAATCCCCAATTCGACCCTTGGGGAAATGGCACTATTTCACCTCCCAATACAACTAAACTGAGTAAAAATGCTTCAAATGCTCAAGTACAGTACATGAAACTTGTAGAATACATCCATGGCAGTATATTTATCACAAATATATCAGAGAATCATCCATTCATTCGAAATAATCATCAATACATTGGCTCACAACAAGGTAGTGGGGAAATGGCATTGTTCTTCCATTAAAAATGAGATTTATACATTTATACTTGGAATTTCGACCTGAAACTTTTTGGAGATGAAGAACAGAGTATTTAATTCATATTACAAAAGGAATGGGGCATTAAAAGCTTCCCCAAAGAGTACAATAGCTCACCAAAAACGCCCTCCCTCAAGGATCAAGAATATGCCATCAAAACTGGAAATGGTTGAAGGAGTGAGCTGCAATAGAAGAAACCATGAGCTGCCCTGTAGCTTACACCTGCAAATAAAGACTCCATTAAAGCTCCAAATGAAAGGTCTGAATGGCCTTTCCAATTACCAACTTGGATGGGAATCTTTCACCCTCGAAATTGGCTAAGGCAAGAAACTAGTCATCCACTAGCTCTCCCTCTTCACAAATGCAATTGCAAATTCTACAAATGATCAAAAGCTGGTTTAATTCTTTGTTATTGACATTTATAAAGTTCTAATGGCCTCCATGGGTTGAATTCCTTCCAAGAGACTCATGCCAACTCAAGTTGGGAAGAGATTCCAAAGAACGCCACTTGTACAACAATTCCTAGTCTCCCACTTCCACCAAATCACATGTGGAAGCATCTTAGCTGCCCTTACACCCTTGAGCGCCCTCTTGGAGTCTATTTTTAGCCCTGACATGTCATATATGTCATATGTCAGCCTTCAGGTCTGATTTGTGTCATAGGTGTCATAGCATCTTCATCATTGTTGTCATAGAGCTAGGGAATCTAGCCCAAGTGTCTCACTAGCTCCAAATTGTCTCTTCCTCTTCCATGGGAGTTACTCTTCCTCTATATTTCGACCTTGGATGAGTTATGCCATGAATAATACCTTTTGGACTTCCCCAAGTATGTTACCATTCACCTTGAATTCGAATTGGTGAGAGAATGATGCCAAATGTAGTGGGGAAATCTAGCCATATGTGGGTCCCACTTCCTCCATGTGTCTTCATGATGAAATGCCACTTTGATTTTCACTTGTATATATTTATTTAGCTCCTTTATTAAATATTTATGCCATTCTAATGTTCAAACATCATTTATTATCCCCATTATTCCAAATCCCAAATCTTCCACCCCAAACCTAGGAAACTAGTAATTTTCCTCCTTGGCAATTATTTGACCCTTAACATCAACTTTGCAAACTCTAATGAATATGGCTAATGTGATTAGGCAATTGTGACCCAATTCCAAATTTGGGACATGACAAAATATCATTTTAACAACATTAACATGAATTACCCCTGGCCAAGATGCATTTGACCAAAGTGTTATAATCATCAATTATCAAGATAGCACCTATGAGAAGAAAATCATGCAATCGTCCAGAAAGATCATACGCATATAATAAAAGCCATAGAAATAACGAGACCAAGATAACGTGGTTCACCCGTACATGGGCTAGTCCACAAAAGGTGTGTGCATCTTTTAATATTCATGAAAGCGGTTTACAATAGCAACGTCATCATTGCATTACACAAATTCATACTTTCCTCAAAGCCTTTCTGGAACAAGTCTTCTCTTTTTTATTTGTCGCAGCAGGGTGTCAGTAAGCTTAGACAAGAAATACGATTCCAGCAACCCCTGAATTCTCAGCAACTGAAACTGAGTTTTCATGGGCATTCATGCTAACCATAGAGATCTTATACAGAACTGTATTATTCAGAAAGTAGATTATAAATACAATAGATCAAAAATGTACCACGTCGTAGCACCATAAAAAGGATCTAAACCAATCCAATACATTGGCATAGCATTCATTAGTATATTAAATAATTGACAAAGCCCTAGGGTAGCATAACGATATGATAGCAAATGCCCTCGCTTCGGGGTAGAGGCATTTGAACTTATGAATCCTACAGAACTATAAAACACATTCAAGGCAACAATATAGATGTAGGGATCAAAGGCACTTTCAACGGTACTGAAAAGGAAAATACTCTAAGATATGAAATACAACGTTTTAACACAAATATCAAGCTACGCAAATCATAGATTAGCAAAAGCATCATTCTTGCGCCTCACCCGATATTACGTATTCCTTAGATGCAACGTAAAATTTGATATCTTCTGGTAATGAGTAGAGATCTGCCAGATTCAAAAGTTATAACAAAATTTACTTACTGCAAGTCAAACAATAAAACTTAAGTTCGGATCACCCAAACTCCCTCATTACACCACGCCTCAAGGTTCTATGTAAAGGAAAACACAATAAAGTGCTTACTTGAAAGCAACAAAATTCCTTTCAAAATGCACGCAGGATTCTACCTTTAAAACACAGGAAACAATACATAAAAATAAGCATGGATATGTCAAATTGCCGGCAGAAATCTAAACGATTTCTTGTGCACGCCGGGTTTTTAATTAGTAACACACAGTTTACTATGAAAATTCATTGACGACTACCTATGCAAGGTATTGAATAATTCCCAAAACGTAAACAACATCCTAACCGTAAAAAAAAAAACTAACAAAAATCCCCAGGGATCCCTCTTAACATAAGACTTAAATCCTATAATGCGTTTTCCAGGCATACAACCTCACAAACAACCATTTCAATCAAGATGACATATAAATCAGACTTCATTTAAGTACAACAATAAGCAAGGAACCAAAAATACAACTTCGGTCCAGCATATGTGAGTAAGCCGAAATCCTATGGTTCTATGCCCTGTAGACAGGAATGTGCTATCCAACAATAAACTTATGAGATTGCTTGGATCATATTTGCTTTGCCAAGAAACGTGTTACTACAATCGTAAGAATGTGAGATTCCATGGATCATACTTCCTTTTGTCAGGAAATGTGCTATTAGCTAGGAATATTGTTATACAGCAATAAACTTATGAGATCACATGGATCGTATTTCCTTTGTCAATAATAAACAACAGAAATTCATGAAACAATCTTCGATGGATTTCAACCTTATGAAAATAACTTTGACAGCATAAAAAAAAGGACAGAGATTAATCAAATCCCGTGCAACAATGAGCCGAGACTTAAGCCTTTGACAGATCTCATCCCAATGAAATAACTTCGAATGCAACCATTAATTTTTCCGCAGAGATCGATCAAATCCCATGCAGAAATTAACTAAGACTTAAGCTTTTGATAGACATTAATAACTACACAACCCCATACGATGTCAAGCTGGAAATGATATTACTATTGGCAGACCTTTAGATGGCTTCCAACAAAATCCATACGATTTTAGATCTGGGGATGATACTCAACTAGGCAGAAAAAAATGCGGCTTCACTCCAGCATAAAAGTAGAATCCCCAATTACGAATTCACTCAACCATACTAAGAATTGTCATTACCCTCGACATTCACCTAAGCAAATTCTATATATAATAATCACGGAAATCAAACCTCTCGTGGGCTCATCATGCTCCCAAGCATTCAGACTTTAATAAAGGATCAAAACTTCTGGATCGAACAAAGATAGAGCGTATCCATCAAACGCAGAGGTGAGCTATGATCATCTGCGGTGTATTAAAAAAAATCGTCAAATGAAGATAACAAGCTATGTTCATCTGTGGTGTGTTAAAAGACATCAAATGGAGATCACAACCTATGTTCATCTGTGGTGTATTAAAGACGTCAAATGGAGATAACAAGCTATGTTCATCTGCGGTGTATTAAAAGACATCAAATGGAGATCACAAGCTATGTTCATCTGTGGTGTATTAAAGACGTCAAAAGAAGATAACAAGCCGGAAGAGTGAGATTCTAATTACTAACAAACATAGGTCAAGCTTCTAGGTAAAGTTCATGGCAGCGATTTAACTCTGAACAAGTTGAAACGCCGAGAATAAATGTATAGTACAGTACCTTAAAAATACAGATCACAGAGATCCTGTATGGTTTTTTTTCCGGGCAGAACACATGAATCACATCCAATCTAGAGATACGCTGGTGTAGGTGGTGACACAGAGATCACGCTGATTTATATGCTAGCATCGTTATAAAACCCCAAATTTAAATACAGACTTACCAGTGATAAAATAGGATACCACATACAGAGGCACCAGGCGTGTTTTGATCCCTTCTGCTTCTATCCTGCGCCTGGTGTCAGTACGCGCCGAGTTCTGGACTTCCAGTTTCGAGCAAGCCTGTTCTTTCAACCCTATTCTCGAATCCTCCACCTAGCTCCCACCCCCTTTCCGCTATCTCCTCTCCAAGAACCCCCTTCACTTCATTTTATCTCTTCCTAATCACTTGACAAGTGGTATTCTTCGAAGATGGTGTGGCGACAAGTGAAGTTTCGAAATGCCAGCGAGACATCCTCAAAATAAAAACCTCAACTACCCACTCTTTAATTTAAACCCACTACGCTTGTCATTAGGGAGTGCGATTTTGTTGATAGTATGTCCAATACAAGTGTTGACGTCAATCACTTGTTTATAATGACCCAAATCTTTAGGTAGGTAGTTACATAACTCGTTTTATATGGATTTATCCATATATTCCCCTTGTAATAGTATACAAAGTTATATTAATATTGTTAGGTGAGTATTGGTCATATATGTTTGTCTTTTTCCCTTTTGTATTCTCTTACTAACCTATTTACTTTATGACAGGTTATATACTTCCACCTAATATGAAGTAATAATACAATAGTATATTAAATATTTGCTCGAGCAATATTAGCTAGAGAAATATTAGGTGGAGAAAACATAATAACTATTACCCCCTTCCTCCAACTTATTTCATAGCCGTAAGTTTCATCTTAGGTTTTCTTAGGGAGGGTCTTCAATATCCCCTACCACATATTATGGTTATCATATTAGTTTTAGACTAATATCAGTATATCCTCCTGTGACTTTAGGTTATCGAGAGGACAACTATAGCTTTAAACGTCATGCAGTGCCGGGGTACTAAGATGACAGTTTGTCATCCATTCATGGTCTAGCCATCCATTTCCTCTCCCTTAGAAGATTTAATTTTCCCTTCGTTTTAGTTGCGACTTACAACTTAGGAAAATAAATAACGATACTTTCAAGGTCCGTTGGTGGGGCCTTGGCCTTGAGCTCCTCACAAGGGTCTCATATATATAGTTTATAATATACAGTTATAATCTGATGGGGATAAAAAAAAAGAGGGATATTACATCCTCCTCCCCTTAAAAATAACACCGTCCTCGGTGTTCATACTTTTCAGCAGCTCGTCTCCTTTTATGGAGTCATCCTTTGCTTGCTTCGTTATTTATATTTTGACTTTCTTCGAACTTTCGTGAATTTTCTGCAAGTTGATATCGATCACCCTACATTTCCAACTACAAAATCGAAAGTCAAAGAAACCGTAAAAACTTATCATCGATTCTATAATCAAACTCAGAAACATAAACAATGAGCCCTTTATTGCAACATAGCATTTGTAATTCATGGAATATATTTAGCGCTCCATGATTGTATACTGTTGACTAAATCAACAAACATCATTCACTTGATCCATGGAAATTCTTGCCTAACACCTTAGTGCTCACGCAGCAATCCTTTCTCTCACATGTTTTGCCTAACACCTTAGTGCTCACGCAGCAAAGCATTTCTTTCATGTTTTGCCTAACACCCTAGTGCTCACGCAACAAATATTTCATTCATGTCTTGCCTAACACCTTAGTGCTCATGCAACAAACATTTCTCACATGTTTTGCCTAACACCTTAGTGCTCACGCAGCAAACATTTATTTCATGCATACTAAGCAGCGTCCTGCCTCCCACATATACATTTTCTTATAGCTTGCCTAGGTCTTACAGCCAGCCAATTCTCCAAGAATACTAGTGGCTGTTCAATCCCTCATTTTAGGGAGTATTTCAATGCCATTACAACACTCTTTACACAATTCCCCTCAAGCCTTCTCGCTTGAGTCCCGGAATTTATTTTCCACAAGCCGCCTTGCTTGAGTCTAGAAACATCTCTTTCAATTTAATCAATTTATTTCGTCCTATTACATTTTGTACTATACGTTTACTCTGACCAATCTGGGTCAAGTGCTTTGGTCAACAATAATTATCAATATATATATATATATATATATATATATATATATATATATATATATTTTTAAAAGAATAAGTAACAATTGTGATGTGAATCTTAATTCCTCACTCCTTATTCTACCATGCATAACATTTATGTTCTTGTCTTTCCACAAAGTCCACAAAATTTTGACCATCTGGCAATTTTCCCTTGTTAGTATCACAAAAATCGAATATTGTAAGAAGATCCCTTAAAATAGAAAAATCATCTTTCTTACTACGATATCCATACTTGGTCATCTAAGGTGTCATTTGCTAGTACACCTAACTAGCTTATAGGATTACATAATGCTTGAATACAATATAACATTCTTCCTATGATGATCCATGGTCAATATAAAAGTTAGATTTTTCCATTTCCAACACAATTCTTATTTTAATTGTACAACCTTTCTTTGTATACACTGAAATTATATAGGAATTAACCAATTGTCAATAACATGATTTCGTACCTTATAAGGATAGACATATACCTTCGTAAGGGAAACCGCATATCTCCTCATTATAAGATCCTCCTATGACAAAACTTTATTTGCATCACCATCACCATTACGTGAAATAACCATAACAAAATAATCATGTTGACAAAACATTTAATTCTACATGGATAGCAAGTCATCTTAAAAATTGGACGTATAAAAGCATAACTTTTATAACCATTATTCATCATTTCCCAACCTTTATGCTAAGGATTAAAGATGTACTCATGCATCTTCATCATATGCATCTTAATAACTAATCAAAATGCACATGGATGTATATGTTCCTCTTCTGGTATAAATGGCAACCTACACTTTCCTAGTTGATACCTTTAGAACAAAATCTTAATATCAACATAATGATGCTTTCTTCATTACCAAACATTTTAAATACCTCGGTTATGGTTTCCTATATTGTCACCATATTAATGGTCATACATCTTAAGGCTTTAACATAACCTGTTTCACGTCTAAATATCTTTTCTCTTGTTTTCACATATTGTCTTTATGTTGAATGTATCAAACATGCATGCGATACTAAATACATCCTCCTTAAATGCAAGAGTAAGAAGATCATTACATGGTAACATCTTTGCGATTTTATAACTTAGCTAATTACTCACGTGGTCTTTTGATCACATTCATATCGTGTTTTTCGTCAATATAACTACATATATATATATCTGGTCACCAACTAAGAAGAGGACTATTCTCTTATAGCGATATACTGAATTAGTTTTCTAAGAAACCAATGCTCAAGGCTAATTACCAACTTTTCCCCTATCATCATTTAATTAATTGCGCAACATAGTAAAATATACTTTTGATGGCATTTCTATCAAAATGTTCATAAGTAGCGCATGAATCATAAGTATATCTAATAACCCTAGTCTATCAAGGTACATAAGCAATACTAACATTTCATGTGGAGAAAATACTTTGCACACAAATATCCTTTGAGCGTTTTCAAACCATAATGCTTCGGAAAAGAGACTTACTTACAATCAACCCATGGACACGTTATCGGTTACCTCTCATTGAACCTTACAAAAGTGGATCCACTTAGTTTCGCCTCATAGGTAGTGTAGTTTCCTCAATCCAACCTGCATGACATTCTCTTCCTCGCGCTGAGCCCAACTAAGCCCGATTGTTTGCAACCTATGCTCTGATACCATTTGTAATGAACCCAATTGTGAGAGTTAGTAAAGTAGTGATTTTTAGAAAAATTTGCATAACAATAATGAACTTCAAAAACACAATTCATTCCTGTAAGGACAAAGATTCTGAACACATTTCATAATAACAATTGGAGATTAGTTAAATTGAAAAAACTCATCACGCATCATCTTTTAACTTGAAACATACTCATGAAGTTCTTACCGTGGAGTAGTAAACTTAAATGTTAACTGCATCCGGAATTGTCCATAACTATGTGATCGTCACAACACATCAACATGAAATATCATTTTAACAACATTAACATGAATTACCCCTGGCCAAGATGCATTTGACCAAAGTGTTATAATCATCAATTATCAAGATAGCACCTTTGAGAAGAAAATCATGCAATCGTCCAGAAAGATCATACTCATATAATAAAAGCCATAGAAATAACGAGACCAAGATAACGTGGTTCACCCGTACACGGGCTAGTCCACAAAAGGTGTGTGCATATTTTAATATTCATGAAAGCGGTTTACAATAGCAACTTCATCATTGCATTACACAAATTCATACTTTCCTCAAAGCCTTTCTGGAACAAGTATTCTCTTTTCTATTTGTCGCAGCAGGGTGTCAGTAAGCTTAGACAAGAAATACGATTCCAGCAACCCCTGAATTCTCAGCAACTGAAACTGAGTTTTCATGGGCATTCATGCTAACCATAGAGATCTTATACAAAACTGTATTATTCAGAAAGTAGATTATAAATACAATAGATAAAAAATGTACCACGTCGTAGCACCATAAAAAGGATCTAAACCAATCCAATACATTGGCATAGCATTCATTAGTATATTAAATAATTGACAAAGCCCTAGGGTAGCATAACGATATGATAGCAAATGCCCTCGCTTCAGGGTAGAGGCATTTGAACTTATGAATCCTACAGAACTATAAAACACATTCAAGGCAACAATATAGATGTAGGGATCAAAGGCACTTTCAACGGTACTGAAAAGGAAAATACTCTAAGATATGAAATACAACGTTTTAACACAAATATCAAGCTGCGCAAATCATAGATTAGCAAAAGCATCATTCTTGCACCTCACCCGATATTACGTATTCCTTAGATGCAACATAAAATTTGATATCTTCTGGTAATGAGTAGAGATCTGCCAGATTCAAAAGTTATAACAAAATTTACTTACTGCAAGTCAAACAATAAAACTTAAGTTCGGATCACCCAAACTCCCTCATTACACCACGCCTCAGGGTTCTATGTAAATGAAAACACAATAAAGTGCTTACTTGAAAGCAACAAAATTCCTTTCAAAATGCACGCAGGATTCTACCTTTAAAACACAGGAAACAATACATAAAAATAAGCATGGATATGTCAAATTGCCGGCAGAAATCTAAACGATTTCTCGTGCACGCCGGGTTTTTAATTAGGAACACACAGTTTACTATGAAAATTCATTGATGACTACCTATGCAAGGTATTGAATAATTCCCAAAACGTAAACAACATCCTAACCGTAAAAAAAAAAACTAAGAAAAATCCCCAGGGATCCCTCTTAACATAAGACTTAAATCCTATAATGCGTTTTCCAGGCATACAACCTCACAAACAACCATTTCAATCAAGATGACATATAAATCAGACTTCATTTAAGTACAACAATAAGCAAGGAACCAAAAATACAACTTCGGTCCAGCATATGTGAGTAAGCCGAAATCCTATGGTTCTATGCCCTTTAGACAGGAATGTGCTATCCAACAATAAACTTATGAGATTGCTTGGATCATATTTGCTTTGCCAAGAAACGTGTTACTACAATCGTAAGAATGTGAGATTCCATGGACCATACTTCCTTTTGTCAGGAAATGTGCTATTAGCCAGGAATATTGTTATATAGCAATAAACTTATGAGATCACATGGATCGTATTTCCTTTGTCAATAATAAACAACAGAAATTCATGAAACAATCTTCGATGGATTTCAACCTTATGAAAATAACTTTGACAGCATAAAAAAAAGGACAGAGATTAATCAAATCCCGTGCAACAATGAGCCGAGACTTAAGCCTTTGACAGATCTCATCCCAATGAAATAACTTCGAATGCAACCATTAATTTTTCCGCAGAGATCGATCAAATCCCATGCAGAAATTAACTGAGACTTAAGCTTTTGATAGACATTAATAACTACACAACCCCATACGATGTCAAGCTGGAAATGATATTACTATTGGCAGACCTTTAGATGGCTTCCAACAAAATCCATACGATTTTAGATCTGGGGATGATACTCAACTAAGCAGAAAAAAATGCGGCTTCACTCCAGCATAAAAGTAGAATCCCCAATTACGAATTCACTCAACCATACTAAGAATTGTCATTACCCTCGACATTCACCTAAGCAAATTCTATATATAATAATCACGGAAATCAAACCTCTCGTGGGCTCATCATGCTCCCAAGCATTCAGACTTTAATAAAGGATCAAAACTTCTGGATTGAACAAAGATAGAGCGTATCCATCAAACGCAGAGGTGAGCTATGATCATCTGCGGTGTATTAAAAAAAATCGTCAAATGAAGATAACAAGCTATGTTCATCTGCGGTGTGTTAAAAGACATCAAATGGAGATCACAAGCTATGTTCATCTGTGGTGTATTAAAGACGTCAAATGGAGATAACAAGCTATGTTCATCTGCGGTGTATTAAAAGACATCAAATGGAGATCACAAGCTATGTTCATCTGTGGTGTATTAAAGACGTCAAAAGAAGATAACAAGCCGGAAGAGTGAGATTCTAATTACTAACAAACATAGGTCAAGCTTCTAGGTAAAGTTCATGGCAGCGATTTAACTCTGAACAAGTTGAAACGCCAAGAATAAATGTATAGTACAGTACCTTAAAAATACAGATCGCAGAGATCCTGTATGGTTTTTTTTCCGGGCACAACACATGAATCACATCCAATCTAGAGATACGCTGGTGTAGGTGGTGACACAGAGATCATGCTGATTTATATGCTAGCATCGTTATAAAACCCCAAATTTAAATACAGACTTACCAGTGATAAAATAGGATACCACATACAGAGGCACCAGGCGTGTTTTGATCCCTTCTGCTTCTATCCTGCGCCTGGTGTCAGTACGCGCCGAGTTCTGGACTTCCAGTTCCGAGCAAGCCTGTTCTTTCAACCCTATTCTCGAATCCTCTGCCTAGCTCCCACCCCCTTTCCGCTATCTGCTCTCCAAGAACCCCCTTCACTTCATTTTATCTCTTCCTAATCACTTGACAAGTGGTATTCTTCGAAGATGGTGTGGCGACAAGTGAAGTTTCGAAATGCTAGCGAGACATCCTCAAAATAAAAACCTCAACTACCCGCTCTTTAATTTAAACCCACTACGCTTGTCATTAGGGAGTGCGATTTTGTTGATAGTATGTCCAATACAAGTGTTGACATCAATCACTTGTTTATAATGACCCAAATCTTTAGGTAGGTAGTTACATAACTCGTTTTATATGGATTTATCCATATATTCCCCTTGTAATAGTATACAAAGTTATATTAATATTGTTAGGTGAGTATTGGTCATATATGTTTGTCTTTTTCCCTTTTGTATTCTCTTACTAACCTATTTACTTTATGACAGGTTATATACTTCCACCTAATATGAAGTAATAATACAATAGTATATTAAATATTTGCTCGAGCAATATTAGCTAGAGAAATATTAGGTGGAGAAAACATAATAACTACTACCCCCTTCCTCCAACTTATTTCATAGCCGTAAGTTTCATCTTAGGTTTTCTTAGGGAGGGTCTTCAATATCCCCTACCACTTATTATGGTTATCATATTAGTTTAAGACTAATATCAGTATATCCTCCTGTGACTTTAGGTTATCGAGAGGACAACTATAGCTTTAAACGTCATGCAGTGCCGGGGTACTAAGATGACAGTTTGTCATCCATTCATGGTCTAGCCATCCATTTCCTCTCCCTTAGAAGATTTAATTTTCCCTTCGTTTTAGTTGCGACTTACAACTTAGGAAAATAAATAACGATACTTTCAAGGTCCGTTGGTGGGGCCTTGGCCTTGAGCTCCTCACAAGGGTCTCATATATATAGTTTATAATATACAGTTATAATCTAATGGGGATAAAAGAAAAGAGGGATATTACAGCAGTAGTAGGAGCAAATACTTATATAAATTCTAGGTACAGGAAGCAGCAAGAAAATGAATGCATAACAAGGCAGCAGTGTACGAGGCAATCTAGATTCCCCACCACGAGAGCAAGAAATTGTGGTGGAGCTCAACTCAAATTTGGAAAATTCCATGCACCAACTTGAGGCAGAGTTCCAGAGTTTCAAGGATGAGAATATGCAAGAAAGAAGGGAACAATGGGCTATAAATGAAGCCTTAATCCAAAGTCTAACAGGGGAAAAACCCCCTGGACATCCTACTCTATCTGTCAACTCTCTTGACACCAAGAAAGCAGGAAATGACAAAACATAAGGTCAAGCAGAACATAAATGAGAACTATTGGAAGAGTACTGTAAGAGCTCTTCCAATGACAACGGTTCTCCACCTCCTTGCAAGAAAAGGAGGAAGAACGATGAAAGATTACAAGGGGAGTTAAGAAATATAAGAACCCCAACTTATGATGGGGAAGTAAACTCAGGAGAAAAGGCTGAAGAATGGTTATAAGGGATGAACAAATACTTTAAGGTTCATAATTTCTCCAGCGAGATGCAAGATCGACTAGCCATATACAACTTAAATGGAAAAGCTGCCAGATGGTGGCGGGACTTAAAACACACTAAGGGACAAGAGCTGGGAGACATAGGGGACACTTTCAGCAGAATATGTACGGACAAATATATGTCTAAAAGATTCTTCGACAAGAAGATAAAAGAATTTCATGAGCTGAAAATGGGTTCCCTGACTATGGAAGCTTTCATAAATCGATTCTTAGACTTACTGCGCTATGTTCCTTATATTAAGGATGAGAAGGTGAAAATCCAAGAGTTCTTGGGTGGGCTGCCACCAAACTTTAGAGAGAAGATAGAATTCGACATGCCCAAAACCCTTGAGATAACCCTACATAAGGCCAGGCTGTGCTATGAGCACAAGCAGCCAGGGAACGACAACATCAACAGAAATAGAAATATATTTAGGACTTTCTCACACAACCCCAGACCAGGTTTTAGACACCCACCTTTTTAGAAACATAGCAATAGTTTTCCAGCCCACAGAGGTTTCAGCTGGCCCCAAGCTCGACCAATTGGTATTTTCATTCTCTTAACATTGTTGGTCGACTCATCCTCCTCAGTTATGTGTTAGGAGGTATGTGTTATTACATCTCCTCCATCTTCTCTTCTCCCAAAACATTTTTGAATGAAATTAGATACTTGCAGAGGAATTTCCTTTGGGGAGGAACCCAAGAAAAGAAGACGAAGTGGGCCCTAGTATCCTGGGAAACAGGAATTGATTTTGGGAAGAGATTCAATCTATAAAGATAATGTCCCATGACAGAGAGAACATTATTCATTGAGGACATAAAAGAAAAGGGACGTTCATGTAATGTCCCTAAAAACAGTAAAAATTAAAAAAAATTCACTTACTACTAACATTGCCTAACAAATAATGTATTGCAAATTAACATCAGTACTGGGAAGTTATATCGCTTTTTGTTTGAAGCAATGAGAAACTATGTTTTAAGATATTTGATCTTACAATTTAGGGCTCTTGCAGAATCGATGAAGTGTGGTAGTTTTGATGTGATTAGCATCGTCATTGAAAATTTAAAGCTAGTATAATACTTTAAGGTTTCTCTTTAAGTACTCCACTTTTAAAACTTAGATGTATGTTCATTTTATTTAAATGTTTAAATTGGTTTGTCTCATTAAATTCGAGCCTAGTGGACTTTATGAGAAGGGTATGAGTGCCCCTGGGGTCTTGGTGTTGGTAGTCTTACTACCGGCGGAGCTACCGAGAGGTAAGGAATGAGCATTGGATCTAACCTGGGCTTACTTACCAAACTTTCTAATGCACTATTTGAAACATGTTCTTGCAGGTATAAAACGAAGCTCCTCCCTAAACTACCTAGCATGATCTAGTTCTATGAATCAAAGAAAAATTCCAAAGGATAACTTTGAATGTGCTGTGGAATAAAATACATGGTGTGGCACCACCATGACCCAAAGTATGGTGTTTAAATATAATTTGAAGCACTTGCCAAACCATAGCTTTTGGTTAAACATTGGGACGCTAGTGGAGGTTTGGTGGTAGCTTTAATGCTACATGTGACCTTCACGTGACTTGATGCCAGCTGGAAGGAGGGTTACGTTTCATTTGGTAAAACACGACTGTGTCTTGTCATTTCGCTGTTTTGGCCTAAAGGGTCAGTGTTGGCAGGGTAACTCATTCCATACTTTTAGTGGTTTTGTTCTCCATTCTTGCTGCAAAAGATCGTATATCCTATATCTAACTCATGTTTGTTTGTGGTTTGGATGACAAGTGACGAAGTAGGAGTATCTCTTGCGTCGGGTTCCAATAAGTGACAAGAATATTGGAATGTTGGCGTAACACTCGTAAGCCGTGATCCTCCCAATCTTATTCCTTCCTTTCGCACCTATGGTTTTCCCCGCTTGGTAGCTTTGAGCTCTGATATAAAATAACTTCATTGAGTCCTTTGGCTTATTATAACTGAATCAAAGTTCCAATGGGTCACCTTTGGTTTGACCAGTAGCTGGAAGGAGAACGATTCTAAAGAAATTGATTCGGATTAAATGGGATTTTGATCCTAGTCAATGTTTACGATGTTTTTATTTTGTTTGATGAAGGGATAAACCCTTGAGGGTTTCCTCCTTGTTGTCGCAGTTGAAAGTGAAGCTCTGTAAAAATCCTTAAATGTTTTTAAATGGGAAAATTCCCACAGCGTGTAATTTTGGGGTTTTGTAAAAAATTTTGGTATTTTGATTTTTACCTGCATTTCATACTGAGTATGTAATGGAAAAGCTCTTTGTTGAAGTATTGGATACTTATGTCAGTTTTGTTTTTAATATTTTTAGGCGCAGGGTTTAATCGTGTCAGTGGCAAAGACAAAGATCTCTAAATGTCCTGGTAATTTCTAATGTGTACAGGCTCTACACTTTAGTTTTGGCATGAAGAAATTTCTATTGATAATCATGTGAATACGAATCGTTAAAGTTGTAGCTCTGTTTTTGAATGTTTGTTGGCTAGTGGATGGCTTTTGTCTAAATGATGTACTCAACTCTCTGTATCTTGATTTTATTTTAATGGAAGATTGTTTAATGAAATCGTGGTGTTAGAAAAATGCATTGATCTCTGTCAGAAATGTTGGGGTTTCATCCCAGTTTAAGTTGTACTTCTGATAAGGAGAAAAGTGAATTTATTTGGAAACCCTTGATAGAGAAATTGTTCTTGGTAGTTGTTTGGTTGGAAGTTTATTAAGTTTTAAAACGTTGCTAAAGGGTTTTGATATCTCAACCTGCGTTTATTTTATTTCTTTTAAAAGGATAAAGAGAAGGACTGAGTTGACTACATTGACTTTATGAAGGCCATCGTGAGTCCTGTTTTGTGATTTTAAATGTTAGTTGTACATTTGATTTCTTTGTTGTTGAGAAGGATTGAAATGCTAAAACACCCTAGATAAGGAATTCATATTAGTTTGTTTGTTTTGGAAAGTTATAGGTACCGTGGGTGTTTTGCTTTATGTTGTAGGTTTAGAATAAACCAACAATCCTAAAAATGCTATGTTGATGAATAGCCTCGAAGTTCTTGACCCACGTTAAACTGTTTATCTCTTGCAATTGCCTAAGTTTTGTCTTAATGGATAAAAGGTTAAACCCTAGCTTGATAATATAAATGTACAGCATGAGAGTTTGAAAATAATAATGTGATTTCCTTTGTGGAGATTAAAGGTTCAGATATCGACATTACTAAATAAAAGTTTTGAAATTAGGAATTCTACCTATATAGGTATCTAACACAAGCTAGCTAGGCTAGCCCTGCTAGATCCTTGAAAGATTTAGGGAAGAAGCTTGAATTCAATGGAAATATTAAATGAATTTCATCCTAAAATGTAAACCCTGAGAGCCCATTCCAATTCGCCCTTGCTCCATAAAAGAAAAAGAAAGAAAATTATAATGTACAGAAACATGAATGCTGCATAATAATTCCAACTTTAAATTTCTAAATCTAATTGAATTGTGTGAAAATTTGTAGTTCGTACCTGGTTCTTGAAGCTTGATATTCCCTTGCATAAACTACACACTCAAACACTAGTTAATGGAAAAATGTATGGACCTAGCTGACCTGTAGGATGATCTTTAACTTAATAACTTTGGGACTACCATGTTCCTCCCAACCATGACCCTTAGACAATTCATGGTTCTAACTGGATCCCCCTGAGCTGGTTCCAACATGCAATAAGAGAAGTAGGTGCCCTAGGGTAAGTTGTTGATCAGATCTAGAAAATATAGTAGGATGCTTCAGTTTTGAAGAATAATTCTATTCTATTACCATAAGAGAATAATAGTAAAAAAGATGATCCCTCTCTTGGGATCTACCCTTCTTTATATAGGTGAGTTTTGTTTGGAATATAGTTGTTTGAGTTTAAATAAAAATATTCAGTTTTTAATTTAATTTGAATTATAATATCTAAGAAATATATTTTATTAATTATTTACTCCTAATTTATCTAGGACCTTTATTTTGTTATATATTTAGATGTATCTTAAGTTAGCTCATAAATAATAATAATATTTATTAATTATATTAATAGTAATAACAAATATGAGAACTATCTCATGCATAACCTTTATGCATGTTATAAGAAATAAATCTAATTATTCAATAATTAATTATGGTAACTCTTTGATTTAATTATGTACATACCATAATAATTCTTTTAAATATTAAGTAGAAGGTCCAACTCTCTTTGGACAGAGTCTTTTGGTAAGCTTGGATAGTTGGCTAGGTTAGGTACCTCTAGGTCTCTCTCTTGCATGTTGGATTCCCTCATTTAACATGGTAGTTCCCGCAGTCCTTGATGATAGATAGAAATGGATTCATTTAACCAATTTAAATAAATGTGATGAATAGAAGTGCTATTCAGAGTACTTCACTTTTAAAACTTAGATGTATGTTCATTTTATTTAAATGTTTAAATTGGTTTGTCTCATTAAATTCGGGCCTAGTGGACTTTATGAGAAGGGTATGAGTACCCCTGGGGTCTTGGTGTTGGTAGTATTACTACCGGCGGAGCTAACGAGAGGTAAGGAATGAGCATTGGATCTAACCTGGGCTTACTTAGCAGACTTGCTAATGCACTATTTGAAATATGTTCTTGCACGCATAAAACGAAGCTCCTCCCTAAACTACCTAGCATGATATAGTTCTATGAATCAAAGAAAAATTCCAAGGGATAACTTTGAATGTGCTATGGAATAAAATACATGGTGTGGCACCACCATGACCCAAAGTATGGTGTTTAAATATAATTTGAAGCACTTGCCAAACCATAGCTTTTGGTTAAACATTGGGACGCTAGTGGAGGTTTGGTGGTAGCTTTAATGCTACATGTGACCTTCACGTGACTTGATGCCAGCTGGAAGGAGGGTTACGTTTCATTTGGTAAAACACGACTGTGTCTTGTCATTTCGCTGTTTTGGCCTAAAGGGTCAGTGTTGGCAGGGTAACTCATTCCATACTTTTAGTGGTTTTGTACTCCATTCTTGCTGCAAAAGATCGTATATCCTATATCTAACTCATGTTTGTTTGTGGTTTGGATGACAAGTGAGGAAGTAGGAGTATCTCTTGCGTCGGGTTCCAATAAGTGACAAGAATATTGGAATGTTGGCGTAACACTCGTAAGCCCTGATCCTCCCAATCTTATTCCTTCCTTTCGCACCTATGGTTTTCCCCGCTTGGTAGCTTTGAGCTCTGATATAAAATAACTTCATTGAGTCCTTTGGCTTATTATAACTCAATCAAAGTTCCAATGGGTCACCTTTGGTTTGACCAGTAGCTGGAAGGAGAACGATTCTAAAGAAATTGATTCGGATTAAATGGGATTTTGATCCTAGTCAATGTTTACGATGTTTTTATTTTGTTTGATGAAGGGATAAACCCTTGAGGGTTTCCTCCGTGTTGTCGCAGTCGAAAGTGAGTATTTGGATTTTTACCTGCATTTCATACTGAGTATGTAATGGAAAAGCTCTTTGTTGAAGTATTGGATACTTTTGTCAGTTTTGTTTTTAAGATTTTTAGGCGTAGGGTTTAATCGTGTCAGTGGCAAAGACAAAGATCTCTAAATGTCCTGGTAATTTCTAATGTGTACAGGCTCTATGCTTTAGTTTTTGCATGAAGAAATTTCTATTGATAATCATGTGAATACGAATCATTAAGGGTGTAGCTCTGTTTTTGAATGTTTGTTGGCTAGTGGATGGCTTCTGTCTAAATGATGTACTTAACTCTCTGTATCTTGATTTTATTTTAATGGAAGATTGTTTAATGAAATCACAGTGTTAGAAAAATGCATTGATCTCTGTCAGAAATGTTGGGGTTTCATCCCAGTTTAAGTTGTACTTCTGATAAGGAGAAAAGTGAATTTATTTGGAAACCCTTGACAGAGAAATTGTTCTTGGTAGTTGTTTGGTTGGAAGTTTATTAAGTTTTAAAACGTTGCTAAAGGGTTTTGATATCTCAACCTGCGTTTATTTTATTTCTTTTAAAAGGATAAAGAGATGGACTGAGTTGACTACATTGGCTTTATGAAGGCCATTGTGAGTCCTGTTTTGTGATTCTAAATGTTAGTTGTACATTTGATTTCTTTGTTGTTGAGAAGGATTGAAATGCTAAAACACCCTAGATAGGGAATTCATATTAGTTTGTTTTTTTTGGAAAGTTATAGGTACCGTGGGTGTTTTGCTTTATGTTGTAGGTTTAGAATAAACCAACAATCCTAAAAATGCTATGTTGATGAATAGCCTCGAAGTTCTTGACCCGCGTTAAATTGTTTATCTCTTGCAATTGCCTTTGTTTTGTCTTAATGGATAAAAGGTTAAACCCTAGCTTGATAATATAAATGTACATCATGAGAGTTTGAAAATAATAATATGATTTCGTTTGTGGAGATTAAAGGTTCAGATATCGACATTACTAAATAAAAGTTTTTTAATTAGGAATTCTACCTATATAGGTATCTAACACAAGCTAGCTAGGCTAGCCCTGCTAGATCCTTGAAATATTTAGGGAAGAAGCTTGAATTTAATGGAAATATTAAATGAATTTCATCCTAAAATGTAAACCCTGAGAGCCCATGCCAATTCGCCCTTGCTCCATAAAAGAAAAAGAAATAAAATTATAATGTACAGAAACATGAATGCTACATAATAATTCCAACTTTAAATTTCTAAATCTAATTGAATTGTGTGAAAATTTGTAGTTCATACCTGGTTCTTGAAGCTTGATATTCCCTTGCATAACCCACACACTCAAACACTAGTTAATGGAAAAATGTATGGACCTAGCTGACCTGTAGGATGATCTTTAACTTAATAACTTTGGGACTACCATGTTCCTCCCAACCATGACCCTTAGACAATTCATGGTTCTAAATGGATACCCCCGAGCTAGTTCCAACATGGAATAAGAGAAGTAGGTGCCCTAGGGTAAGTTGTTGATCAGATCTAGAAAATATAGTAGGATGCTTCAGTTCTGTAGAATAATTCTATTCTATTACCATAAGAGAATAATAGTAAAAAAGATGATCCCTCTCTTGGGATCTACCCTTCTTTATATAGGTGAGTTTTGTTTGGAATATAGTTGTTTGAGTTTAAATAATAATATTTAGTTTTTAATTTAATTTGAATTATAATATCTAAGAAATATATTTTATTAATTATTTACTCCTAATTTATCTAGGACCTTTATTTTGTTATATATTTAGATGTATCTTAAGTTAGCTCATAAATAATAATAATATTTATTAATTATATTAATAGTAATAACAAATATGAGAACTATCTCATGCATAACCTTTATGCATGTTATAAGAAATAAATCTAATTATTCAATAATTAATTATGGTAACTCTTTGATTTAATTATGTACATACCATAATAATTCTTTTAAATATTAAGTAGAAGGTCCAACTCTCTTTGGACAGAGTCTTTTGGTAAGCTTGGATAGTTGGCTAGGTTAGGTACCTCTAGGTCTCTCTCTTGCATGTTGGATTCCCTCGTTTAACATGGTAGTTCCCGCAGTCCTTGATGATAGATAGAAACAGATTCATTTAACCAATTTAAATAAATGTGATGAATAGAATTTCTGTTCAGAGTCTTCTCGAATCAACACTTTTACGATCAAGTAAACCCGAGTGCTCTTCACAGCTTTAACTCAACACTCTCCCATGGGCGTTACACTAGTGCAATTTCAGAGCATACCGCTCAACACTAGTACTAGAATGTGGTTGTGAAGCACATCTACAATGTACAAATGGCCTCGGATTCGGTAGTCACTATCAAGCTTGGAGTGCTCAAGGATTATGCCCAACACTCTACGTACATCGGGGCTTACACCTAGTACGTAATAAAATCCTCTAGGTACATCTGGGATGATGCCCAGTACATAGGTCATGCGTTTGTTCCTGAGTCCACGCTCAACACATCATATAAAATCAATCATGTAAACCATAACTATGCACAGAATGTAACAAAAAGATCATCTCAGTATATTACGGTTTGCACCCAATCTCATAATAATACATAAATCAATACATTAGGGTATTCTTGCCTAGTATATAACAATAATTTGCATCAGTCAGGGTCCATGCCCAATATGTAAATCTATAAAATAAATGAATCATGTGCACTAGGGCTTATGCCCAATAATCAAAATAAATCATAGGTGTTGGGGCCTTAAGCCCAATATATAACATAAGAAATAGTTAGTCAAAATTTGGGATATTACAGTTCATCCCAAAAGAGGTCTATTTGATATTGGCCAATCACCAATGGGAGAAACAAGAGAATATTTGGAATAAAATCTGGAAGTAAAATCTCTAACCTAAGGTCTCCACTTTCGTCTCGTTGGTTTCTTGGAGAAAAATTCTAACTTGGGATTGAATCATCAAAAGAGCCTTTGAACCCCCATCTATATGCTACGTGTGTATATTTTTTGAAGAGGATGTTGAACACCTTCTCAATCATTGTGCCTTCAATCAACATTTATGGGACAAAGGAGCTAGCAATTTTCAATAATTTAATGGAAACCATGTGAGCATCACAGAAAGTTTGGCCAACTGGCGCAAACATATCTCCAACAACAATAACTTAAGCAAAATATTGCAACTCTTTCTAGGTTTTCTTCTATGGGAGATATGGAAAGAAAGAAAACGATGAATCTTCAAAGATTCGAGCCTTTCGTCTGACCATATTTGGAAAATAATTCAGTCAGACATTCATGAGACCATTTTTGTATCCCAATGGTCCTTCGGTGAATGGGACCTTCATGCCCAAGATAGGGCCATTCTTGTTTCTTGGGATCTCAGTTGAATCCCAAACCAACTTAGTGCTCCCAAGCCACATCTAGACTCTACGCTCTGAGATTCCCTCCTCTTGGTCTCCACTAGAAGAGTGATTTGTGAAGTTAAACTGTGATGGGGATAGTTGGGGCAATCTTCGTCCTATGGGGTTTGGGGTAGTCTTTAAGGATGGAAAAGGTAGAATTCTCAAATTCTTTGTTGGCTCCTTGGGCTTGGAAAGAAATAAGGTAGCAAAGTTAAATGCGATGCTTAAGGGAATCCAAATTGCAAATGAAGCCAGATACAAAAAAAAATAGTTGAGGGAGACTCCAAGCTTGTGGTGTAGATTCTAAATCAACTTTTCAAGGCTTCTAGTATTAGCATAAACAATCCGATTTGGAGACTTGCTAATGAATTGGAAGATCTTCCTGCCAATATTCACAATTCCCATGCTCTCTTGCCTCACCATGTTCGAAGAGATTCCAACAAGCTTGTAGACTGGTTGGAAAATTGGGGGGTGAGTCAATTGTGGGAGTAATGAAACTAATCATGGTTAGATGATGTGAGTCCCATAGTCAAAGAGGAATGTCCTAGGACCAATAATTAGGACACACACCCCCATGATGGGTTCCATCTTAATGATCAACCAAGCAGGGAACATGGGCACTTGGACGGATGATGGGTGTGATTGGAAAGGTGGGTCAATAGGTTGTTGTCCCCACCTGTCAAGCAGTCATGCGACAAGAAAGGTCATTATGAACCAAATTCTAGATGAGTACGACATTTGGCTTGGTGAAGGGGTATTGGTACATATATTTGTATATTCACTTTTGTGGGATTTCATGTCTCTTCATGATAATTTCCACCACAATGGACGAAGGGCTTGTGATTTGGTGTCCCCCCTTCATAGGAGCAGTCGTTGTGGATACCATCTTTGCATCCGCGTTATTGAATTTGTTTATATTTTCCATTCCTACTAGGATATCCTTCCTAAGAAAAAAAAAATTTGTGGTCTAAATGGAAGACAATGGCCTTCATGCTGGTTTCACAGTGCTGGCAGCTTTAGTATGGCTCGCACAAAGACTACCAACCATAGGACTACAAATGGCACTAAGCGCTCTCACAGGGCATGAGCACAGAGGGAGATGGAGAATGCGGAAGGATTATTCGAAGCATCAGTTAGTCACAAGGATCACGGCCGTCCTGAGCTTATGGGGAAACAAATTTGTTGGGAGAAGCAACACCCCAATGCACAAAAGATCATGGATGAATTTGGGGGATTAGTTGAAGATTCGTGCTCCTCCAGAACATGTGATACAAGGAATACTAAAAGCATGGGAATGTATTGGACTATAAAATCTCTCTTAAGCATGGAAATGGATGACTGTGTGCAGGGTAAATTTTAGGAAGAAATGAAGAGCCCCTTGGTGGCTACAAAAATTACTATCCTCGAAGAGGATATGCATCATCTTGCATGCAACCAGGTTATTGCTGAAGAGCAAGTGAATGAAAAATTGGGTGCATTGGCTTGTGAGCTAATATAGATACATGTGTCTTGTCCTTCAGCCCCACAACTTGTGTTTCGTCATCATGCTATTGCGCATGCTACCAAAGAGAGAATAAAAAGACCCATCCTATGTTATAGTTTCTTATGAGGACTAATATCAGTTCCATCTAGGTTCAATTTTATCTCTTTTTCTATGTTTGCCCTCATTTTCATTTTTGTGGGCCATAACCCCTTCCCTATGGGGGATCCTTATGATTATATAGTTTCCAAATTAAACTTTGACTCTCAAACCCAAGCAGGCTTAGTCGTTACAGACACAAATATTTAGTCGCTACAATCTTAGATCTTTTTCCATGACCATGATATCTAGACACTGCATACAAAAGACTGCTTTGTTATGTACAAATTTCCTCACTTTTAGTTTAATATAATGTCGAACTTTAAAAAAAAACAAAAAATTAGAACGATAAAAGATACATATTCTACTATGCCCACTCAAATATGTGTTAAAAAACAATCCTTATGGTAAGATAGTCAAACACTTTCCCTCGTATAAACAAGGAGTTTTATTATGCTAGTAAACTTAAACTTAAAGTAATTTAGTGATAAAACCCAACCCCAACATTTAACTTGAAGTTATATTGTTTGTATGATAACATCTCATGTAAAATATTGAGGGAGTCTACTCTATTTATTTTATGTTTTGGATTTTGCGGTAGTTTTTTTGGAAACCATGTATTTTTTTTGCTAAAATCTAAATTGGAAGCATTTAAATTGTGTTTTTGAATGCATAAATGGATTCAACACCCTCACGTTATGCAATTTCCACAACTAATATATGTGACTAAGATTTTTTTGAAGATATCCAATTAAATCCAATATACCCACGTACAATATTGTATTTATTGGTTTCCAAAATAATAATTATTAAATAAATTTTGCATCATTGTCTCCACCCATTCCATTTATAATTGAAGTTACTATCTCAAATTCCAAATTACAATAATTTTCACTTTTACTTCCACTTCTTACCTTTCATTTTTTATTTTCACTATTAACTTATTTTCTTACCTTTCATTTCCAACTTTTAATATTAAATTAATTTAAATCTATTTTTTCACTCCAACTCCACCTCCACCTCCACCTCCACCTCCGGCCACCACCTCCACCTCCACCTCCACCCATCGTATTTATAATTAAAATCACCTTCATAAACTAAATAAATTTAATTAAAGCATAATTCTTTAGTATGTTATTTCACTTTTCTATAAGTTAACCCACTTAAATAACACCTTTTACAATGAATCACTTATATTAGTTGAAATTGAAATGCTAATTTTTTAACCGACTTAAATAAGAGATTTAAACCCCAGCGTGCCCTACTTTTTAGAATTAATCACAACTAATTGAAATGCTAATATTTAGTTTCCAATTTACCCCATACTTCACACTTTACTTTTATTATACGGCTTCTCTTTATGATACCGATATGTGACCTAGAGCCTTGGATGGGTGGTTTCCACGATGAATCCGGTAGTTATGATGGGTCGTTTCGAAGATGAATCCGGTAATTATGGAAGCAAAGTCTTCGCCGATGTGTGAAACATTGCTTTTCACACTATTTATGCAAATTAATTTATTTCCTTACCTGCGTCACGGCTACTGAATTATCTCTATTGCATGCGAAATTTGATCTATTTTTGCAGTCAGCGTATTCGCCTTATGTGAATTAGGGTTTGATCAGTCATACTTAGAGCAACTGAACGAGGCGTTCTCCGTGGACAGAAATATAAATTCATCGCAGCAAGACAAACTCCATGGAAACAAAGGCAGAGAAAACATGTTCCCGTTGGAAGCCCACGAAAAGACAGAAAGAGATTTTGGAAGAGCTGTTCAAAAAAGGCCATTGTAACCCTACTCGCTCTCTCATAAATGAGTTTACCAATCTACTCGAACAACACGGCAATATTGAAGCAAAGAATGTGGTTAACTGGTTTCGGAATACTCACGCGCGTAACAAGAGAAAACAGAGACGGGAGACCCGTCAGATGCAGCAATCTCCCACTGATTCAACACCTAAGCGTCAGAATACTCAACCGCGTAACAAGAGAAAACAGAAAAAGGAGACCCGTCAGATGCAGCGGTCCCCTACTGAATCAACACCTCAGCGTCACAATGAAAAAGATATTGTCAAATGCTTGCAGGGTCAAACCTATTCTTCTCCAACTAATAACCATTATTCATCATTTCCCAACCTTTATGCTAAGGATTAAAGATGTACTCATGCATCTTCATCATATGCATCTTAATAACTAATCAAAATGCACATGGATGTATATGTTCCTCTTCTGGTATAAATGGCAACCTACACTTTCCTAGTTGATACCTTTAGAACAAAATCTTAATATCAACATAATGATGCTTTCTTCATTACCAAACATTTTAAATACCTCGGTTATGGTTTCCTATATTGTCACCATATTAATGGTCATACATCTTAAGGATTTAACATAACCTGTTTCACGTCTAAATATCTTTTCTCTTGTTTTCACATATTGTCTTTATGTTGAATGTATCAAACATGCATGCGATACTAAATACATCCTCCTTAAATGCAAGAGTAAGAAGATCATTACATGGTAACATCTTTGCGATTTTATAACTTAGCTAATTACTCACGTGGTCTTTTGATCACATTCATATCGTGTTTTTCGTCAATATAACTACATATATATATATATGGTCACCAACTAAGAAGAGGACTATTCTCTTATAGCGATATACTCAATTAGTTTTCTAAGAAACCAATGCTCAAGGCTAATTACCAACTTTTCCCCTATCATCATTTAATTAATTGCGCAACATAGTAAAATATACTTTTGATGGAATTTCTATCAAAATGTTCATAAGTAGCGCATGAATCATAAGTATATCTAATAACCCTAGTCTATCAAGGTACATAAGCAATACTAACATTTCATGTGGAGAAAATACTTTGCACACAAATATCCTTTGAGCGTTTTCAAACCATAATGCTTCGGAAAAGAGACTTACTTACAATCAACCCATGGACACGTTATCGGTTACCTCTCATTGAACCTTACAAAAGTGGATCCACTTAGTTTTGCCTCATAGGAAGTGTAGTTTCCTCAATCCAACCTGCATGACATTCTCTTCCTCGCGCTGAGCCCAACTAAGCCCGATTGTTTGCAACCTATGCTCTGATACCATTTGTAATGAACCCAATTGTGAGAGTTAGTAAAGTAGTGATTTCTAGAAAAATTTGCATAACAATAATGAACTTCAAAAACACAATTCATTCCTGTAAGGACAAAGATTCTGGACACATTTCATAATAACAATTGGAGATTAGTTAAACTGAAAAAACTCATCACGCATCATCTTTTAACTTGAAACATACTCATGAAGTTCTTACCGTGGATTAGTAAACTTAAATGTTAACTGCATCCGGAATTGTCCATAACTATGTGATCGTCACAACACATCAACATGAAATATCATTTTAACAACATTAACATGAATTACCCCTGGCCAAGATGCATTTGACCAAAGTGTTATAATCATCAATTATCAAGATAGCACCTTTGAGAATAAAATCATGCAATCGTCCAGAAAGATCATACTCATATAATAAAAGCCATAGAAATAACGAGACCAAGATAACGTGGTTCACCCGTACACGGGCTAGTCCACAAAAGGTGTGTGCATATTTTAATATTCATGAAAGCGGTTTACAATAGCAACTTCATCATTGCATTAAACAAATTCATACTTTCCTCAAAGCCTTTCTGGAACAAGTATTCTCTTTTCTATTTGTCGCAGCAGGGTGTCAGTAAGCTTAGACAAGAAATACGATTCCAGCAACCCCTGAATTCTCAGCAACTGAAACTGAGTTTTCATGGGCATTCATGCTAACCATAGAGATCTTATACAAAACTGTATTATTCAGAAAGTAGATTATAAATACAATAGATAAAAAATGTACCACATCGTAGCACCATAAAAAGGATCTAAACCAATCCAATACATTGGCATAGCATTCATTAGTATATTAAATAATTGACAAAGCCCTAGGGTAGCATAACGATATGATAGCAAATGCCCTCGCTTCGGGGTAGAGGCATTTGAACTTATGAATCCTACAGAACTATAAAACACATTCAAGGCAACAATATAGATGTAGGGATCAAAGGCACTTTCAACGGTACTGAAAAGGAAAATACTCTAAGATATGAAATACAACGTTTTAACACAAATATCAAGCTGCGCAAATCATAGATTAGCAAAAGCATCATTCTTGCACCTCACCCGATATTACGTATTCCTTAGATGCAACGTAAAATTTGATATCTTCTGGTAATGAGTAGAGATCTGCCAGATTCAAAAGTTATAACAAAATTTACTTACTGCAAGTCAAACAATAAAACTTAAGTTCGGATCACCCAAACTCCCTCATTACACCACGCCTCAGGGTTCTATGTAAAGGAAAACACAATAAAGTGCTTACTTGAAAGCAACAAAATTCCTTTCAAAATGCACGCAGGATTCTACCTTTAAAACGCAGGAAACAATACATAAAAATAAGCATGGATATGTCAAATTGCCGGCAGAAATCTAAACGATTTCTCGTGCACGCCGGGTTTTTAATTAGGAACACACAGTTTACTATGAAAATTCATTGATGACTACCTATGCAAGGTATTGAATAATTCCCAAAACGTAAACAACATCCTAACCGTAAAAAAAAAAAACAAACAAAAATCCCCAGGGATCCCTCTTAACATAAGACTTAAATCCTATAATGCGTTTTCCAGGCATACAACCTCACAAACAACCATTTCAATCAAGATGACATATAAATCAGACTTCATTTAAGTACAACAATAAGCAAGGAACCAAAAATACAACTTCGGTCCAGCATATGTGAGTAAGCTGAAATCCTATGGTTCTATGCCCTTTAGACAGGAATGTGCTATCCAACAATAAACTTATGAGATTGCTTGGATCATATTTGCTTTGCCAAGAAACGTGTTACTACAATCGTAAGAATGTGAGATTCCATGGACCATACTTCCTTTTGTCAGGAAATGTGCTATTAGCCAGGAATATTGTTATATAGCAATAAACTTATGAGATCACATGGATCGTATTTCCTTTGTCAATAATAAACAACAGAAATTCATGAAACAATCTTCGATGGATTTCAACCTTATGAAAATAACTTTGACAGCATAAAAAAAAGGACAGAGATTAATCAAATCCCGTGCAACAATGAGCCGAGACTTAAGCCTTTGACAGATCTCATCCCAATGAAATAACTTCGAATGCAACCATTAATTTTTCCGCAGAGATCGATCAAATCCCATGCAGAAATTAACTGAGACTTAAGCTTTTGATAGACATTAATAACTACACAACCCCATACGATGTCAAGCTAGAAATGATATTACTATTGGTAGACCTTTAGATGGCTTCCAACAAAATCCATACGATTTTAGATCTAGGGATGATACTCAACTAAGCAGAAAAAAATGCGGCTTCACTCCAGCATAAAAGTAGAATCCCCAATTACGAATTCACTCAACCATACTAAGAATTGTCATTACCCTCGACATTCACCTAAGCAAATTCTATATATAATAATCACGGAAATCAAACCTCTCGTGGGCTCATCATGCTCCCAAGCATTCAGACTTTAATAAAGGATCAACACTTCTGGATTGAACAAAGATAGAGCGTATCCATCAAACGCAGAGGTGAGCTATGATCATCTGCGGTGTATTAAAAAAAATCGTCAAATGAAGATAACAAGCTATGTTCATCTGCGGTGTGTTAAAAGACATCAAATGGATATCACAAGCTATGTTCATCTGTGGTGTATTAAAGACGTCAAATGGAGATAACAAGCTATGTTCATCTGCGGTGTATTAAAAGACATCAAATGGAGATCACAAGCTATGTTCATCTGTGGTGTATTAAAGACGTCAAAAGAAGATAACAAGCCGGAAGAGTGAGATTCTAATTACTAACAAACATAGGTCAAGCTTCTAGGTAAAGTTCATGGCAGCGATTTAACTCTGAACAAGTTGAAACGCCAAGAATAAATGTATAGTACAGTACCTTAAAAATACAGATCGCAGAGATCCTGTATGGTTTTTTTTCCGGGCACAACACATGAATCACATCCAATCTAGAGATACGCTGGTGTAGGTGGTGACACAGAGATCATGCTGATTTATATGCTAGCATCGTTATAAAACCCCAAATTTAAATACAGACTTACCAGTGATAAAATAGGATACCACATACAGAGGCACCAGGCGTGTTTTGATCCCTTCTGCTTCTATCCTGCGCCTGGTGTCACTACGCGCCGAGTTCTGGACTTCCAGTTCCGAGCAAGCCTGTTCTTTCAACCATATTCTCGAATCCTCTGCCTAGCTCCCACCCCCTTTCCGCTATCTCCTCTCCAAGAACCCCCTTCACTTCATTTTATCTCTTCCTAATCACTTGACAAGTGGTATTCTTCGAAGATGGTGTGGCGACAAGTGAAGTTTCGAAATGCTAGCGAGACATCCTCAAAATAAAAACCTCAACTACCCGCTCTTTAATTTAAACCCACTACGCTTGTCATTAGGGAGTGCGATTTTGTTGATAGTATGTCCAATACAAGTGTTGACATCAATCACTTGTTTATAATGACCCAAATCTTTAGATAGGTAGTTACATAACTCGTTTTATATGGATTTATCCATATATTCCCCTTGTAATAGTATACAAAGTTATATTAATATTGTTAGGTGAGTATTGGTCATATATGTTTGTCTTTTTCCCTTTTGTATTCTCTTACTAACCTATTTACTTTATGACAGGTTATATACTTCCACCTAATATGAAGTAATAATACAATAGTATATTAAATATTTGCTCGAGCAATATTAGCTAGAGAAATATTAGGTGGAGAAAACATAATAACTACTACCCCCTTCCTCCAACTTATTTCATAGCCGTAAGTTTCATCTTAGGTTTTCTTAGGGAGGGTCTTCAATATCCCCTACCACTTATTATGGTTATCATATTAGTTTAAGACTAATATCAGTATATCCTCCTGTGACTTTAGGTTATCGAGAGGACAACTATAGCTTTAAACGTCATGCAGTGCCGGGGTACTAAGATGACAGTTTGTCATCCATTCATGGTCTAGCCATCCATTTCCTCTCCCTTAGAAGATTTAATTTTCCCTTCGTTTTAGTTGCGACTTACAACTTAGGAAAATAAATAACGATACTTTAGAGGTCCGTTGGTGGGGCCTTGGCCTTGAGCTCCTCACAAGGGTCTCATATATATAGTTTATAATATACAGTTATAATCTAATGGGGATAAAAAAAAAGAGGGATATTACAGCAGTAGTAGGAGCAAATACTTATATAAATTCTAGGTACAGGAAGCAGCAAGAAAATGAATGCATAACAAGGCAGCAGTGTACGAGGCAATCTAGATTCCCCACCACGAGAGCAAGAAATTGTGGTGGAGCTCAACTCAAATTTGGAAAATTCCATGCACCAACTAGAGGCAGAGTTCCAGAGTTTCAAGGATGAGAATATGCAAGAAAGAAGGGAACAATGGGCTATAAATGAAGCCTTAATCCAAATTCTAACAGGGGAAAAACCCCCTGGACATCCTACTCTATCTGTCAACTCTCTTGACACCAAGAAAGCAGGAAATGACAAAACATAAGGTCAAGCAGAACATAAATGAGAACTATTGGAAGAGTACTGTAAGAGCTCTTCCAATGACAACGGTTCTCCACCTCCTTGCAAGAAAAGGAGGAAGAACGATGAAAGATTACAAGGGGAGTTAAGAAATATAAGAACCCCAACTTATGACGGGGAAGTAAACTCAGGAGAAAAGGCTGAAGAATTGTTATAAGGGATGAACAAATACTTTAAGGTTCATAATTTCTCCAGCGAGATGCAAGATCGACTAGCCATATACAACTTAAATGGAAAAGCTGCCAGATGGTGGCGGGACTTAAAACACACTAAGGGACAAGAGCTGGGAGACATAGGATGGGACACTTTCAGCAGAATATGTACGGACAAATATATGTCTAAAAGATTCTTCGACAAGAAGATAAAAGAATTTCATGAGCTGAAAATGGGTTCCCTGACTATGGAAGCTTTCATAAATCGATTCTTAGACTTACTGCACTATGTTCCTTATATTAAGGATGAGAAGGTGAAAATCCAACAGTTCTTGGGTGGGCTGCCACCAAACTTTAGAGAGAAGATAGAATTCGACATGCCCAAAACCCTTGAGATAACCCTACATAAGGCCAGGCTGTGCTATGAGCACAAGCAGCCAGGGAACGACAACATCAACAGAAATAGAAATATATTTAGGACTTTCTCACACAACCCCAGACCAGGTTTTAGACACCCACCTTTTTAGAAACATAGCAATAGTTTTCCAGCCCACAGAGGTTTCAGCTGGCCCCAAGCTCGACCAATTGGTATTTTCATTCTCTTAACATTGTTGGTCGACTCATCCTCCTCAATTATGTGTTAGGAGGTATGTGTTATTACATCTCCTCCATCTTCTCTTCTCCCAAAACATTTTTGAATGAAATTAGATACTTGCAGAGGAATTTCCTTTGGGGAGGAACCCAAGAAAAGAAGACGAAGTGGGCCCTAGTATCCTGGGAAACAGGAATTCATTTTGGGAAGAGATTCAATCTATAAAGATAATGTCCCATGACAGAGAGAACATTATTCATTGAGGACATAAAAGAAAAGGGACGTTCATGTAATGTCCCTAAAAACAGTAAAAATTAAAAAAAATTCACTTACTACTAACATTGCCTAACAAATAATGTATTGCAAATTAACATCAGTACTGGGAAGTTATATCGCTTTTTGTTTGAAGCAATGAGAAACTATGTTTTAAGATATTTGATCTTACAATTTAGGGCTCTTGCAGAATCGATGAAGTGTGGTAGTTTTGATGTGATTAGCATCGTCATTGAAAATTTAAAGCTAGTATAATACTTTAAGGTTTCTCTTTAAGTACTCCACTTTTAAAACTTAGATGTATGTTCATTTTATTTAAATGTTTAAATTGGTTTGTCTCATTAAATTCGAGCCTAGTGGACTTTATGAGAAGGGTATGAGTGCCCCTGGGGTCTTGGTGTTGGTAGTCTTACTACCGGCGGAGCTACCGAGAGGTAAGGAATGAGCATTGGATCTAACCTGGGCTTACTTACAAAACTTTCTAATGCACTATTTGAAACATGTTCTTGCAGGTATAAAACGAAGCTCCTCCCTAAACTACCTAGCATGATCTAGTTCTATGAATCAAAGAAAAATTCCAAAGGATAACTTTGAATGTGCTGTGGAATAAAATACATGGTGTGGCACCACCATGACCCAAAGTATGGTGTTTAAATATAATTTGAAGCACTTGCCAAACCATAGCTTTTGGTTAAACATTGGGACGCTAGTGGAGGTTTGGTGGTAGCTTTAATGCTACATGTGACCTTCACGTGACTTGATGCCAGCTGGAAGGAGGGTTACGTTTCATTTGGTAAAACACGACTGTGTCTTGTCATTTCGCTGTTTTGGCCTAAAGGGTCAGTGTTGGCAAGGTAACTCATTCCATACTTTTAGTGGTTTTGTTCTCCATTCTTGCTGCAAAAGATCGTATATCCTATATCTAACTCATGTTTGTTTGTGGTTTGGATGACAAGTGAGGAAGTAGGAGTATCTCTTGCGTCGGGTTCCAATAAGTGACAAGAATATTGGAATGTTGGCGTAACACTCGTAAGCCGTGATCCTCCCAATCTTATTCCTTCCTTTCGCACCTATGGTTTTCCCCGCTTGGTAGCTTTGAGCTCTGATATAAAATAACTTCATTGAGTCCTTTGGCTTATTATAACTGAATCAAAGTTCCAATGGGTCACCTTTGGTTTGACCAGTAGCTGGAAGGAGAACGATTCTAAAGAAATTGATTCGGATTAAATGGGATTTTGATCATAGTCAATGTTTACGATGTTTTTATTTTGTTTGATGAAGGGATAAACCCTTGAGGGTTTCCTCCTTGTTGTCGCAGTTGAAAGTGAAGCTCTGTAACAATCCTTAAATGTTTTTAAATGGTAAAATTCCCACAGCGTGTAATTTTGGGGTTCTGTAAAAAATTTTGGTATTTTGATTTTTACCTGCATTTCATACTGAGTATGTAATGGAAAAGCTCTTTGTTGAAGTATTGGATACTTATGTCAGTTTTGTTTTTAATATTTTTAGGCGCAGGGTTTAATCGTGTCAGTGGCAAAGACAAAGATCTCTAAATGTCCTGGTAATTTCTAATGTGTACAGGCTCTACACTTTAGTTTTGGCATGAAGAAATTTCTATTGATAATCATGTGAATACGAATCGTTAAAGTTGTAGCTCTGTTTTTGAATGTTTGTTGGCTAGTGGATGGCTTTTGTCTAAATGATGTACTCAACTCTCTGTATCTTGATTTTATTTTAATGGAAGATTGTTTAATGAAATCGTGGTGTTAGAAAAATGCATTGATCTCTGTCAGAAATGTTGGGGTTTCATCCCAGTTTAAGTTGTACTTCTGATAAGGAGAAAAGTGAATTTATTTGGAAACCCTTGATAGAGAAATTGTTCTTGGTAGTTGTTTGGTTGGAAGTTTATTAAGTTTTAAAACGTTGCTAAAGGGTTTTGATATCTCAACCTGCGTTTATTTTATTTCTTTTAAAAGGATAAAGAGAAGGACTGAGTTGACTACATTGACTTTATGAAGGCCATCGTGAGTCCTGTTTTGTGATTCTAAATGTTAGTTGTACATTTGATTTCTTTGTTGTTGAGAAGGATTGAAATGCTAAAACACCCTAGATAAGGAATTCATATTAGTTTGTTTGTTTTGGAAAGTTATAGGTACCGTGGGTGTTTTGCTTTATGTTGTAGGTTTAGAATAAACCAACAATCCTAAAAATGCTATGTTGATGAATAGCCTCGAATTTCTTGACCCACGTTAAACTGTTTATCTCTTGCAATTGCCTAAGTTTTGTCTTAATGGATAAAAGGTTAAACCGTAGCTTGATAATATAAATGTACAGCATGAGAGTTTGAAAATAATAATGTGATTTCCTTTGTGGAGATTAAAGGTTCAGATATCGACATTACTAAATAAAAGTTTTGAAATTAGGAATTCTACCTATATAGGTATCTAACACAAGCTAGCTAGGCTAGCCCTGCTAGATCCTTGAAAGATTTAGGGAAGAAGCTTGAATTCAATGGAAATATTAAATGAATTTCATCCTAAAATGTAAACCCTGAGAGCCCATTCCAATTCGCCCTTGCTCCATAAAAGAAAAAGAAAGAAAATTATAATGTACAGAAACATGAATGCTGCATAATAATTCCAACTTTAAATTTCTAAATCTAATTGAATTCTGTGAAAATTTGTAGTTCGTACCTGGTTCTTGAAGCTTGATATTCCCTTGCATAAACTACACACTCAAACACTAGTTAATGGAAAAATGTATGGACCTAGCTGACCTGTAGGATGATCTTTAACTTAATAACTTTGGGACTACCATGTTCCTCCCAACCATGACCCTTAGACAATTCATGGTTCTAACTGGATCCCCCTGAGCTGGTTCCAACATGCAATAAGAGAAGTAGGTGCCCTAGGGTAAGTTGTTGATCAGATCTAGAAAATATAGTAGGATGCTTCAGTTTTGAAGAATAATTCTATTCTATTACCATAAGAGAATAATAGTAAAAAAGATGATCCCTCTCTTGGGATCTACCCTTCTTTATATAGGTGAGTTTTGTTTGGAATATAGTTGTTTGAGTTTAAATAAAAATATTCAGTTTTTAATTTAATTTGAATTATAATATCTAAGAAATATATTTTATTAATTATTTACTCCTAATTTATCTAGGACCTTTATTTTGTTATATATTTAGATGTATCTTAAGTTAGCTCATAAATAATAATAATATTTATTAATTATATTAATAGTAATAACAAATATGAGAACTATCTCATGCATAACCTTTATGCATGTTATAAGAAATAAATCTAATTATTCAATAATTAATTATGGTAACTCTTTGATTTAATTATGTACATACCATAATAATTCTTTTAAATATTAAGTAGAAGGTCCAACTCTCTTTGGACAGAGTCTTTTGGTAAGCTTGGATAGTTGGCTAGGTTAGGTACCTCTAGGTCTCTCTCTTGCATGTTGGATTCCCTCATTTAACATGGTAGTTCCCGCAGTCCTTGATGATAGATAGAAATGGATTCATTTAACCAATTTAAATAAATGTGATGAATAGAAGTGCTATTCAGAGTACTTCACTTTTAAAACTTAGATGTATGTTCATTTTATTTAAATGTTTAAATTGGTTTGTCTCATTAAATTCGGGCCTAGTGGACTTTATGAGAAGGGTATGAGTGCCCCTGGGGTCTTGGTGTTGGTAGTATTACTACCGGCGGAGCTAACGATAGGTAAGGAATGAGCATTGGATCTAACCTGGGCTTACTTAGCAGACTTGCTAATGCACTATTTGAAATATGTTCTTGCAGGCATAAAACGAAGCTCCTCCCTAAACTACCTAGCATGATATAGTTCTATGAATCAAAGAAAAATTCCAAGGGATAACTTTGAATGTGCTATGGAATAAAATACATGGTGTGGCACCACCATGACCCAAAGTATGGTGTTTAAATATAATTTGAAGCACTTGCCAAACCATAGCTTTTGGTTAAACATTGGGATGCTAGTGGAGGTTTGGTGGTAGCTTTAATGCTACATGTGACCTTCACGTGACTTGATGCCAGCTGGAAGGAGGGTTACGTTTCATTTGGTAAAACACGACCGTGTCTTGTCATTTCGCTGTTTTGGCCTAAAGGGTCAGTGTTGGCAGGGTAACTCATTCCATACTTTTAGTGGTTTTGTTCTCCATTCTTGCTGCAAAAGATCGTATATCCTATATCTAACTCATGTTTGTTTGTGGTTTGGATGACAAGTGAGGAAGTAGGAGTATCTCTTGCGTCGGGTTCCAATAAGTGACAAGAATATTGGAATGTTGGCGTAACACTCGTAAGCCGTGATCCTCCCAATCTTATTCCTTCCTTTCGCACCTATGGTTTTCCCCGCTTGGTAGCTTTGAGCTCTGATATAAAATAACTTCATTGAGTCCTTTGGCTTATTATAACTGAATCAAAGTTCCAATGGGTCACCTTTGGTTTGACCAGTAGCTGGAAGGAGAACGATTCTAAAGAAATTGATTCGGATTAAATGGGATTTTGATCCTAGTCAATGTTTACGATGTTTTTATTTTGTTTGATGAAGGGATAAACCCTTGAGGGTTTCCTCCGTGTTGTCGCAGTCGAAAGTGAAGCTCTGTAAAAATCCTTAAATGTTTTTAAATGGGAAAATTCCCACAGCGTGTAATTTTCGGGTTTTGTAAAATATATTGGTATTTGGATTTTTACCTGCATTTCATACTGAGTATGTAATGGAAAAGCTCTTTGTTGAAGTATTGGATACTTTTGTCAGTTTTGTTTTTAAGATTTTTACTCGTAGGGTTTAATCGTGTCAGTGGCAAAGACAAAGATCTCTAAATGTCCTGGTAATTTCTAATGTGTACAGGCTCTATGCTTTAGTTTTTGCATGAAGAAATTTCTATTGATAATCATGTGAATACGAATCGTTAAGGGTGTAGCTCTGTTTTTGAATGTTTGTTGGCTAGTGGATGGCTTCTGTCTAAATGATGTACTTAACTCTCTGTATCTTGATTTTATTTTAATGGAAGATTGTTTAATGAAATCACAGTGTTAGAAAAATGCATTGATCTCTGTCAGAAATGTTGGGGTTTCATCCCAGTTTAAGTTGTACTTCTGAAAAGGAGAAAAGTGAATTTATTTGGAAACCCTTGACAGAGAAATTGTTCTTGGTAGTTGTTTGGTTGGAAGTTTATTAAGTTTTAAAACGTTGCTAAAGGGTTTTGATATCTCAACCTGCGTTTATTTTATTTCTTTTAAAAGGATAAAGAGATGGACTGAGTTGACTACATTGGCTTTATGAAGGCCATTGTGAGTCCTGTTTTGTGATTCTAAATGTTAGTTGTACATTTGATTTCTTTGTTGTTGAGAAGGATTGAAATGCTAAAACACCCTAGATAGGGAATTCATATTAGTTTGTTTTTTTTGGAAAGTTATAGGTACCGTGGGTGTTTTGCTTTATGTTGTAGGTTTAGAATAAACCAACAATCCTAAAAATGCTATGTTGATGAATAGCCTCGAAGTTCTTGACCCGCGTTAAATTGTTTATCTCTTGCAATTGCCTTTGTTTTGTCTTAATGGATAAAAGGTTAAACCCTAGCTTGATAATATAAATGTACATCATGAGAGTTTGAAAATAATAATATGATTTCGTTTGTGGAGATTAAAGGTTCAGATATCGACATTACTAAATAAAAGTTTTGAAATTAGGAATTCTACCTATATAGGTATCTAACACAAGCTAGCTAGGCTAGCCCTGCTAGATCCTTGAAATATTTAGGGAAGAAGCTTGAATTTAATGGAAATATTAAATGAATTTCATCCTAAAATGTAAACCCTGAGAGCCCATGCCAATTCGCCCTTGCTCCATAAAAGAAAAAGAAATAAAATTATAATGTACAGAAACATGAATGCTACATAATAATTCCAACTTTAAATTTCTAAATCTAATTGAATTGTGTGAAAATTTGTAGTTCATACCTGGTTCTTGAAGCTTGATATTCCCTTGCATAACCCACACACTCAAACACTAGTTAATGGAAAAATGTATGGACCTAGCTGACCTGTAGGATGATCTTTAACTTAATAACTTGGGGACTACCATGTTCCTCCCAACCATGACCCTTAGACAATTCATGGTTCTAACTGGATACCCCCGAGCTAGTTCCAACATGGAATAAGAGAAGTAGGTGCCCTAGGGTAAGTTGTTGATCAGATCTAGAAAATATAGTAGGATGCTTCAGTTCTGTAGAATAATTCTATTCTATTACCATAAGAGAATAATAGTAAAAAAGATGATCCCTCTCTTGGGATCTACCCTTCTTTATATAGGTGAGTTTTGTTTGGAATATAGTTGTTTGAGTTTAAATAATAATATTTAGTTTTTAATTTAATTTGAATTATAATATCTAAGAAATATATTTTATTAATTATTTACTCCTAATTTATCTAGGACCTTTATTTTGTTATATATTTAGATGTATCTTAAGTTAGCTCATAAATAATAATAATATTTATTAATTATATTAATAGTAATAACAAATATGAGAACTATCTCATGCATAACCTTTATGCATGTTATAAGAAATAAATCTAATTATTCAATAATTAATTATGGTAACTCTTTGATTTAATTATGTACATACCATAATAATTCTTTTAAATATTAAGTAGAAGGTCCAACTCTCTTTGGACAGAGTCTTTCGGTAAGCTTGGATAGTTGGCTAGGTTAGGTACCTCTAGGTCTCTCTCTTGCATGTTGGATTCCCTCGTTTAACATGGTAGTTCCCGCAGTCCTTGATGATAGATAGAAACAGATTCATTTAACCAATTTAAATAAATGTGATGAATAGAATTTCTGTTCAGAGTCTTCTCGAATCAACACTTTTACGATCAAGTAAACCCGAGTGCTCTTCACAGCTTTAACTCAACACTCTCCCATGGGCGTTACACTAGTGCAATTTCAGAGCATACCGCTCAACACTAGTACTAGAATGTGGTTGTGAAGCACATCTACAATGTACAAATGGCCTCGGATTCGGTATTCACTATCAAGCTTGGAGTGCTCAAGGATTATGCCCAACACTCTACGTACATCGGGGCTTACACCTAGTACGTAATAAAATCCTCTAGGTACATCTGGGCTGATGCCCAGTACATAGGTCATGCATTTGTTCCTGAGTCCACGCTCAACACATCATATAAAATCAATCATGTAAACCATAACTCTGCACAGAATGTAACAAAAAGATCATCTCAGTATATTACGGTTTGCACCCAATCTCATAATAATACATAAATCAATACATTAGGGTATTCTTGCCTAGTATATAACAATAATTTGCATCAGTCAGGGTCCATGCCCAATATGTAAATCTATAAAATAAATGAATCATGTGCACTAGGGCTGATGCCCAATAATCAAAATAAATCATAGGTGTTGGGGCCTTAAGCCCAATATATAACATAAGAAATAGTTAGTCAAAATTCGGGATATTACAGTTCATCCCAAAAGAGGTCTATTTGATATTGGCCAATCACCAATGGGAGAAACAAGAGAATATTTGGAATAAAATCTGGAAGTAAAATCTCTAACCTAAGGTCTCCACTTTCGTCTCGTTGGTTTCTTGGAGAAAAATTCTAACTTGGGATTGAATCATCAAAAGAGCCTTTGAACCCCCATCTATATGCTACGTGTGTATATTTTTTGAAGAGGATGTTGAACACCTTCTCAATCATTGTGCCTTCAATCAACATTTATGGGACAAAGGAGCTAGCAATTTTTGATAATTTAATTGAAACCATGTGAGCATCACAGAAATTTTGGCCAACTGGCGCAAACATATCTCCAACAACAATAACTTAAGCAAAATATTGCAACTCTTTCTAGGTTTTCTTCTATGGGAGATATGGAAAGAAAGAAAACGATGAATCTTCAAAGATTCGAGCCTTTCGTCTGACCATATTTGGAAAATAATTCAGTCAGACATTCATGAGACCATTTTTGTATCCCAATGGTCCTTCGGTGAATGGGACCTTCATGCCCAAGATAGGGCCATTCTTGTTTCTTGGGATCTCAGTTGAAGCCCAAACCAACTTAGTGCTCCCAAGCCACATCTAGACTCTACGCTCTGAGATTCCCTCCTCTTGGTCTCCACTAGAAGAGTGATTTGTGAAGTTAAACTGTGATGGGGATAGTTGGGACAATCTTCGTCCTATGGGGTTTGGGGTAGTCTTTAAGGATGGAAAAGGTAGAATTCTCAAATTCTTTGTTGGCTCCTTGGGCTTGGAAAGAAATAAGGTAGCAAAGTTAAATGCGATGCTTAAGGGAATCCAAATTGCAAATGAAGCCAGATACAAAAAAAAATAGTTGAGGGAGACTCCAAGCTTGTGGTGTAGATTCTAAATCAACTTTTCAATGCTTCTAGTATTAGCATAAACAATCCGATTTGGAGACTTGCTACTGAATTGGAAGATCTTCCTGCCAATATTCACAATTCCCATGCTCTCTTGCCTCACCATGTTCGAAGAGATTCCAACAAGCTTGTAGACTGGTTGGAAAATTGGGGGGTGAGTCAATTGTGGGAGTAATGCAACTAATCATGGTTAGATGATGTGAGTCCCATACTCAAAGAGGAATGTCCTAGGACCAATAATTAGGACACACACCCCCATGATGGGTTCCATCTTAATGATCAACCAAGCAGGGAACATGGGCACTTGGACGGATGATGGGTGTGATTGGAAAGGTGGGTCAATAGGTTGTTGTCCCCACCTGTCAAGCAGTCATGCGACAAGAAAGGTCATTATGAACCAAATTCTAGATGAGTACGACATTTGGCTTGGTGAAGGGGTATTGGTACATATATTTGTATATTCACTTTTGTGGGATTTCATGTCTCTTCATGATAATTTCCACCACAATGGACGAAGGGCTTGTGATTTGGTGTCCCCCCTTCATAGGAGCAGTCGTTGTGGATACCATCTTTGCATCCGCGTTATTGAATTTGTTTATATTTTCCATTCCTACTAGGATATCCTTCCTAAGAAAAAAAAAAATTGTGGTCTCAATGGAAGACAATGGCCTTCATGCTGGTTTCACAGTGCTGGCAGCTTTAGTATGGCTCGCACAAAGACTACCAACCATAGGACTACAAATGGCACTAAGCGCTCTCACAGGGCATGAGCACAGAGGGAGATGGAGAATGCGAAAGGATTATTCGAAGCATCAGTTAGTCACAAGGATCACGGCCGTCCTGAGCTTATGGGGAAAAAAATTTGTTGGGAGAAGCAACACCCCAATGCACAAAAGATCATGGATGAATTTGGGGGATTAGTTGAAGATTCGTGCTCCTCCAGAACATGTGATACAAGGAATACTAAAAGCATGGGAATGTATTGGACTATAAAATCTCTCTTAAGCATGGAAATGGATGACTGTGTGCAGGGTAAATTTTAGGAAGAAATGAAGAGCCCCTTGGTGGCTACAAAAATTACTATCCTCGAAGAGGATATGCATCATCTTGCATGCAACCAGGTTATTGCTGAAGAGCAAGTGAATGAAAAATTGGGTGCATTGGCTTGTGAGCTAATATAGATACATGTGTCTTGTCCTTCAGCCCCACAACTTGTGTTTCGTCATCATGCTATTGCGCATGCTACCAAAGAGAGAATAAAAAGACCCATCCTATGTTATAGTTTCTTATGAGGACTAATATCAGTTCCATCTAGGTTCAATTTTATCTCTTTTTCTATGTTTTCCCTCATTTTCATTTTTGTGGGCCATAACCCCTTCCCTATGGGGGATCCTTATGATTATATAGTTTCCAAATTAAACTTTGACTCTCAAACCCAAGCAGGCTTAGTCGTTACAGACACAAATATTTAGTCGCTACAATCTTAGATCTTTTTCCATGACCATGATATCTAGACACTGCATACAAAAGACTGCTTTGTTATGTACAAATTTCCTCACTTTTAGTTTAATATAATGTCGAACTTTAAAAAAAAACAAAAAATTAGAACGATAAAAGATACATATTCTACTATGCCCACTCAAATATGTGTTAAAAAACAATCCTTATGGTAAGATAGTCAAACACTTTCCCTCGTATAAACAAGGAGTTTTATTATGCTAGTAAACTTAAACTTAAAGTAATTTAGTGATAAAACCCAACCCCAACATTTAACTTGAAGTTATATTGTTTGTATGATAACATCTCATGTAAAATATTGAGGGAGTCTACTCTATTTATTTTATGTTTTGGATTTTGCGGTAGTTTTTTTGGAAACCATGTATTTTTTTTGCTAAAATCTAAATTGGAAGCATTTAAATTGTGTTTTTGAATGCATAAATGGATTCAACACCCTCACGTTATGCAATTTCCACAACTAATATATGTGACTAAGATTTTTTTGAAGATATCCAATTAAATCCAATATACCCACGTACAATATTGTATTTATTGGTTTCCAAAATAATAATTATTAAATTAATTTTGCATCATTGTCTCCACCCATTCCATTTATAATTGAAGTTACTATCTCAAATTCCAAATTACAATAATTTTCACTTTTACTTCCACTTCTTACCTTTCATTTTTTATTTTCACTATTAACTTATTTTCTTACCTTTCATTTCCAACTTTTAATATTAAATTAATTTAAATCTATTTTTTCACTCCACCTCCACCTCCACCTCCACCTCCACCTCCACCTCCACCTCCACCTCCACCCATCGTATTTATAATTAAAATCACCTTCATAAACTAAATAAATTTAATTAAAGCATAATTCTTTAGTATGTTATTTCACTTTTCTATAAGTTAACCCACTTAAATAACACCTTTTACAATGAATCACTTATATTAGTTGAAATTGAAATGCTAATTTTTTAACCGACTTAAATAAGAGATTTAAACCCCAGCGTGCCCTACTTTTTAGAATTAATCACAACTAATTGAAATGCTAATATTTAGTTTCCAATTTACCCCATACTTCACACTTTACTTTTATTATACGGCTTCTCTTTATGATACCGATATGTGACCTAGAGCCTTGGATGGGTGGTTTCCACGATGAATCCGGTAGTTATGATGGGTCGTTTCGAAGATGAATCCGGTAATTATGGAAGCAAAGTCTTCGCCGATGTGTGAAACATTGCTTTTCACACTATTTATGCAAATTAATCCATCCATCCATTTTCCCAATCAATAGGACGCGATTTTATTTCCTTACCTGCGTCACGGCTACTGAATTATCTCTATTGCATGCGAAATTTGATCTATTTTTGCAGTCAGCGTATTCGCCTTATGTGAATTAGGGTTTGATCAGTCATACTTAGAGCAACTGAACGAGGCGTTCTCCGTGGACAGAAATATAAATTCATCGCAGCAAGACAAACTCCATGGAAACAAAGGCAGAGAAAACATGTTCCCGTTGGAAGCCCACGAAAAGACAGAAAGAGATTTTGGAAGAGCTGTTCAAAAAAGGCCATTGTAACCCTACTCGCTCTCTCATAAATGAGTTTACCAATCTACTCGAACAACACGGCAATATTGAAGCAAAGAATGTGGTTAACTGGTTTCGGAATACTCACGCGCGTAACAAGAGAAAACAGAGACGGGAGACCCGTCAGATGCAGCAATCTCCCACTGATTCAACACCTAAGCGTCAGAATACTCAACCGCGTAACAAGAGAAAACAGAAAAAGGAGACCCGTCAGATGCAGCAGTCCCCTACTGAATCAACACCTCAGCGTCACAATGAAAAAGATATTGTCAAATGCTTGCAGGGTCAAACCTATTCTTCTCCAACTAAGGGTAAACTGTACTTGCTTTGTTCTTAATTTCTCGGTTGCTTCTTTAAAGGGTAAAGTTATTTAGTTTCCATCTTGGTTGCTTTCTTATTTTGTCTGTCTATATTCAGCTGATGGCATTATCTTCGATTCTTCAACGGTTATGGCCCAGTTTCCAGTACAGGTAAGGAGAATTTAACTGGTACTCTTTTATTCTCATGTTTTTTTTTCGATCATTACGTTTAGATTTCACATATGTTGTTCACTCTGATTAATTGTCCACGCGTCAATTTATAATATTGCTTAGGTGCACACAAATTCACCGGATTCAGCCACCAGTACGGCAACACAAAAGTTGCTACCAACGGATTTGTCAGTGAAACAACATTTACAATCTGTTGGGAACGAAACGTTCTCTACAGTTGATGCTTTCAGAAACAACATGTGGAACAAAGCAGAAATTAGAAATGACGGATGGGCGCATCATTTTACAGACGCTGGCAGAAGTAATGTTATGACTAATTGTTGGGGTGCCCAAGAACATGAAAAAAAAGACGAATTACCGGAGTTGTTTCCTTTGCATCCCGACGGGAACCTCAGATCCAAGTGCCTTAGGAGTTTTCATGATCACAAAGAAACCAACAATATCAGGCGGGAAAGAGGTGAATGGACGTTGTCTTTGAAGTTTGTACCCTAGCTACTACCGAATTGCACACTCGAAGCCTCCCAACATTCGAAATATAAACGGAATCCAAGTGTATTTGAAATATAGCGAGCAGTCTAGAGTGTTGGGTGTTCTACTTCTACTTGCGTAAATAAATGCAAATGCATGGATATTGTTAGTGTAAATGTTGACAGTTGTATGCGTTGTACTTTTTTTTTTATTTACCTAAATGAATATAGTGTATATGGAAACATGAATTATTTGCTTATTTGTTATAAATTTTTGTTTCATTTTTTGTTCTTAAAACGTTGATACAAACAGGCAGGATCCCACTGCAATTTCTCCAATAGATGCTAACCTGCTGACTCTCAGTCATTATAATACCTTCTCTTTTCGTTTAAATCAGTGCTGCAAATGCAAATCTCTCCTTCCATTTCAAATCCTGTTATTAGTAAATAACTATATTGAGTCACACGTAAAAATAGAGACATTTACTTTCTCTAAAGTTATTGAGATATTTCTTTTGAATACCATTTTGAAAAAATTAATTGGAATAAACTGTAAATGGTTAATTGGAATAAACTGTAAATGGTTGTGGTTGGCATAAAAAAAAACCTTTAATAGATTGGAAAGGAGAAGAGAGACATGGATGGTCTTTTGTTGTTATCAAGACAATATATATTGAATTGGAGTATTTGTATTGTTTTTGAGCAGGGGTGATTTTAAGAACCCCCTAGATTTGTATGACTTGTATCTATAATAATTCGGAGAATCTCCCTAATACAATAAAATGTTGACGTTATTTTATCAAGAATATAATATGTATATATAATTTTTTGGCCATATTTTTCATAAATTTATGTAATATTGTAAAATATTGGGGAATCTTTCATAAAGTTATAAAATCTTGTAAAATCTTGGCAAATTTTCATTGAATTACTAAATCTTGTAAAATATTGGTGAATCTCTCCAAAAATTAAAAAATCTAGTAAAATCTTGGCAAATCTTTAATTGAATTATAAAACCCTCGTAATGTTTTGGAGAATCTTTCATAAAATTTTAAAATGTTGGAGAATCTTCATTCAATTATATACTTCATGCCTCTCTTGCAATGCTTATGTGCTACTGAAATGGAAAAGCTACTCAATAGATAATATATAATAGATATATATTCTAGTATGCCTATAACATCTAGTTTGCATGGATCACTATAATTAATACCTTATAACAACAATTTCAACCACCTTGCCCTTCCCTCCATTTTCTTTTAGCTAGATAAGTAATTTACTTGTTAGCATCAATCTAAGGGATTATGTTTTTTGGAAATTATAGGAGGTAGTGCCTTTGTGTCTATCCTTCTAATTCTTACAACACTCCAACTAAATTTGTTCGTGTTTAGTTTAATCTAAAATCTCTTATGCCAACATCCTCCATATTTGATATTTGTGTTGTTTGATTATTGTTAGTTGTACAACTCTCATTTCATTTAATTTTGTTCGTGTGAGTTTCCCTTTCGACAGGCTAGCCATTTGTCTATTATACATATTTTATTTTTCGATAATATATAATGTTAGAGAGCATACAAAAATAAAAATAAAAATTGTACTTCAATAAATTACAAATAAAATAGAAAATAGAAACTTAGATGTACCTCTCCTATTTGAACTTGTGACCTCCTATATATATATATAATTTTCTTTGTTGCTACTATTGGACGTTGATAATTATAAGAAAGATAATCAATAAAATAATAATAATAAATTGTACTTTCTCAACTAAAATTACAAATAAAAACTTAGATGTAGATTCCCTATAGAACCACATGTTCTTTATCATTAGACCTACCTCTCGATTTTGATTTGAATCTCTAATGATGACCTCTTAAGAATCCTATGAAATATGCTCATCCTCCAAATTTGTTTCGAAAAAACCTCTAAACCTCTTAGAAAGAAAAACAAGTTCCTAAGACCATTAGACCCACACATATTCTTGATCATTAATAAGGCTTTGTAATAAGATAAAATATTAAATTAAAATAATTCCAATGAATAATTAATTCGAAAAATTAAAATGAAAAACCTTGATCTAGTTGTATTCCATCCATTTAGTCAAAATCGTCAATAATAGCCCAAAAAATGAAAGTTAAATCATCTAATGTTCTTATATATGGTCAAGTATTGAATTGGTAATGTTCTTATATATGGTGTTCTTATATATGGTCAAGTATTGAATTGGTAATGTTCTTATATATGGTCGAGTAGTGGATTGGCAATAATGAAAGTTAAAATCATCTAATATACTTATATGGTGAAGTAAGGGATTGGCAATTTCGAGGCATTCCAATTAAGGAAGAAAAGCTCATAGGAAGAAACACCGGGACCATTTTTAATCGTTAATATGTAATAAACCTCAAAATAAAACCTTCTAGGAAGAATAAACACATGTTACAAGGACCATTGGAGACCAACACATATTCTTAAAGGACCATTAATAAGTCTTCGTAATAAGATAAAATAAAAAATCTAATATTTGGAATAAGGAAAACTTCCTATTTAGATGAATTCGATCTAATATTTTGAATAATGAAAAACCTCAAATTTGATGGATTCGATCTAATGTTTTGAAAATCCTTCATTTAGACATATTCAATCTAATATTTTGAAAAAACCAAATTTAAATAGATTCAATCTAATATTTTGAAAACCCTCGATTTAGATGGATTCCATTCATTATAGACGGAAGTCAAAATATCCAATAATAGTGAGAAAAATGAATTTCAAAATCATCTAATGGTCTTATATAGGTTTATATAGGTTGAGTATTGGATTGGCAATTTAGAGGAATTCCAATTAAGGACTGCCCAACTGCCATTTTTGATGCATTCCAATTAAGGACTGCACTAGCTCGCATTTTCAAGGGTTTTTAGGAATAGTACTTCAAAGCCTAGGGCAAGAGGGATGGTGACCACACTCCCCTTAAAGTCATACTTGTATAGTACTTAGCTACTTATTCAGAGGTTTATAGATTGAAACTGTAATTAGTACGTTCAAGTCGTACTCGCTTTATTTTATCAAGTTGAGTTAAGAGATAAAATCCTTTTTATTTCCTTGAGGTGTGTGGGAAGTCATCCAACCCCATCAAAACTAGGTTTAAAAATAAAAACATTGAATGAAGTGAAATCCGATGGATTTGGGCCTTTCCTTTTTTCACCCTTTCCAACAATCTCCCTCTCACTCTCAAACTTGCCCTTTGTTGTTATAGAGTAAGTTCCACGGGAAACACCAATCTTAGGATAAGAACCTATCTTATGTTGCAAACTAGGGCATCTAATAAAAACCTATAGGGTTTGTTGGTGGAGCCTAATTTAGGCAAAAATTAGATATCCAAGGCCCAAACAAGAGAAAACTCCCTCCAAGGGACGTTTTCTACCATGCAAAAGCTAACTGAAGGCTGGTAAGAAGTCTTGGATTAGAAAAATGCAGCATTAAAACCACCACTCAATCATCAAAGAAGCATAAACTCACCAACTTTACCAAGAAAATCAATCCATGAGCTTGTGTTAGTCTGTAATATCCCAACTTTTTAACTAACTATGTTATGATGTCATGTTGGGTCACGGATATGTGATTTATTATGTTTACATAGCATTAATATGTTTCGATTTAGTTTCCTTTATGAGTTGATGTATTGGGCATGGACCCTGATTTGTTTCATTGTTGAATATATGCGGGGCAGGAAAGCCGAATGAATAAACTATGTTGTATTTCGAGAAGTGATTACAAAATTACGATATACTGAGATTATCTCTTTTGTTACATTATATTTTGTAGAGCATGATTTTCATGATTGATTAGTTAGTGTGTTGAGCGTGGACTTCGGAACACACAAAAGACCTATATACTGGGCCTAAGCCCCGATGTACGTTGAGTGTTGGGCACGAGCCCTTGAGCACTCCGAGCTTGAAAGGAATGATTACCGGATCCGAGGACAGTTAATTATCCTAGATGTGCCTCACAACCACATTCGAGCTCTAGTGTCGAGCAGAGGCTCTGGAATTGCACTAGCCTAATGCCCATGTGAGAGTGTTGAGTTAGACGGCTCTGAAGAGCACTCGGGGTTACAAATCTCAAGTGTTGAGTCGAGAGGACTGTGAATAGCACTTACATATCTTAACACAAGTATTTTGACTTGATTAAATAAATCTTATTATCATCACCTACTGCGGGAACTACCATGTTAAAATGAGGGATCTGACATGGAAAGGGAGAGACTAGAGGTTCCTTCCTAGCTTGCCAAAACCGTCCAAAGAAATGGACCCTATCCTTAAAAAGAATTAAAAGAAGTATGATGTGAACAAAGTGCTTAAAGGGTCCCAAAGCTAAATATTATTATTATTTAGAGCTTCTAAGAATAATATTGTTATTATTTATTGTTCTACATATATATGTATGCATAAGTGGGCTGCCACTTTTACAAATGTTATTTATTAATATTTAAAGTGGAATTATAAATTTATTATTATTATTATTATCATTAAAAAAAAAAGATTTCAGATCAACACTTGATAAAACAATGTGAGAAGTCGTAGTCCAAAATTAACTAGCAGTTAAGTGAACAAATAATATTCTTTCTTATATATATAATTTAAATTGTTTTAAAGAAACCAGTAAATTCCAAAGCTTGGGGGATCATCTATATTTTTCTTTTGGGTATTATTGTGCCAAGAAGAACTCTTTGTTCCATAACTGAACTCTGCTCCTATTTTTTCTACATCTAAACCAATTATCATCTAGGGCCTCTATTTCTCAGCTAGCTCGGGGGGATTCTTAATGAACCAGGAATGGTTGTAGAATCATGGTTGGGAGGAATGTGGTAGTCCCAAAGTCATCCATCCAAGATCAGTGATGAGGTTAGCTAAGAGTACAGTAGTTTTGCACTTACTAGTTGGTTGAGTGTGCACGATATTATCGAGAGGAGTAGGCTACAGCGATCAACAGGGAATTATAAGCAAGAGAAAGCTGCAAAATCAGCAGGTACACAATTGCTATGGGATTTCCCATGTAATTAATTCTTTTATAAATAAAATGCTAAATTAGTATGAGTCTCTATATACTAACCTAAATTCGAGAAATACCCAGGATCTAATGGCTTGTCTAGTAGGTCTAGTAGCTAGCCTTTGCTAGCCAATCATAATATAGTTTTTAATACATCGAAAACAAATCTTTATTGTATCTCGTATCTACCCATGATGTTTTGTTTAAAGTTCTTCATAGTTATCTAACCACTACGATAGTTTTAGCAGAAATTGTAATTGATAGAATAAACTATTACAAAACTAGTTATTCGTTTTTACATCAATCTCAGCCATTGGTTATTACAGTCAACGGTTTACATCCAAACTCAATCAAGGGTTTTATATTTTGTCCCTGCTTCAACGAACTAAAATAGTTTCCCTATTACATACATTTATTCCATTACAAAAATTAAACAAGTCATTAATTGAGACAAAATTACCAACACATAGATTTAATATCATATCCAAATCCATATTTTATACCAACGAGACCTAGGTCAAGGGTCAAACACCTTGGCGTCTTCAAACATTAAACCGGTGAATGCTCCCTACAGGAGGCATGCCTACGTATGATAAAATGATGTGTGTAACCTTGAGTTTTTCATCAAACAAATATTTATATAACCCTGAGTTTTCATAAACCAAATATATATATACCAAAATACGTCTACCAAAACCAAAGGCATTTAAGCTAGTACTCATTTAGAACATTTGAACAGTAATCTACCAAATAGAAACCCACACGATTTTCCCATAGCACTTAGTATCAAACCATTTTGATATTTAACGATTAGATTCAAACACGAATACAAAATAGCTGTACCATTTGATATTGTTGCAAAATCATATAGTCACAGTATGGGCGCAAATCTTAAAGAAAAGGGGAAAGAGAATATCATATATAGGTGTAACCACAACGAAGGGATAAAACCCCAACGCCACACATTGTGCCAAAACAATTACAGAGTACGAATAAATCCAACCATGATATCGTTAAAATTTACTCAAATCTTATATATCCTACCTTTCAAATGAAAAATGCATTGTAGAGGACTGGAACCCGATTAATAGGAAAGGACCGAGTTCCTAAAATACATTCAGTTACATTACAAATTTCTCTGCAATATTCAAATATCCTGAGACACAATGTCAAGCCCCTGGTCAAACCTTAAGTGACCATTATTTCTCCCAAAGTGGATCGGTAAGCCAAATGCTTACGGGAGCTTCCTTCGAAACCAGGACAAGACGCATACACATCCACACAAAGTCACCAGAGGCAGGATAATGGGGGTTTGTTGAACTTACCATTACCCTAGTCTCGTTGGCAGAGCTTCGACTCACCACAGCTTCTACATCCACGTCTCTTTGTCAACTATCACCACACAGAAAGCCACCAGTTAGCAACTCTATGAATTGGCAACGAGTAAGCACGAAACCACAAGGTAAGGAATTTAACTCACCAGTTAAGATTATGGTGCCCACGCTCCGACGAGTGTCATAGACACCATGTGCACTGACCACGAGCATCGCTCGGGTCAGGGTACCACCATCGTCTCACAGTCAAGAGAAGTGCAAAACCAGGGAAGTAAAACAAAATCGCAAACAGAGGCTAAAGCCAATGAAAACCTAGCTAATACCAAACCCTCGGTGAGAGGCTGTCCTCTAACATACATTGAAAGCATAGTTATTTCCCCACTAACCACATTTTAGTGGAGGCTCGATTTGTTATAAAGGGACTATAGTTTAGTCGTGCCCCCTTTAAGCCACATTGCACTTCATTCAAATTACATAGAATGGTTCATAACCCTTTCCATGGAGATTTGGGCCATTCACTTAGGATAGAATAATTATGGAGTTTATACCTGCAGAAAGACAAATTCAATGGATGACATTATAAAATTCCTAAGTAAGTTCAACAAACCGCCAAAGCTTATCCATACCCCAGGGCAACCCTGTCGGGGTATTTAATTACCTCATCCGGATTGTTACGTCACCCACCTTAGGATCAAACAGCAACAAAGGAGCATATCACCTGGAAGTACCATTTAAACATTCACAATTTCAATCACATAAGTTATAAATCCGTCAAAATCTATGTTCTACCTTGTATTAGTCTTACGGTTGTACTTAAAAAACTAGATAGGATATTGTTTCAACCCGCTTCTACAGACTTTGAAACTCAAACTTTAAGAAGACTATGTTTTGAAAAGATATTAGACTTATATAGTTTATATTGTGCAAATATGGATGCACTTAATTGGAATTGAATTAACATGTGAATTATTTCTCAATTAAATAGCAAATTTTGCAGACAGGAAAAATTTAAAAATGTTGCCATTTCGGGACATTACAAGTGGTATCAAAGCAAGCTACAAACACTAAGTGACCTATTGGGCTCACTACCAACCACAGCTGCAAATATAGGAAAGTGTTTAAAATGTTGTATTATGTTTTTACAAAAATATATGACTGACAGATTGTTTTTGGAACTCACCAGCAGTAGTAGGAGCAAATACTTATATAAATTCTAGGTACAGGAAGCAGCAAGAAAATGAATGCAGAACAAGGCAGCAGTATACGAGGCAATCTAGATTCCCCACCACGAGAGCAAGAAATTGTAGTGGAGCTCAACTCAAATTTGGAAAATTCCATGCACCAACTAGAGGCAGAATTCCAGAGTTTCAAGGATGAGAATATGCAAGGAAGAAGGGAACAATGGGCTATAAATGAAGCCTTACTCCAAAGTCTAACAGGGGAAAAACTCCCTGGACATCCTACTCTATCTGTCAACTCTCTTGACACCAAGAAAGCAGGAAATGACAAAACATAAGGTCAAGCAGAACATAAATGAGAACTATTGGAAGAGTACTGTAAGAGCTCTTCCGATGACAACGGTTCTCCACCTCCTTGCAAGAAAAGGAGGAAGAACGATGAAAGATTACAAGGGGAGTTAAGAAATATAAGAACCCCAACTTATGACGGGGAAGTAAACTCAGGAGAAAAGGCTGAAGAATGGTTATTAGGGATGAACAAATACTTTAAGGTCCATAATTACTCCAGCGAGATGCAAGATCGACTAGCCATATACAACTTAAATGGAAAAGCTGCCAGATGGTGGCGGGACTTAAAACACACTAAGGGACAAGAGCTGGGAGACATAGGATGGGACACTTTCAGCAGAATATGTCAGGACAAATATATGTCTAAAAGATTCTTCGACAAGAAGATAAAAGAATTTCATGAGATGAAAATGGGTTCCCTGACTATGGAAGCTTTCATAAATCGATTCTTAGACTTGCTGCACTATGTTCCTTATATTAAGGATGAGAAGGTGAAAATCCAACAGTTCTTGGGTGGGCTGCCACCAAACTTTAGAGAGAAGATAGAATTCGACATGCCCAAAACCCTTGACATAACCCTACATAAGGCCAGGCTGTGCTATGAGCACAAGCAGCCAGGGAACGACAACATCAACAAAAATAGAAACATATTTAGGACTTTCTCACACAACCCCAGACCAGGTTTTAGACCCCCACCTTTTTAGAAACATAACAATAGTTTTCTAGCCCACATAGGTTTCAGCTGGCCCCAAGCTCGACCAATTGGTATTTTCATTCTCTTAACATTGTTGGTCGACTCATCCTCCTCAATTATGTGTTAGGAGGTATGTGTTATTACATCTCCTCCATCTTCTCTTCTCCCAAAATATTTTTGAATGAAATTAGATACTTGTAGAGGAATTTCATTTGGGGAGGAACCCAAGAAAAGAAGACGAAGTGGGCCCTAGTATCCTTGGAAACAGGAATTCATTTTGGGAAGAGATTCAATCTAGAAAGATAATGTCCCAAGACAGAGAGAACATTATTCATTGAGGACATAAAAGAAAAGGGACGTTCATGTAATGTCCCTAAAAACAGTAAAAATTAAAAAAAATTCACTTACTACTAACATTTCCTAACAAATAATGTATTGCAAATTAACATCAGTACTGGGAAGTTATATCGCTTTTTGTTTGAAGCAATGAGAAACTATGTTTTAAGATATTTGGTCTTACAATTTAGGGCTCTTGCAGAAGCGATGAAGTGTGGTAGTTTTGATGTGATTAGCATCGTCATTGAAAATTTAAAGCTAGTATAATACTTTAAGGTTTCTCTTTAAGTACTCCACTTTTAAAACTTAGATGTATGTTCATTTTATTTAAATGTTTAAATTGGTTTGTCTCATTAAATTCGGGCCTGGTGGACTTTATGAGAAGGGTATGAGTGCCCCTGGGGTCTTGGTGTTGGTAGTCTTACTACCGGCGGAGCTACCGAGAGGTAAGGAATGAGCATTGGATCTAACCTGGGCTTACTTACCAAACTTTCTAATGCACTATTTGAAACATGTTCTTGCAGGTATAAAACGAAGCTCCTCCCTAAACTACCTAGCATGATCTAGTTCTATGAATCAAAGAAAAATTCCAAGGGATAACTTTGAATGTGCTGTGGAATAAAATACATGGTGTGGCACCACCATGACCCAAACTATGGTGTTTAAATATAATTTGAAGCACTTGCCAAACCATAGCTTTTGGTTAAACATTGGGACGCTAGTAGAGGTTTGGTGGTAGCTTTAATGCTACATGTGACCTTCACGTGACTTGATGCCAGCTGGAAGGAGGGTTACGTTTCATTTGGTAAAACACGATTGTGTCTTGTCATTTCGCTATTTTGGCCTAAAGGGTCAGTGTTGGCAGGGTAACTCATTCCATACTTTTAATGGTTTTGTTCTCCATTCTTGCTGCAAAAGATCGTATATCCTATATCTAACTCATGTTTGTTTGTGGTTTGGATGACAAGTGAGGAAGTAGGAGTATCTCTTGCGTCGGGTTCCAATAAGTGACAAGAATATTGGAATGTTGGCGTAACACTCGTAAAACCTGATCCTCCCAATCTTATTCCTTCCTTTCGCACCTATGGTTTTCCCCGCTTGGTAGCTTTGAGCTCTGATATAAAATAACTTCATTGAGTCCTTTGGCTTATTATAACTGAATCGAAGTTCCAATGGGTCACCTTTGGTTTGACCAGTAGCTGGAAGGAGAACGATTCTAAAGAAATTGATTCGGATTAAATGGGATTTTGATCCTAGTCAATGTTTATGATGTTTTTATTTTGTTTGATGAAGGGATAAACCCTTGAGGGTTTCCTCCTTGTTGTCGCGGTTGAAAGTGAAGCTCTGTAAAAATCCTTAAATGTTTTTAAATGGGAAAATTCCCACAGCGTGTAATTTTGGGGTTTTGTAAAAAATATTGGTATTTTGATTTTTACCTGCATTTCATACTGAGTATGTAATGGAAAAGCTCTCTGTTGAAGTATTGGATACTTCTGTCAGTTTTGTTTTTAAGATTTTTAGGCGCAGGGTTTAATCGTGTCAGTGGCAAAGACAAAGATCTCTAAATGTCCTGGTAATTTCTAATGTGTACAGGCTCTATGCTTTAGTTTTTGCATGAAGAAATTTCTATTGATAATCATGTGAATACGAATCGTTAAGGGTGTAGCTCTGTTTTTGAATGTTTGTTGGCTAGTGGATGGCTTCTGTCTAAATGATGTACTTAACTCTCTGTATATTGATTTTATTTTAATGGAAGATTGTTCAATGAAATCGTGGTGTTAGAAAAATGCATTGATCTCTGTCAGAAATGTTGGGGTTTCATCCCAGTTTAAGTTGTACTTCTGATAAGGAGAAAAGTGAATTTATTTGGAAACCCTTGATAGAGAGATTGTTCTTGGTAGTTGTTTGGTTGGAAGTTTATTAAGTTTTAAAACGTTGCTAAAGGGTTTTGATATCTCAACCTACGTTTATTTTATTTCTTTTAAAAGGATCAAGAGAAGGACTGAGTTGACTACATTGGCTTTATGAAGGCCATCGTGAGTCCTGTTTTGTGATTCTAAATGTTAGTTGTACATTTGATTTCTTTGTTGTTGAGAAGGATTGAAATGCTAAAACACCCTAGATAAGGAATTCATATTAGTTTGTTTGTTTTCGAAAGTTATAGGTACCGTGGGTGTTTTGCTTTATGTTGTAGGTTTAGAATAAACCAACAATCCTAAAAATGCTATGTTGATGAATAGCCTCGAAGTTCTTGACCCGCGTTAAATTGTTTATCTCTTGCAATTGCCTAAGTTTTTTCTTAATGGATAAAAGGTTAAACCCTAGCTTGATAATATAAATGTATAGCATGAGAGTTTGAAAATAATAATGTGATTTCGTTTGTGGAGATTAAAGGTCCAGATATCGACATTACTAAATAAAAGTTTTGAAATTAGGAATTCTACCTATATAGGTATCTAACACAAGCTAGCTAGGATAGCCCTGCTAGATACTTGAAAGATTTAGGGAAGAAGCTTGAATTCAATGGAAATATTAAATGAATTTCATCCTAAAATGTAAACCCTGAGAGCCCATGCCAATTCGCCCTTGCTCCATAAAAGAAAAAGAAATAAAATTATAATGTACAGAAACATGAATGCTGCATAATAATTCCAACTTTAAATTTCTAAATCTAATTGAATTGTGTGAAAATTTGTAGTTCATACCTGGTTCTTGAAGCTTGATATTCCCTTGCATAGCCTACACACTCAAACACTAGTTAATGGAAAAATGTATGGACCTAGCTGACCTGTAGGATGATCTTTAACTTAATAAATTTGGGACTACCATGTTCCTCCCAACCATGACCCTTAGACAATTCATGGTTCTAACTGGATCCCCCTGAGCTGGTTCCAACATGCAATAAGAGAAGTAGGTGCCCTAGGGTAAGTTGTTGATCAGATCTAGAAAATATAGTAGGATTCTTCAGTTTTGCAGAATAATTCTATTCTATTACGATAAGAGAATAATAGTAAAAAAGATTATCCCTCTCTTGGGATCTACCCTTCTTTATATAGGTGAGTTTTGTTTGGAATATAGTTGTTTGAGTTTAAATAATAATATTAACTTTTTAATTTAATTTGAATTATAATATGTAAGAAATATATTTGATTAATTATTTACTCCTAATTTATCTAGATCCTTTATTTTGTTATATATTTAGATGTATCTTAAGTTAGCTCATAAATACTAATAATATTTATTAATTATATTAATAGTAATAACAAATATGAGAACTATCTCATGCATAACCTTTATGCATCTTATAAGAAATAAATCTAATTATTCAATAATTAATTATGGTAACTCTTTGATTTAATTATGTACATACCATAATAATTCTTTTAAATATTAAGTAGAAGGTCCAACTCTCTTTGGACAGAGTCTTTCGGTAAGCTTGGATAGTTGGCTAGGTTAGGTACCTCTAGGTCTCTCTCTTGCATGTTGGATTCCCTCGTTTAACATGGTAGTTCCCGCAGTCCTTGATGATAGATAGAAATGGATTCATTTAACCAATTTAAATAAATGTGACGAATAGAAGTGCTATTCAGAGTACTTCACTTTTAAAACTTAGATGTATGTTCATTTTATTTAAATGTTTAAATTGGTTTGTCTCATTAAATTCGGGCCTAGTGGACTTTATGAGAAGGGTATGAGTGCCCCTGGGGTCTTGGTGTTGGTAGTATTACTACCGGCAGAGCTAACGAGAGGTAAGGAATGAGCATTGGATCTAACCTGGGCTTACTTAGCAGACTTGCTAATGCACTATTTGAAATATGTTCTTGCAGGCATAAAACGAAGCTCCTCCCTAAACTACCTAGCATGATCTAGTTCTATGAATCAAAGAAAAATTCCAAGGGATAACTTTGAATGTGCTATGGAATAAAATACATGGTGTGGCACCACCATGACCCAAACTATGGTGTTTAAATATAATTTGAAGCACTTCCCAAACCATAGCTTTTGGTTAAACATTGGGACACTAATGGAGGTTTGGTGGTAGCTTTAATGCTACATGTGAACTTCACGTGACTTGATGCCAGCTGGAAGGAGGGTTACGTTTCATTTGGTAAAAAACGACTGTGTCTTGTCATTTCACTGTTTTGGCCTAAAGGGTCAATGTTGGCAGGGTATGGCTATGTTTAGGATATGTCCTGAGTTATGCTCATGGTTAGTGCAGTCGCAACTAAGATGATGTGGAGAAGGAGGGTGTTATAATTTCTTTGACAGGTAACTCATTCCATACTTTTAATGGTTTTGTTCTCCATTCTTGCTGCAAAAGATCGTATATCCTATATCTAACTCATGTTTGTTTGTGGTTTGGATGACAGGTGAGGAAGTAGGAGTATCTCTTGCGTCGGGTTCCAATAAGTGACGGGAATATTGGAATGTTTGCGTAACACTCGTAAGCCGTGATCCTCCCAATCTTATTCCTGCCTTTCGCACCTATGGTTTTCCCCACTTGGTAGCTTTGAGCTCTGTTATAAAATAACTTCATTGAGTCCTTTGGCTTATTATAACTGAATCGAAGTTCCAATGGGTCACCTTTGGTTTGACTAGTAGCTGGAAGGAGAACGATTCTAAAGAAATTGATTCGGATTAAATGGGATTTTGATCCTAGTCAATGTTTACGATGTTTTTATTTTGTTTGATGAAGGGATAAACCCTTGAGGGTTTCCTCCTTGTTGTCGCAGTCGAAAGTGAAGCTCTGTAAAAATCCTTAAATGTTTTTAAATGGGAAAATTCCCACAGCGTGTAATTTTGGGGTTTTGTAAAATATATTGGTATTTGGATTTTTACCCGCATTTCAAACCGAGTATGTAATGGAAAAGCTCTCTGTTGAAGTATTGGATACTTTTGTCAGTTTTGTTTTTAAGATTTTTAGGTGTAGGGTTTAATCGTGTCAGTGGCAAAGAAAAAGATCTCTAACTGTCCTGGTAATTTCTAATGTGTACAGGCTCTATGCTTTAGTTTTTGCATGAAGAAATTTCTATTGATAATCATGTGAATACGAATCGTTAAGGGTGTAGCTATGTTTTTGAATGTTTGTTGGCTAGTGGATGGCTTCTGTCTAAATGATGTACTTAACTCTCTGTATCTTGATTTTATTTTAATGGAATATTGTTTAATGAAATCATGGTGTTAGAAAAATGCATTGATCTCTGTCAGAAATGTTGGGGTTTCATCCTAGTTTAAGTTGTACTTCTGATAAGGAGAAAAGTGAATTTATTTGGAAACCCTTGACAGAGAAATTGTTCTTGGTAGTTGTTTGGTTGGAAGTTTATTAAGTTTTAAAACCTTGCTAAAGGGTTTTGATATCTCAACCTGCGTTTATTTTATTTCTTTTAAAAGGATAAAGAGATGGACTGAGTTGACTACATTGGCTTTATGAAGGCCATCGTGAGTCCTGTTTTGTGATTCTAAATGTTAGTTGTACATTTGATTTCTTTGTTGTTGAGAAGGATTGAAATGCTAAAACACCCTAGATAGGGAATTCATATTAGTTTGTTTGTTTTGGAAAGTTATAGGTACCGTGGGTGTTTTGCTTTATGTTGTAGGTTTAGAATAAACCAACAATCCTAAAAATTCTATGTTGATGAATAGCCTCGAAGTTCTTGACCCGCGTTAAATTGTTTATCTCTTGCAATTGCCTTTGTTTTGTCTTAATGGATAAAAGGTCAAACCCTAGCTTGATAATATAAATGTACAGCATGAGAGTTTGAAAATAATAATATGATTTCGTTTGTGGAGATTAATGGTTCAGATATCGACATTACTAAATAAAAGTTTTGAAATTAGGAATTCTACCTATATAGGTATCTAACACAAGCTAGCTAGGCTAGTGTAACAAACCCAAAATTTTGTAAAATTTAAAACTTCTCTAAGTGCCTAAAAAGCCAATTAAATATATGCGGAAATATAAAGTGTGGTTTTACTCTATTGCTTACAAGTAATTAAAACTTTACAATGTTTTGTTACTGTTTATAAATGTCATTATAATAATCAAGGAAAAGATCCCTCAATGAAATTCATGTATATTAAGTACTATCTTCCGTCATTTTTGCATGAATAGATAATTGTTTTACTTTTAACTAAATCAATGCTTAACTTAAGATGTCAACCATTTCTTAAATCCTGCAGGAAACTCAAACTTCCTTATGTCTTAATATACATCCTTTAAGAAACATATACTTCTTTCAATAAAACAATCTAAATGGTAACAACACAATCATAATCATAAATGAAGTATTATGTCAACAACCAATCTTCTATATGAATCGTATACATCAGAGTAATCATAAACATTTTTTTTGACAAAAACAATTATTCATACATAAGACACATTGAGGAACACCATAGGAAGCATAGGAGACAAAATATAACGTGGTTCACCCGTACACGGGCTAGTCCACAAAGGTTTGTGTGTGTATTATTTAACAATTTCCAAAGGAATTACATTCTCGCAACATGATTGTTGCTATCTTCCTGAAGTCATATGACCCATTTTTATTCTACAAGTATTTGACAACCCTCAAACGGTTGTTTACATAATTGGAATATTAAGATTGAAGTTTCCTTCATACTATAAGAGCTATACCTCTTTCACAAGGGTGTATTTCACTAAACAATCCTTAACTAATAGAAAGCATATTTTATTTATAATTTAAACAAAGCATTCTATTCTTTCCATACTTTAAGATATAATTTAATATCTTAATCTTTATACATTAACTAAAATATATTCTACTATCGTAACCAAGATAACATCTTTATACATCAACATATTTTTAAAGATTTATCCTTATGATTACAATGTAATCATATATTATAAAGGGGGATTATATTTATATATTTACATTCACAATATAATTATATATTATAAAGGAGCATCACATTCACAATATAATTATATATTATAAAGGTGCATCACTTTCACAATATAATTATATATTATAAAGGAGGATCATATCCTTATATTCCCAAAATATAAATTGTAATACGTTATACTCCCAATACAATTATATACTATATAAAAAGATTATATTCATGCAATTCTCAATATAAATTGTAAACTTATACTCGCAATACAATCATATCTTATAAGAAACGAAAGGACTATAATCATACATTTTCCACTACGATTATACACTATTATAATATAATCACATGTTTATAGAAACAAGGAATAAAATCCTACATTTCGAAAGTTGCGATCAATGTAGCCGCATTCTAAAACATTATCATCATACATATAGTTAACTTATAAACGTCAAAGCCATATTGAACTAGAATTTTTGCATGTCAACATACATTGTTTAAGCAACACTATTTGAAACTTCATTAATCAAATGAGAAAGAGAAAGTAACTAACGCAAACAGCAAATGCTCTAAACTTAAATGTTCAAGGTGGGAGGTAGCGGATAGTCATATCGCACTGGCAGTATATCCAGCCGGGAACACATAAGTAGGTCTGCGTTTGTTCTGGCCTTAAACGCCGATTAAGAAGGAAAATAAATAGTTTATAAAACTTTAAACGCATTCGATCTCGGTACACCTTCGTAGAACATGGCAGTAAAACAATAATCTATACATTTTCGTATACATGGGATAGCCATAAGAGATAGGTACAACAAAAAGCATGATTTACAGTAAGATCATATGCAGCAAGGGTTGGGATCGGGCTTGGTCCAGCCGTCCTCTCCCTTCATCAAACTCGACAGCATATAAATAAATCATGGTAAAAACAACTTAGCAGTGTATTAATAATTTACGGTAAGCACAAATACGACGGCATGAATAAAATTTCAGAACAGTCCAACAGGGTATGCATTCTATAATAAAAATTAATCGTAGCATATCCATTGCTAAAACAAACACATTCTGCAGTTAAAAAGAATAGATCGCAGCATATCCATTACTCCATTCACATCTAATAGCTAGCACTAAGGAGAATCTACTTACTTGACAGTAACCCCAGCGAATTAGAATGGTTCTTGAGAGAAGAGAAAAATATCGTCGCTCCATAACGAGACTCCTACTCGACCATGGCAGCAAAACTGCAACAGTTCAAAACCCGGCACTACACGAAAGTCTGAGGTTATCATTTCCAGAACATGCAACCTTCTCCGCTACTGTAGAGATGGATCCTCCTCCATCTCGTTGGTTTCCTAACCTTCCGTCGACCACCCTCCCTACTTTTATCTTGACTAGAGAGTGCTTCTTTTCCTTCTAGTGACAGATGGCGATTCAAATAACTGTATTCAAACAATTGGCAGCCCACGGTTTTTTTAATGGGAGACAAACCTCCTAAAAAATCTCATCCAGTCTCTCCGAGTGCATCCAAAACTCCTCTTTCTGGCTAGAATAAAGATAATCACTAAATATCAACACTGGTGATGGCCGACAACCGTAACCGATGGCAGGTTGTCAGTTTGGTGATGCTAAATAAAAACCCCCAGAAAAGATCTTTCTCCCAAACTAAATCCTACATAAATACATTTCTATCTTTACCCTCCATGATCCCCACTATTCGCCTAGGATAGAGATATGTTTGGACAAATGGATGGAAAAGAACTTACCCACTCTTGGATGGAAAAGAAAAACTCTTGCCCTGCGAAATTTTAACGGATACGTAAGGGAACACTAGTTTAATGGCATTTAAACCTGTACCCAAGGTGGCCTAGTAGTAACTTCCATCTCTTCCACTAAGGTGACAACTTCATAGAGCCCTTCGACTTCTTCACTAATTTTTATGAAAGAAAATTCGAATGCTCTAGGCACGTTTCTCTTCATCAATCAATTAGTTTGTCAACATTTCTTTTCACACTCGAGGACATCAAATCATAGAAACTTCTAATACCACTTGTTAGAAATTAGAAAAGCAAGAGAACCAAAATGGTTACGCATTCACCTTTAATATACTATAAGGTGTGCACATGATCAGGAAACATGTCCCTTGATTTCCCACTTCATATGGAAAATATTACAAAAGGTTTTCAATAGTTTACAAAAAAGAAAACTATAACGAAAGGCCCATAATAACATAATTTGGGATTTTAATAGTTTACATATAAAACTATAATGTGAAACCCACCAACTTCTTCCATGTGCAACCGACTCTTAGGTATTTCAAATAGAAATTTATTTATCTTTATTACAAAAGTTCATGGTACTAAATAAATATATTCAAAACATGTCCTCCTTTGTATTCATAGCCTATACAAATGCATACCCGCGTCCATAGACTTTAAAAGTAGTATTTATAAATATCCATTTTTCTTATATATATAAGGCACATATCTATACAAATTTTGCAACTATTTATATATGTATACCTTAAATAGTTGTCACTACAACATATTGATCTTTTATATAATACAATATCCACAATTATATAAATATATATATGATTTGTCCATCATTATCTATAAATATCCTTCTCGTCTTATAATCAAGACATATATATAAATATATACATTTAATATTTATTTAATAGTTATCACAACTATTAGCTTAACGTCCTTTTAATAGTTAACTCAAACTATTTCAACCTTGGGTATATATATATAAGACATAATATATATATATATAATATCCATTAAATAGTTGTTACCCCCAAACTTAGGTGATGACCTTATCACCTAAGGCACTAGTTAAGTCGTTTTACCATTGCTCCAATGCTCGTAGCACTAGGATGACCCGCGATCATTAATTATTAGTTAATTTTGTAGTCATCTTTGTTAGATGTGCCAACCCGAACACTTATGAATATATCACTGGTTTCTAGATCCACTGGTGGGGCTTTAGCCTTGAGCTCCTCACCAGGGCCTCATACATAGTTCACAATATACATTTACAATTCTAATAGGGATACAAGGAGGAATATTACAGCTAGCCCTTCTACATCCTTGAAATATTTAGGGAAGAAGCTTGAATTCAATGGAAATATTAAATGAATTTCATCCTAAAATGTAAACCCTGAGAGCCCATGCCAATTTGCCCTTGTTCCATAAAAGAAAAATAAATAAAATTATAATGTACAGAAACATGAATGCTGCATAATAATTCCAACTTTAAATTTCTAAATCTAATTGATTTGTGTGAAAATTTGTAGTTCATACCTGGTTCTTGAAGCTTGATATTCCCTTGCATAACCTACACACTCAAACACTAGTTAATGGAAAAATGTATGGACCTAGCTGACCTGTAGGATGATCTTTAACTTAATAACTTTGGGACTACCATGTTCCTCCCAACCATGACCCTTAGACAATTCATGGTTCTAACTGGATCCCCCCGAGCTGGTTCCAACATGCAATAAGAGAAGTAGGTGCCCTAGGGTAAGTTGTTGATCAGATCTAGAAAATATAGTAGGATGCTTCAGTTCTGCAGAATAATTCTATTCTATTACCATAAGAGAATAATAGTAAAAAAGATGATCCCTCTCTTGGGATCTACCCTTCTTTATATAGGTGAGTTTTGTTTGGAATATAGTTGTTTGAGTTTAAATAATAATATTCAGTTTTTAATTTAATTTTAATTATAATATCTAAGAAATATATTTTATTAATTATTTACTCCTAATTTATCTAGGACCTTTATTTTGTTATATATTTAGATGTATCTTAAGTTAGCTCATAAATAATAATAATATTTATTAATTATATTAGTAGTAATAACAAATATGAGAACTATCTCATGCATAACCTTTATGCATGTTATAAGAAATAAATCTAATTATTCAATAATTAATTATGGTAACTCTTTGATTTAATTATGTACATACCATAATAATTCTTTTAAATATTAAGTAGAAGGTCCAACTCTCTTTGGACAGAGTCTTTTGGTAAGCTTGGATAGTTGGCTAGGTTAGGTACCTCTAGGTCTCTCTCTTGCATGTTGGATTCCCTCGTTAACATGATAGTTCCCGCAGTCCTTGATGATAGATAGAAACAGATTCATTTAACCAATTTAAATAAATGTGATGAATAGAATTTCTGTTCAGAGTCTTCTCGAATCAAAACTTTTACGATCAAGTAAACCCGAGTGCTCTTCACAGCTTTAACTCAACACTCTCCTATGGGCTCTCCCATGGGCGTTACACTAGTGCAATTTCAGAGCATACCGCTCAACACTAGTACTAGAATGTGGTTGTGAAGCACATCTACAATGTACAAATGGCCTCGGATTCGTTATTCACTATCAAGCTTGGAGTGCTCAAGGATTATGCCTAACACTCTACGTACATCGGGGCTTACACCTAGTACGTAATAAAATCCTCTAGGTACATCTGGGCTTATGCCCAGTACATAGGTCATGCGTTTGTTCCTGAGTCCACGCTCAACACATCATATAAAATCAATCATGTAAACCTGTAACATCTCCATATAACCGAGTTATTATGTTGGGAAAGTACAAGAAACAAAAATTAATTTCATATAACAAGCATGTATTTATCTTCGTTCATTTAATTCCATGCCTACTTATAATTTCTTCAATAGAACATAAAATTTGATATTGTAGTAACTAGCTCCCTTCCTCCATAAAGACATTGATGACCATTCTTTAAACTCAAGCTTATAAAATCTCACATTTTTATAAAAGTTTAACGGTTAATCATACTCCTAAGTAAACATTCACTAAAACAATAATCATCACCATATGATCATCACATATTAACAAGGAAACATCTTTCTTCAAAGGAACACCTGACGAGTACAATAAGGTTATACCGAAACACAAATAAGATACATAATAAATCACAACATAAACACAAGGTGTCCACATAAAATACACACAAGAAAGAGACCAATGTAAGGTGGTTCACCCTCAACCTGAGGGCTACGTCCACGAGTAATTTGGATCTTGTATTATTTATCAACTAGAAGGATTTACAATCTGCAACTCTTTCGTTGCCATAATCTACTTTCTTAAGTGATTGAAATCTGTATTTTTTCACACCTCTCTCCTAGAGAGCGTGTGCTTTCCATACTATCTTCAACATCTCCTTCATACCAATATCCGCAAAAGTATGTACCTTGAGTTTGTCACTTTTTGCAGAGGTCTACCTCTTATCTAAATAAATAAATATAAGGCTTCAATTCCAATTTCCTCAAAAACCTCTATTCTAGAAAACATTTCAAAAACCACTAAGATGCAAATGATAAAGTGTTCCTACTTCTCAACTTACTAAAACTCATACGATAGTAAGTAAATAATATCAAGTAGAGCATACTCTTGCTTTATTATGTTTCCAATATACAACCATATTCGGCTTAGACCTTCTAGTCCAAAACCCACGCTTTTTATCATCTTACTAAGTATTAAGAAATATAAACAGTCAAATGTAAAAGCTCTTATAATAACATACAACAAGGATTCTTGCTGGGTATACATATTACCGTGATCACTTTTCCAAACGGCATGCAGCAACATCTTCCCATTTCTTCCTATTGGTAATCATCAAACTATATATATATATAGATAGATACAGCCAGGACTCGTGACTGCCTGTACGATCTCATTCGAGGATAGAATATAAATATAAATGCCGATTTACTGCAATCTAGGTTTAGTATATAATGTGAAATAGGCTTCTATTGTTTTCTCAATATAACGCTCTACACACTACGACTCTGATCTATCATAACCGGTGTATCACATTTTATAGGGGTGGTAGTTCTCTCATCTCACATCTACGAAATATACAGAGTTATAATTTATAAAGGTAAAAGCATATATATATTGCAGAGTATGAATAAGGCAGAAATGCCGGATTACAGATATCAAATCACCGTTGTCTGTCATGCATGGTTTTATATGCATAAATATCCATTCTAAATCGAAAAACTCAGCAAAACAAAACATACATATTTAACATCACATCTGTCAAACCAAGTTTAATCGTTTCCAGCAAAACGGTCTTCTAAGGGTATACGATATATCTATATAGGTAGAGATCTGAATAGCTCACAGCTATATCTCCGATTTTCTTTCAGACAATAGTATATATATTTTTAACAACACCACTATAAAACAAAAACTGGGAAAAATAGAAGTTGTAAATCATAATGAGACTTGCTCAGGATTCAAGAAAATTATCTTACCTCCATCGCAGAGGTCAACATATAGCTCAGATCTTACCGGTGATTTCTGTCAAGAAAGGTCGACGAGACGCCCTGATCCTCTATCCCTGCCAGGCGTGAAGGCTACTAGATTTATACAACCTGTCAAGCAGATCTAGGAGATACCCTGTACCTATATCTTTTGTCAGGCGTGAGAACGCTGGATCGATACTCTACATTCAGTATTCAAAGAAACCCTCTAGTAGATGCCCTCATCTTCTATCTCTATGAGAAGGATGCTGGATTCGATACTTCATAACTCTGTCAAAGCACGACTATGAAAACGCCATCATCTTCCATCTCCGTCAAAACGATGATGGATCCATGGTTCATCTCTATTGTGGAGATCGGATCTTACAAGGTCGTGGCTGTATCTAGAACACATCCAGGACTGCGTGTTCATCTCCAATTAACACACCGTAAAATACTATAACAAATGAAATCTAGAAATCCCCATTGCAGAGATCCTGGTCTCAGAGATTTTTATTGAAATCTGATCGCAGAGGTCACAAACGCAGAGATCAAAATGGCACTAACTATTTGTAAATGCATGAAATACGACAGAAGAAATGATCGGGCCTCCCAGCCATCCTATCCGAGTTAACCATTAGTATGAAAACTTTGCAGTCAAAGAAAACAGAGGGATGCCGCGATTTCTGAAACCCTAAATTTGCCTCTCCCCGTGCGCTATTCATTTCCTAGATCGAAATAGACTATCCATCCAAATTTTAACCGAGAGGCAATCCTTTGTAGTTCGCTATCTCGCATTTCCCCCACCCCCCTCCGATTCTCCTCACCCTCGTATTCATAATTTCTTTTTATCATCGGGGAGTTCGCCTCGAGGTTTGATTTAGGGTGACACATGTCAATCCAATAGGAATTCGGAGTTTGATCCAAAGTCTAACAAGAAGACTATTAAAATCGATGGTTGTGGCTCCACTCCATCAAGGGAACCATCTCGAGGAAAAGGAGGAAAATGTTGTGTAAACTGCCAGTTGTGGAGTTTAAGCTGCTCATGTGAGTACACGTTAGAAATGAGAGCAAACCAAGCAAGTGGTAGCTCGAATCCCATGCCCCACTAAAATTCCCCAACTTAAAACACTGCACGATAAAACAATTTAATTATGATATACTGAACCGAATTGGTATCCGAATCCTTCCAGCATTAATTTCTTTTTAACAACAATACTCTCTCTTGAAGATTCTGTTACTGTGCTTCAAGAATTATTCGGCCAAGTGTAAATCTTCCCGCAAAATAAGGGGAGAGTTTGCGAAGTGAAAATTATGAGGCATTCCCGCGTTTTATTTTTTAACAAATAATGGTCCATGTCTTTCGAATTCCTTTAATGCTCCTAACCCACCTATTTTGCGTACCTTAACATCCTTCATATGTTTTACCTCCCGTAAATACCAGTTTCACTTTAATATATATATATTTATGTGTATATTTTACATGAAGTACTTTCATATGTATCATACTAAGAAATAGTATGGACACTAGGTTTTTCTTTTACAATATATATATATATATATATATATAAATAATATATTATGCATACCCTTTTTGCTTAAAATATTTAGCTTTTCCTTCTTTTTTTTTATGCTACTAGTAAGTATTTACTGTAGGCTTAAGGGGTACCGCCAGTTGATAATAAGAATACTTTCTTTTAAGATAATAAGTGTATTATCTACTTAGTAACCTCATAAGAGTAGGGTATGATCTTTGCGACACTGAATGGTCCTTACTGAGCATGTCAATTTTGTTTTGGTATCCCATAGCACAATAATGATGCCTAGTCATTATTACTAGTTTCAGAGGACGTCGCTTACCCTTAACCTTTTCCCCTAGTTCGTTTCATTCTCCAATATTAAGTTGTGTCGTGTCCTTAGTCTCTTAAGTCTATAGTAACAATTAAAAATTTAGGAAAAATTATAAATGAAAGAATACTTTCAAGGTCCACTGGTGGGGCCTTGGCCTTGAGCTCCTCACCAAGGCCTCCTATATTACAATATACGTTTATTTTAAAATTCTGATAAAGAGAAAAGAAGGGATATTACATCCTCCTCCCCTTAAAAATAACACCGTCCTCGGTGTTCATCCCTTTCAGCAATTTGTCCTCTCTTCTGTAGTCAACCTTTTCCTATTTTTGTCATTTCTGTTTGTTCTCCTTTGCACTTTCATGACTCCTTTTCAAGTTCCTCTCAATCACATCTGCATTTTTACTATAAAACCGGAATTCAAAGAAACCGTAAAACTATCATCAACCTCATAATCAAACTCATATTCATAAATACTAAGTCATTTATTGTAACATAACATTTGCAGTTTATGGAATATATTTAGTCATTGTTTGTGCTTTTATTATCACAAGCACACATAATTCCGGTGATCCAGGAATGTAGGTTATGAGCTTAATCACAACCAACCATTCACTTGATCCAGGAATGTAGATTATGAGCTTAATCACAACCAACCATTCACTTGATCTAGGAAATTCTTGTCTAACACCCGAGTGCTCACACAACAATCCTTTCGAAATTCTTGCCTAACACCTCAGTGCTCACACAGCAATTATTTTACAGATTTCTCGCCTAACACCGCAGTGCTCACGCAGCAATACTTTCTCTCATGCATACTAAGCAGCGTCCTGCCTCCCGCATATGCATTCTCTTATAGTTTGCCTAGGTCTTTACCGCTTGTTGATTCCTTCAAGAATCCTAGCGGCTTTCAACTCCCTGATTTCTCGGGAGTGTTTCAGTGCCCTTAACGCACTCTTGCATAATTCCCCTCAAGCCTTCTCGCTTGAGTCCAGGAATCTATTCCCCTCAAGCCTCCTCGCTTGAGTCTAGGAAAATCTCATTCAAATTCATCCATTATTTCGTCATATTACATTTTATAACCATACAATTTTTCTGACCAATTTGGTCTAGTTCTTTATTCAACAATAATTTACAAAAAGCGACAATGTGGATCTTTCATCCTCACCCCTTTATTGTACCATGCATAGCATATTACGCCTTTGTCTTTCGACAAGTTCCACGAGTTTTGGCCATCTGCCAAATTCAATTGTTAGTAACACTTTATATAACAAAATTCAATATTTGTAAATAAGAAGATCATTCATTCTTCATACTACAATATCCATACTTGATCATCTGAAGTAAACGTTTTCTCCTTCCAAGCATATCTAACTTACTTAATAGGATTACATAATTATTTGAACACGAAATAATATTCTTCCTATGATGACCCGTGGACATGATGATTTCCTAACCTCGAATGTTACCCTTCACCATTTCAAACACACTTCCTATTTAGTTATACAACTTCTTTTGTATATACCAACATCACATAGAAATCACCAGTTTTCTAAAACATACTCGCATACCTTATAATGATAACCATACCTTTGTAAGGGTGGCCGCATATCTTCTTATTATAAGATCCTCATATGTCGAGGTACCAGTTTACCTGTATCATCACATATTAGTATTTCACTAAATATCACATTCATCTATATATCCCATTTTTACCTCTTGACTGTTGTAGTGATGTGTGGGAATATAACATTCCGCTCGACCACAACATTGAATGTATTAGTTGTAAAAAGAAAAAAGAAAAAAATGTAATTAAATCATAAGAGAAATCATGCATAAAACATATGTCAATCATCACCTTGACTTGTTTCATAAAAGCTTATACATCAATTACTGTTAAATATTACTTCTGATCTATCATGGAACTTCTATGATATTAAAGGTTTTTCCTTCACTCCTAATGCGGATATAAAACAGTCATTATAAAGACATCAAAATTTAAAGTGTCATGTATTACCATTCCGTGGCGGTTCTAGTTTTCCAATACTTTTATTCATACAACAACACTTACTCATCGTTAATTACATCAATGCATTCGTTATGTGAGCAACATGATTAACTATAGTTTTATCTCTTAACCAAAATAATCATTTTGACACCACATATAATTGTATGTGACAACAAGTCATCATAAATCAGGATCTCATAAAAGTATAGTTTTTATTACTACCACTCATAGTATCCCAACATCCATGAAGATGAGATTATGCATTTCCATCATATATTCTCTAATTTATCCAACTTTCCCTCACAGTCATAGGGAAAATTTTCAAACTCTCTTAGTTTGCCGTTAACAGAATCTAGACTAGAAAGTCTACATTTCTTGTGGAAGGTTAGTTCGGCTGTATGTATGTTACCAGAATTTCCTAGTTATGTCAACATCCTAAATTTATCGTTCAAAGTGGCTTTATATATGAAGGGAACTTGACAGTTCCTAACATAATCAAAACATTAGATCATCTTCTTTAGTCAATTATTAGCATATATAATTACTTTATAAAATACTTAACAGATATAAGTTGCTTATTTTAGCTATCTGAATCTCATATTCGGAAATCCTGACGAATGGATCAAATAGAATTCGATTAGTCATAAACAATTAACAAAATGTATCAACCCTATTCTCCCATATGACGCGTTTACTGAAACTGAAAGATATCCACTCTTTAAGAATAACAATAAAGGTAGAAAAGGTAATAAGTATTTAAGACGAATTATCAAATTAACAGATTTAGGAGAGTTCCTCAGTTTAGTACATTCACAACTAGGATGACTTTCAATATACGAAGACTCATTCCACAAAACCATAACCGTTATCATTCTAAAGACTATTTTCTCGTCGTCCAATGAATTCTAACTTGTAAAATAGGAGGATATATTGATCAGCTAATATTTACCAATAACAGATTGTTCATTTCCATAATGAAACATATACTATCCTTACCTATAAACAATGTTGCGCCATTATAATGCTTTCACCAGATGAGACATACTTACTTGCAATTCAATGACGACTTGTATGCTACCTGTTTTCAATCCGTTGAAATGAAATTTGCTATTGCGTCTTGTGTCTCCAGTTCGACTAACTCATATATGTTTTCCCCGACTGAGCCCAAATAAGCCCGTGTGTTTGCAACCTGCGCTCTGGCAGAAGAAACTTGAAGTCGAGCTCGGAGATTCATTTTCCCTCCTCCCATACAATCCATGCATCCAAAATGAAGCGAAAACAAATGAAATCTAGAAATCCCCATTGCAGAGATCCTGGTCTCAGAGATTTTTATTGAAATCTGATCGCAGAGGTCACAAACGCAGAGATCAAAATGGCACTAACTATTTGTAAATGCATGAAATACGACAGAAGAAATGATCGGGCCTCCCAGCCATCCTATCCGAGCTAACCATTAGTATGAAAACTTTGCAGTCAAAGAAAACAGAGGGATGCCGCGATTTCTGAAACCCTAAATTTGCCTCTCCCCGTGCGCTATTCATTTCCTAGATCGAAATAGACTATCCATCCAAATTTTAACCGAGAGGCAATCCTTTGTAGTTCGCTATCTCGCATTTCCCCCACCCCCCTCCGATTCTCCTCACCCTCGTATTCATAATTTCTTTTTATCATCGGGGAGTTCGCCTCGAGGTTTGATTTAGGGTGACACATGTCAATCCAATAGGAATTCGGAGTTTGATCCAAAGTCTAACAAGAAGACTATTAAAATCGATGGTTGTGGCTCCACTCCATCAAGGGAACCATCTCGAGGAAAAGGAGGAAAATGTTGTGTAAACTGCCAGTTGTGGAGTTTAAGCTGCTCATGTGAGTACACGTTAGAAATGAGAGCAAACCAAGCAAGTGGTAGCTCGAATCCCATGCCCCACTAAAATTCCCCAACTTAAAACACTGCACGATAAAACAATTTAATTATGATATACTGAACCGAATTGGTATCCGAATCCTTCCAGCATTAATTTCTTTTTAACAACAATACTCTCTCTTGAAGATTCTGTTACTGTGCTTCAAGAATTATTCGGCCAAGTGTAAATCTTCCCGCAAAATAAGGGGAGAGTTTGCGAAGTGAAAATTATGAGGCATTCCCGCGTTTTATTTTTTAACAAATAATGGTCCATGTCTTTCGAATTCCTTTAATGCTCCTAACCCACCTATTTTGCGTACCTTAACATCCTTCATATGTTTTACCTCCCGTAAATACCAGTTTCACTTTAATATATATATATTTATGTGTATATTTTACATGAAGTACTTTCATATGTATCATACTAAGAAATAGTATGGACACTAGGTTTTTCTTTTACAATATATATATATATATAAATAATATATTATGCATACCCTTTTTGCTTAAAATATTTAGCTTTTCCTTTTTTTTTTTTATGCTACTAGTAAGTATTTATTGTAGGCTTAAGGGGTACCGCCAGTTGATAATAAGAATACTTTCTTTTAAGATAATAAGTGTATTATCTACTTAGTAACCTCATAAGAGTAGGGTATGATCTTTGCGACACTGAATGGTCCTTACTGAGCATGTCAATTTTGTTTTGGTATCCCATAGCACAATAATGATGCCTAGTCATTATTACTAGTTTCAGAGGACGTCGCTTACCCTTAACCTTTTCCCCTAGTTCGTTTCATTCTCCAATATTAAGTTGTGTCGTGTCCTTAGTCTCTTAAGTCTATAGTAACAATTAAAAATTTACTAAAAATTATAAATGAAAGAATACTTTCAAGGTCCACTGGTGGGGCCTTGGCCTTGAGCTCCTCACCAAGGCCTCCTATATTACAATATACGTTTATTTTAAAATTCTGATAAAGAGAAAAGAAGGGATATTACAAAACCATAACTCTGCACAGAATGTAACAAAAAGATCATCTCAGTATATTACGGTTTGCACCCAATCTCATAATAATACATAAATCAATACATTAGGGCATTCTTGCCTAGTATATAACAATAATCTGCATCAGTCAGGGTCCATGCCCAATATGTAAATCTATAAAATAAATGAATCATGTGCACTAGGGCTTATGCCCAATAATCAAAATAAATCATAGGTGTTGGGGCCTTAAGCCCAATATATAACATAAGAAATAGTTAGTCAAAATTCGGGATATTACAGTTCATCCCAAAAGAGGCCTATTTGATATTGGCCAATCACCAATGGGAGAAACAAGAGAATATTTGGAATAAAATCTGGAAGTAAAAGCTCTAACCTAAGGTCTCCACTTTCGTCTCGTTGGTTTCTTGGAGAAAAATTCTAACTTGGGATTGAATCATCAAAAGAGCCTTTGAACCCCCATCTATATGCTATGTGTGTATATTTTTTGAAGAGGATGTTGAACACCTTCTCAATCATTGTGCCTTCAGTCAACATTTATGGGACAAAGGAGTTAGCAATTTTCAATAATTTAATTGAAACCATGTGAGCATCACAGAAAGTTTGGCCAACTGGCGCGAACATATATCCAACAACAATAACTTAAGCAAAATATTGCAACTCTTTCCAGGTTTTCTTCTATGGGAGATATGGAAAGAAAGAAAACGATGAATCTTCAAAGATTCGAGCCTTTCGTCTGACCATATTTGGAAAATAATTCAGTCAGACATTCATGAGACCATTTTTGTATCCCAATGGTCCTTCGGTGAATGGGATCTTCATGCCCAAGATAGGGCCATTCTTGTTTCTTGGGATCTCAGTTGAAGCCCAAACCAAATTAGTGCTCCCAAGCCACATCTAGACTCTACGCTCTGAGATTCCCTCCTCTTGGTCTCCACTAGAAGAGTGATTTGTGAAGTTAAACTGTGATGGGGATAGTTGGGGCAATCTTCGTCCTATGGGGTTTGGGGTAGTCTTTAAGAATGGAAAAGGTAGAATTCTCAAATTCTTTGTTGGCTCCTTGGGCTTGGATATAAATAAGGTAGCAAAGTTAAATGCGATGCTTAAGGGAATCCAAATTGCAAATGAAGCCAGATACAAAAAAAAATAGTTGAGGGAGACTCCAAGCTTATGGTGTAGATTCTAAATCAACTTTTCAATGCTTCTAGTATTAGCATAAACAATCCGATTTGGAGACTTGCTACTAAATTGGAAGATCTTGCTGCCAATATTCACAATTCCCATGCTCTCTTGCCTCACCATGTTCGAAGAGATTCCAACAAGCTTGTAGACTGGTTGGAAAATTGGGGGGTGAATTAATTGTGGGAGTAATGCAACTAATCATGGTTAGATGATGTGAGTCCCATACTCAAAGAGGAATGTCCTAGGACCAATAATTAGTACACACACCCCCATGATGGGTTCCATCTTAATGATCAACCAAGCAGGGAACAGGGGCACTTGGACGGATGATGGGTGTGATTGGAAAGGTGGGTCAATAGGTTGTTGTCCCCACCTGTCAAGCAGTCATGCGACAATAAAGGTCATTATGAACCAAATTCTAGATGAGTACGACATTTGGCTTGGTGAAGGGGTATTGGTACATATATTTGTATATTCACTTTTGTGGGATTTCATGTCTCTTCATGATAATTTCCACCACAATGGACGAAGGGCTTGTGATTTGGTGTCCCCCCTTCATAGGAGCAGTCGTTGTGGAGACCATCTTTGCATCCGCATTATTGAATTTGTTTATATTTTCCATTCCTACTAGGATATCCTTCCTAAGAAAAAAAAAATTTGTGGTCTCAATGGAGGACAATGGCCTTCATGCTGGTTTCACAGTGTTGGCAGCTTTAGTATGGCTCGTACAAAGACTACCAACCATAGGACTACAAATGGCACTAAGCGCTCTCACAGGGCATGAGCACAGAGGGAGATGGAGAATGCGAAAGGATTATTCGAAGCATCAGTTAGTCACAAGGATCACGGCTGTCCTGAGCTTATGGAGAAACAAATTTGTTGGGAGAAGCAACACCCCAATGCACAAAAGATCATGGATGAATTTGGGGGATTAGTTGAAGATTCGTGCTCCTCCAGAACACGTGATACAAGGAATACTAAAAGCATGGGAATGTATTGGACTATAAAATCTCTCTTAAGCATGAAAATGGATGACTGTGTGCAAGGTAAATTTTAGGAAGAAATGAAGAGCCCCTTGGTGGCTACAAAAATTACTATCCCCGAAGAGGATATGCATCATCTTGCATGCAACCAGGTTATTGCTGAAGAGCAAGTGAATGAAAAATTGGGTGCATTGGCTTGTGAGCTAATATAGATACATGTGTCTTGTCCTTCAGCCCCACAACTTGTGTTTCGTCGTCATGCTATTGCGCATGCTACCAAAGAGAGAATAAAAAGACCCATCCTATGTTATAGTTTCTTATGAGGACTAATATCAGTTCCATCTAGGTTCAATTTTATCTCTTTTTCTATGTTTGCCCTCATTTTCATTTTTGTGGGCCATAACCCCTTCCCTATGGGGGATCCTTATGATTATATAGTTTCCAAATTAAACTTTGACTCTCAAACCCAAGCAGGCTTAGTCGTTACAGACACAAATATTTAGTCGCTACAATCTTAGATCTTTTTCCATGACCATGATATCTAGACACTGCATACAAAAGACTGCTTTGTTATGTACAAATTTCCTCACTTTTAGTTTAATATAATGTCGAACTTTAAAAAAAAACAAAAAATTAGAACGATAAAAGATACATATTCTACTATGCCCACTCAAATATGTGTTAAAAAACAATCCTTATGGTAAGATAGTCAAACACTTTCCCTCATATAAACAAGGAGTTTTATTATGCTAGTAAACTTAAACTTAAAGTAATTTAGTGATAAAACCCAACCCCAACATTTACCTTGAAGTTATATTGTTTGTATGATAACATCTCATGTAAAATATTGAGGGAGTCTACTCTATTTATTTTATGTTTTGGATTTTGCGGTAGTTTTTTTGGAAACCATGTATTTTTTTTGCTAAAATCTAAATTGGAAGCATTTAAATTGTGTTTTTGAATGCATAAATGGATTCAACACCCTCACGTTATGCAATTTCCACAACTAATATATGTGACTAAGATTTTTTTGAAGATATCCAATTAAATCCAATATACCCATGTACAATATTGTATTTATTGGTTTCCGAAATAATAATTATTAAATTAATTTTGCATCATTGTCTCCACCCATTCCATTTATAATTGAAGTTACTATCTCAAATTCCAAATTACAATAATTTTCACTTTTACTTCCACTTCTTACCTTTCATTTTTTATTTTCACTATTAACTTATTTTCTTACCTTTCATTTCCAACTTTTAATATTAAATTAATTTAAATCTATTTTTTCACTCCAACTCGACCTCCACCTCCACCTCCACCTCCACCTCCACCTCCACCTCCGGCCACCACCTCCACCTCCACCTCCACCCATCGTATTTATAATTAAAGTCACCTTCATAAACTAAATAAATTTAATTAAAGCATAATTCTTTAGTATGTTATTTCACTTTTCTATAAGTTAACCCACTTAAATAACACCTTTTACAATGAATCACTTATATTAGTTGAAATTGAAATGCTAATTTTTTAACCGACTTAAATAAGAGATTTAAACCCCAGCGTGCCCTACTTTTTAGAATTAATCACAACTAATTGAAATGCTAATATTTAGTTTCCAATTTACCCCATACTTCACACTTTACTTTTATTATACGGCTTCTCTTTATGATACCGATATGCGACCTAGAGCCTTGGATGGGTGGTTTCCACGATGAATCCGGTAGTTATGATGGGTCGTTTCGAAGATGAATCCGGTAATTATGGAAGCAAAGTCTTCGCCGATGTGTGAAACATTGCTTTTCACACTATTTATGCAAATTAATCCATCCATCCATTTTCCCAATCAATAGGACGCGATTTTATTTCCTACCTGCGTCACGGCTACTGAATTATCTCTACTGCATGCGAAATTTGATCTATTTTTTCAGTCAGCGTATTCGCCTTATGTGAATTAGGGTTTGATCAGTCATACTTAGAGCAACTGAACGAGGCGTTCTCCGTGGACAGAAAAGTAAATTCATCGCAGCAAGACAAACTCCATGGAAACAAAGGCAGAGAAAACATGTTCCCGTTGGAAGCCCACGAAAAGACAGAAAGAGATTTTGGAAGAGCTGTTCAAAAAAGGCCATTGTAACCCTACTCGCTCTCTCATAAATGAGTTTACCAATCTACTCGAACAACACGGCAATATTGAAGCAAAGAATGTGGTTAACTGGTTTCGGAATACTCACGCGCGTAACAAGAGAAAACAGAGACGGGAGACCCGTCAGATGCAGCAATCTCCCACTGATTCAACACCTAAGCGTCAGAATACTCAACCGCGTAACAAGAGAAAACAGAAAAAGGAGACCCGTCAGATGCAGCAGTCCCCTACTGAATCAACACCTCAGCGTCAAAATGAAAAAGATATTGTCAAATGCTTGCAGGGTCAAACCTATTCTTCTCCAACTAAGGGTAAACTGTACTTGCTTTGTTCTTAATTTCTCGGTTGCTTCTTTAAAGGGTAAAGTTATTTAGTTTCCATCTTGGTTGCTTTCTTATTTTGTCTGTCTATATTCAGCTGATGGCATTATCTTCGATTCTTCAACGGTTATGGCCCAGTTTCCAGTACAGGTAAGGAGAATTTAACTGGTACTCTTTTATTCTCATGTTTTTTTTTCGATCATTACGTTTAGATTTCACATATGTTGTTCACTCTTATTAATTGTCCACGCGTCAATTTATAATATTGCTTAGGTGCACACAAATTTACCGGATTCAGCCACCAGTACGGCAACACAAAAGTTGCTCGCAACGGATTTGTCAGTGAAACAACATTTACAATCTGTTGGGAACGAAACGTTCTCTACAGTTGATGCTTTCAGAAACAACATGTGGAACAAAGCAGAAATTAGAAATGACGGATGGGCGCATCATTTTACAGACGCTGGCAGAAGTAATGTTATGACTAATTGTTGGGGTGCCCAAGAACATGAAAAAAAAGACGAATTACCGGAGTTGTTTCCTTTGCATCCCGACGGGAACCTCAGATCCAAGTGCCTTAGGAGTTTTCATGATCACAAAGAAACCAACAATATCAGGCGGGAAAGAGGTGAATGGACGTTGTCTTTGAAGTTTGTACCCTAGCTACTACCGAATTGCACACTCGAAGCCTCCCAACATTCGAAATATAAACGGAATCCAAGTGTATTTGAAATATAGCGAGCAGTCTAGAGTGTTGGGTGTTCTACTTCTACTTGCGTAAATAAATGCAAATGCATGGATATTGTTAGTGTAAATGTTCACAGTTGTATGCGTTGTACTTTTTTTTTTATTTACCTAAATGAATATAGTGTATATGGAAACATGAATTATTGGCTTATTTGTTATAAATTTTGGTTTCATTTTTTGTTCTTAAAACGTTGATACAAACACGCAGGATCCCACTGCAATTTCTCCAATAGATGCTAACCTGCTGACTCTCAGTCATTATAATACCTTCTCTTTTCGTTTAAATCAGTTCTGCAAATGCAAATCTCTCCTTCCATTTCAAATCCTGTCATTAGTAAATAACTATATTGAGTCACACCTAAAAATAGAGACATTTACTTTCTCTAAAGTTATTGAGATATTTCTTTTGAATACCATTCCGAAAAAATTAATTGGAATAAACTGTAAATGGTTGGGGTTGGCATAAAAAAAACCTTTAATAGATTGGAAAAATTAATTGGAATAAACTTTAAATGGTTGGGGTTGGCATAAAAAAAACCTTTAATAGATTGGAAAGGAGAAGAGAGCCATGGATGGTCTTTTGTTGTTATCAAGACAGTATATATTGAATTGGAGTGTTTGTATTGTGTTTGAGCAGGGATGATTTTAAGAACCCCCTAGATTTGTATGATTTGTATCTATAATAATTCGAAGAATCTGACCCTTACTTCTTACTTTATCAAGAATATAATATGTATATATAATTTTTTGGCGATTTTTTTCATAAATTTATGTAATATTGTAAAATATTGGGGAATCTTTCATAAATTTATAAAATCTTGTAAAATCTTGGCAAATCTTTCATTGAATTATTAAATCTTGTAAAATATTGGTGAATCTCTCATAAAATTAAAAAATCTAGTAAAATCTTGGCAAATCTTTCATTGAATTATAAAACCCTTGTAATGTCTTGGAGAATCTTTCATAAAATTTTAAAATGTTGGAGAATCTTCATTCAATTATTTATGTCATGCCTCTCTTGCAATGCTTATGTGCTACTGAAATGTAAAAGCTACTCAATAGATAATATATAATAGATATATATGCTAGTATTCCTATAAGATCTAGTTTGCATGGATCACTATAATTAATACCTTATAACAACAATTTCAACCACCTCACCCTTCCCTTCATTTTCTTTTACCTAGATAAGTAATTTACTTGTTAGCATCAATCTAAGGGATTATGTTTTTTGGAAATTATAGGAGGTAGTGCCTTTGTGGCTATCCTTCTAATTCTTCCAACACTCCAACTAAATTTGTTCATGTTTAGTTTAATCTAAAATCTCTTATGCCAACATCCTCCATATTTGATATTTGTGTTGTTTGATTATTGTTAGTTGTACAACTCTCATTTCATTTCATTTTGTTTGTGTGAGTTTCCCTTTGGGTAGGCCAGCCATTTGTCTATTGTACATATTTTTTTTTTGATAATATATAATGTTAGAGAGCATACAAAAATAAAAATAAAAATTGTACTTAAATAAATTACAAATAAAAAATAAAATAGAAACTTAGATGTACCTCTCCTATTTGAACTTGTGACCTCCTATATATATATATATATATATATAATTTTCTTTGTTGCAACTATTGGACATTGATAATTATAAGAAAGATAATCAATAAAATAATAATAATAAATTGTACTTTCTCAAATAAAATTAGAAATAAAAACTTAGATGTAGATTCCCTATAGAAACACATGTTCTTTATCATTAGATCTATCTCTCGATTTTGATTTGAATCTCTAATGATGACCTCTTAAGAATCCTAAGAAATATGCTCATCCTCCAAATTTGCTTCGAAAAACCTCTAAACCTCTTAGAAAGAAAAACAAGTTCCTAAGACCATTAGATCCACACATATTCTTAATCATTAATAAGGCTTTGTAATAAGATAAAATATTAAATTAAAATAATTCCAATGAATAATTAATTCGAAAAATTAAAATAAAAAACCTTGATATAGTTGTATTCCATCCATTTAGTCAAAAACGTCAATAATAGCCCAAGAAATGAAAGTCAAAATCATCTAATGTTCTTATATATGGTCAAGTATTGAATTGGTAATGTTCTTATATATGGTCGAGCAGTGGACTGGCAATAATGAAAGTTAAAATCATCTAATATCCTTAGATGGTTAAGTAAGGGATTGGCAATTTCGGGGCATTCAATTTAAGGAAGAAAAGCTCGTAGGAAGAAATACATGGACCATTTTTAATCATTAATAAGACTTTGTAAGAAACCTGTAATATCCCTCCTTGTATCCCTATTATAATTGTAAAAATAATTATGAATTTTTTAATTGGCCATGGTGAGGAGCTGAAGGCCAAGGCCCCACCTTGTTTGTAAGTGTTGTATTACACTTAGAAAACTTTACGCATCTAAACGATGACAGCGATATTGGACCATTCTAGTGCTACTAGCACAAGAGCAAAAGTAAATTAACGAAAACTAGAGCCTTAGGAATAAGCCTTTATCTAGGCGATGAAACTAAAGAAAATGAATGCAAAGGAATGTCAACTAAATATATATAGATAGATGTTAAGTTTTGTTTGAGATTTATAAACTTTATAAACATTATATAAGAAGAAAACTATTACCAATTACATGGTAATTTTATTAAGAGGCACTTATTTGTCATGTATTTATAAAAATACAATTGATGTAATATGTATAGAGTTGAATTGATATATGGTTATCCTTTTTATAAGTTCGCCTTACTCATTAAGAAGGGACACGATCCTTAATAATAGGATTGTGGTTGTTAGTGGATCCTCTAAACAAAAGCCGTGTCTTGACACAAGGGCGCATTACCTTTTAAAGTTAATGTTTTCAAGTGAAGGAAGATTGGATACTAGTTCGACTGGGATGCCATTACTGGTTTTAAGATTTGCCTCTTAGTGGAACGACCAGTCAGTTGAATAATGTTCCCATTTGTCTAAATGAAAATGACAGTTGTCGCTGGAATTGAGGGCTAGTTATTTTAGTACCCCGTCATCAATGAGGAGGGGGAGTTCGGCGCGGGCTGAGTTCCATGTTTGTGAATATAGCCTCTGCGAAAGGGAAGAAGGGCAGAAGGAGGAATGGAAGTTGGGGGGGAATTATCCGTGTTTTTTCTGGATGGGCGATCCCCACTCTGGATGAGCAACGTCTGTGTTGCGTGAGCAGATTCGGCGTAAGAATTTATTATGAGTGTAGACCCAGGTCGATGTTGATGAGGGAGAATGGGATTACTGTCTGCAAAGGAAGGAGTAAGAGAACCGGTGGAGTATGGGATCTTTTCAACAGCAATGACTCCTGCAAAGAAAGCAAGCGATACTTGCGATCGAACTTGGGATGAACCTCTGCGTATGTTTCTTCTTTTGGTTTTTTGTTATTCCCTGATTTGGTAGGTGGTTAGCCAGATTCTTGTATGAGTTATATTTATATCCATCTCTGTACACAGAGCGTATGGAAACCGTAACCTCTGCATATATTTGTTTGGCTGTATGCTTTCCTAGCTTGAGTGATAAATACCCAGATCTCTATGTTTCCATGGAGATAATGTCTATGCAATTTAGATCTCTGTATGAACAGAGTTAAACGCCGGTAAATATTTCGCTTAATACCTCAACTTAACGGATCTCTATAGGAATAGATTTAGCACTGATAAATACCTTAGCTATTGAACCCTGTAGTTTAATGGTTACGGCCAGCTTGGTGAGCTCTCGGTAGGAGAGATATCGTGAGTGTTTCTCTTTCCATATACTCTGCATTTTTCCTTAGCCCTACATGTGTCAAACCTCGATGACTAATTGTGTGCTTACTGCCACGTTTTGAGTGAATGGTAGTGTGTTTGCATTTTAGGGAAAAGATCTTTCGGAAATCGTGGGGATAGGAAGCTCCTTGCCGTCGGTGTCCTCAGTATCATTTATTTGCGTCTAAACTTCTACCATCAGGATTAGCCATCTATGTTATATTATGGGCTGAAGTCTATGCTAAAGATCTACAGTTCTTTGTTTTGTTTAGATCTGAGTCGCTGTGTCGAAATCATGATTGTGAGCGGAGTATTAAAACCCCAACGAATTTTATGGATATTGTAGTATATGAACCTAGGGGTAGATGGAGGATCATTTTAGTGGTTAGAGGAATCGTCCTATGGCAAGTATTGATCTAGTCACAAGTCATGGTGAGTTCGAAGGCTTTCTGCATAAATTCTGAATTTATGGTTTTTTTTATGTTATTTTGATATTATGATTTTTTAGGTATATATGTTAAAAGATATTAACAAATTAGAATAGGCTCTGTTGTATATTTTATTTGGGTATGCATAAGGGTTGATTTTATACTAATTAATTATGCATGGGGAGATTGTTTTACCATTTATTTTAGTAATGCCTTCTTAGATAAGCATTGAACTCGTATTGAACGGATCTCTGCTCGGAGAGTTAACGCCGATTAGGTTTTGCTGGCATATCATATATTATTTTTACTATTATTATCTTCGTATTTAGAATGCTAGCAAAGAATACAGATTTCTGTCTTTGCGCGTAAACTTAAGTAGATATAATTTAGTTGCTAAAAGAGCAAGTGATTCTCGGCGAATACGCAAATTTGGCCAATTAGTTATACATACATTTGACCTCTATCTTTGTAATTAAGTTATACTCGCATGAAAACTAGATGTATTAGTTTATACCCTATTGAAAGAAGTTTACGGCCTCCATCATGGCAGGATAAAATATCTATTCCGGAAAATTAGTTGTCTGTAAGTAATCATTCTAATTTAGTTATTATCACAGTTATATACTTTTATGTATGGATAAACCTTGGGGTATTGTTATTTTTACTGATGTAAATTTGGAGGTGTGACATGGTGTCTCTCATATGAGTAATGGTTTTGTTATTGTATAATGGTTATTGTGAAATTAGGTGCATCCACTTTTAAATCCCTTATAATCACATAGAAGTCAGTTTTATCAATTGAATGTGTAAACACGGGAAGTGTTGGTATTAGTCGAATATGAAATCAAGGTGAAAGATGAAGAGGTTAACATGTGCAAGTTATGAGCTTAGTGGAAATAGTTGACTTTGTTGATTTGGGTGTATAGGTGAATGTTTCCCCTTACTTATAATTGTTTTAAGTAAGATAGATTAAATGTTAAAGTAAGGAAAATGTATGTTGTATAAAATGGAGTATATTAAGGATGCTTTCTTAAGTAAGCTTGTAGGAAGGATGAAAAAGTTTATGCATTGTTGAATAGAAATGGATATTCTATTCATAGTTGGTTCAAAGATATTGTTTTTAATATGTAATAAGCTATTACATACATAGACTTAGGAAACTCTTGTATTGTCTAAGTTAGACCTTTGGAAGTTTCGAATAGGCTCTCTATCTAAAAGAGAGACCCGAGCAAGAGGAAAGCCATTGTTATATGGCAGATTGTAACCCTTGAATGGACGAATAATAATAAGATATGACCCTCTTTTGTGGACGTAGCCCAATAGGGGTGAACCACCTGAAATTGTTCTCTTCTTATGTGTATGTGTGTTATTGTGGTTGATGTGTATCTATTATGGGAATTCTTTGATGTCATGAGATTAAATGTATGGTTGAAGGAGACCCAAGGAGCCGCAACGGTAATATTTAATATCATAAGCAAATCAACTTTTATAAGAATGTCAAGTGTATGTACAAGGATTAATTACATGTTGGCTGTTTTCTTATATTAGTTTATTGCGAAGAACTTTAAGGGAATTTTTTTTTTATTCTCACCAAAATACTAAGTCGTAAACTTGGAGATGTTACAAAACCTCAAAATAAAACCTTCTAGGAAGAATAAACACATGTTACTAGGACCATTGGAGACCAACACATATTCTTAAAGGACCATTAATAAGTCTTTCTAATAAGATAAAATAAAAAATATAATATTTGGAATAAGGAAAAATTCCTATTTAGATGAATTCGATCTAATATTTTGAATAATGAAAAACCTCGAATTCGATGGATTCGATCTAATGTTTTGAAAATCCTTCATTTAGACATATTCAATCTAATATTTTGAAAAAACCAAATTTAACCAAATTTAAATAGATTCAGTCTAATATTTTTAAAACCCTCGATTTAGATGGATTTTATTCATTATAGATGGAAGTCAAAATATCCAATAATAGTCGGAAAAATGAATTTGAAAATCATCTAATGGTCTTATATAGGTTTATATAGGTTGAGTAGAGGATTGGCAATTTAGAGGAATTCCAATCAAGGACTGCCCAACTGCCATTTTTGAAGCATTCCAACTAAGGACTGCACTAGCTCGCATTTTCAAGGGTTTTTAGGAATAGTACTTCAAACCTTAGGGCAAGAGGGATGGTGACCACACTCCCCTTAAGGTCATACTCGTATAGTACTTAGCTACTTATTCAGAGGTTTATAGATTGAAACCGTAATTAGTACGTTCAAGTCATATTGGCTTTATTTTATCAGGTTGAGTCAAGAGATAAAATACTTTTTATTTTCGTGAGGTGTGTGGGAAGTCATCCAACCCCATCAAAACTAGGTTTAAAAATAAAAACATTGAATGAAGTGAAATCCGATGGATTTGGGCCTTTCCTTTTTTCACCCTTACCAACAATCTCCCTCTCACATTCAAACTTGCCCTTTGTTGTTATAGAGTAAGTTCCACGGGAAACACCAATCTTAGGATAAGAACCTATCTTATCTTGCAAACTATGAAATCTAATAAAAACCTATAGGGTTTGTTGGTGGAGCCTAATTTAGGCAAAAATCAAATATCCAAGGCCCAAACAAGAGAACTCCCTCCAAGGCACATTTTCTACCATGCAAAAGCTAACTAAAGGCTGGTAAGAAGTCTTGGATTAGAGAAATGAAGCATTAAAACCACCACTCAATCATCAAAGAAGCATAAACTCACCAACTTTACCAAGAAAATCAATCCCTGAGCTTGTGTTAGTTGGTAATATCCCAACTTTTTAACTAACTATGTTATGATGTCATGTCGGGTCATGACCCAGCATATGTGATTTATTATGTTTACATAGCATTAATATGTTTCGATTTAGTTTCCTTTATGAGTTGATGTATTGGGCATGGACCCTGATTTGTTTCATTGTTGAATATATGCGGGGCAAGAAAGTTGAATGAATAAACTATGTTGTATTTCGAGAAGTGATTACAAAATTACGATATATTGAGATTATCTCTTGTGTTACATTATATTGTGCAGAGCATGATTTTAATGATTGATTAGTTAGTTTGCTGAGCGTGGACTTCGGAACACACAAAAGAACTATATACTGGGCCTAAGCCTCGAAGTATTTAGAGAATTCTATTTCGTATTGGACCTAAGCCCCGATGTACGTTGAGTGTTGGGCATGATCCCTGGAGCACTCCGAGCTTGAAAGGAATGATTAACGGATCCGAGGATAGTTAATTATCCTAGATGTGCCTCACAACCAGATTCTAGCTCTAGTGTTGAGCAGAGGCTCTAGAATTGCACTAGCCTAACGCCCATGTGAGAGTGTTGAGTTAGACGGCTCTGAAGAGCACTCGGGGTTACAAATCTCAAGTGTTGAGTCGAGAGGACTGTGAATAGCACTTACGTATCTTAACACAAGTATTTCGACTTGATTAAATAAATCTTATTATCATCACCTACTGCGGGAACTACCATGTTAAAACGAGGGATCTGACATGGAAAGGGAGAGACTAGAGGTTCCTTACCAGCTTGCCAAAACTGTCCAAAGAAATGGACCCTATCCTTAAAAAGAATTAAAAGAAGTATCATGTGAACAAAGTGCTTAAAAGGTCCCAAAGCTAAATATTATTATTATTTAGAGCTTCTAAGAATAATATTGTTATTATTTATTCTTCTACATATATATGTATGCATAAGTGGGCTGCCACTTTTACAAATGTTATTTATTAATATTTAAAGTGGAATTATAAATTATTTATTATTATTATTATTATTAAAAAAAAAAGATTTCAAATCAACACTTGATAAAACAAAGTGAGAAGTCGTAGTCCCAAATTAACTAGCAGTTAAGTGAACAAATAATATTCTTTCTTATATATATAATTTAAATTGTTTTAAGGAAACCAGTAAATTCCAAAGCTTGGGGGATCATCTTTCTTTTTCTTTTGGGTATTATTGTGCCAAGAAGAACTCTTTGTTCCATAAGTGAACTCTGCTCCTATTTTTTCTAGATCTAAACCAATTATCATATAGGGCCTCTATTTCTCAGTTGCATGTTAGAACCAGCTCGAGGGGATTCTTAATGAACCGGGAATGGTTGTAGAATCATGGTTCGGAGGAACGTGGTAGTCCCAGAGTCATCCATCCAAGATCAGTGATGAGGTCAGCTAAGAGTACAGTAGTTTTGCACTTACTAGTTGGTTGAGTGTGCAGGATATCATCGACAGGAGTAGGCTACAAGGATCAATAGGGAATTATAAGCAAGAGAAAGCTGCAGAATCAGCAGGTACACAATTGCTATGCGATTTCCCATGTAATTAATTCTTTTATAAATAAAATGCTAAACTAGTATGAGTCTCTGTATACTAACCTAAATTCGAGAAATACCCAGGATCTAATGGCTTGTCTAGCAGGTCTAGTAGCTAGCCTTTGCTAGCCAATCATATTATAGTTTTTAATACATCGAAAAAAAATCTTTATTGTATCTCGTATTTGCCTATGACGTTTTGTTTAAAGTTCCTCATAGTTATTTAACCACTAGGATAGTTTTAGGAGAAATTGTAATTGATAGAATAAACTATTACAAAACTATTTATTCGTTTTTACATCAATCTCAGCCATTGGTTATTACAGTCAACGGTTTACATCCAAACTCAATCAAGGGTTTGATATTTTGTCCCTGCTTCAACGAACTAAAATAGTTTCCCTATTACATACAGTTATTCCATTACAAAAATTAAACAAGTCATTAATTGAGACAAAATTACCAACACATAGATTTAATATCATATCCAAATCCAGATTTTATACCAACGACACCTAGGTCAAGGGTCAAACCCCCTGGCGTCTTCAAACATTAAACCGGTGAATGCTCCCTACAGGAGGCACGCCTACGTATGACAAAATGATGTTTGTAACCTTGAGTTTTTCATCAAACAAATATTTATATAACCCTGAGTTTTCATCAACCAAATATATATATACCAAACTACGTCTACCAAAACCAAAGGCATTTAAGCTAGTACTCATTTAGAACATTTGAACAGTAATCTACCAAATAGAAACCCACACGGTTTTCCCATAGCACTTAGTATCAAACCATTGTGAGATTTAACGATTAGATTCAAACAAGAATACAAAATAGTTGTACCATTTGATATTGTTGCAAAATCACACAGTCACAGTATGGGCGTAAATCTTAAAGAAAAGGGGAAAGAGAATATCATATATAGGTGATAGCCACAATGAAGGGATAAAACCCCAACGCCACACATTGTGCCACAAAAATTACAGAGTACGAATAAATCCAACCATGATATCATTAAAATTTACTCAAATCTTATATATCCTACCTTTCAAATGAAAAATGCATTGTACAGGACTGGAACCCGATTAATAGGAAAGGACCCAGTTCCTAAAATACATTCAGTTACATTACAAATTTCTCTGCAATTTTCAAATATCCTCAGACACAATGTCAAGCCCCTGGTCAAACCTTAAGCGACCATTATTTCTCCCAAACTGGATCGGTAGGCCAAATGCTTACGGGAGCTTCCTTCGAAACCAGGACAAGACGCATACACATCCACACAAAGTCACCAGAGGCAAGATAATGGGGGTTTGTTGAACTTACCATTACCCTAGTCTCGTTGGTAGAGCTTCGACGATGATTATGGTGCCCATGCTCCGACTAGTGTCATAGCCACCATGTGCACTGACCACGAGCATCGCTCGAGTCAGGGTACCCCCATCGTCTCACAGTCAAGAGAAGTGCAAAACCAGGGAAGTAAAACAAAATCGCAAACAGAGGCTAAAGCCAACGAAAACCCGTCTAATACCAAACCCTCGGTGACAGGCTGTCCTCCAACATACATTGAAAGCACAGTTATTTCCCCACTAACCACATTTTAGTGGAGGCTAGATTTGTTATAAAGGGACTATAGTTTAGTCGTGCCCCCTTTAAGCCACATTGCAGTTCATTCAAATTACATAGAATGGTTCATAACCCTTTCCATGGAGATTTGGGCCTTCCCTTAGGATAGAATAATTATGGAGTTTATACCTGCAGAAAGACAAATTCAATGGATGACATTAGAAAATTCCTAAGTAAGTTCAACAAACCGCCATAGCTTACCCATACACCAGGGCAACCCTGCCGAGGTATGTAATTACCTCATCCGGATTGTTACGTCACCCACCTTAGGATCAAACAGAAACAAAGGAGCATATCACCTCGAAGTACCATTTAAACATTCACAATTTCAATCACATAAGTTATAAATCCGTAAAAATCTATGTTCTACCTTGTATTAGTCTTACGGTTGTACTTCAAAAACTAGAAGGGATATTGTTTCAAACCGCTTCCATAGACTTTGAAACTCAAACTTTAAGAAGACTATGTTTTGAAAAGATATTAGACTTATATAGTTTATATTGTGCAAATATGGATGCACTTAATTGGAATTGAATTAACATGTGACATTAGAGAGATTTTGAGGTCAAAAAAGGGCCTCCTAAGAGATGTACTACAAAAATATGAGATATATTAAAATATTATGAATTGGGGGTTTTATGGGGTAGGTATATATGACAAGTCACCTCCCACACTATTTTCTATGTACAATATAAATAACCATGGTTGAGTTACTTTTTAAAATTCACTAGAAATAAAATTAATAAAATAAGTCTACATTGATGTGACTAAGATTCATTGTAAATTCCCAAAAATATATTGTCCTTTAACATTTATTTGTCTTGAACTTGCAAATGAAATTAAATAATAAAAAACATTTTTCAGAGCTTTTTTTAAAATTTTATGTTGACTTTTTATATTTAGTACTTTTCTCATGAATTTAATAATGTAATTTAATTGAGAATTTATTTACATGTAAAATGTCAATAATATTATTATAATCCACATTGCATTATTATTATTATTATTATTATTTATTAAATCTATTATTATTCTTTATTAGTTTGAAATTATGTTATTAAATAGAATGGAGTGAATATATAATTTAAAATTAAAAACATAAAAATGATAATATATTATTTTATAAAAAAATGTGAAAGGACTTTCTTTATGAATTAAGAGTACTTCACTTGAAAATGACAATAATATTATTTTATGTGAAAGTGTGAAAAGACATTCATTATGAGTACTTTACTTGAAAATGACAATAATATTATTTTATGAAAAGACTATCATTATGAGTACTTTACTTTATGACTTAAAAGTACTTACACCACTACCTTGGTTAACTATGTGTTTTCATCCACCATAGAAAATTTGACAAATAAGCATTCTTAACTCATGCAATGCCACCTCATCAAGGGGGGTGATGTCATCTACTAGAATGTGATTGGTTGTATTTTATAGTACATTTTCTTTGTTTTGAGGCCCTTTTTTGACCTCAAAATTTCTTTAATGATTATTTCTCAATTAAATAGCAAATATTGCAGACAGGAAAAATTTAAAAATGTTGCCATTTTGGGACATTACAAGTGGTATCAAAGCAAGCTACAAACACAAAGTGACCTATTGGGCTCACTACCAAGCACAGCTGCAAATATAGGAAAGAGTTTAAAATGTTGTATTATGTTTTTACAAAAATATATGACCGACAAATGGTTTTTGGAACTCACCAGCAGTAGTAGGAGCAAATACTTATATAAATACCAGGTACAGGTAGCAGCAAGAAAATGAATGCAGAACAAGGCAGCAGTTTACGAGGCAATCTAGATTCCCCACCATGAGAGAAATAAATTGTGGTGGAGCTCAACTCAAATTCGGAAAATTCCATGCACCAACTAGAGGCAGAATTCCAGAGTTTCAGGGATGACAATATGCAAGAAAGAAGGGAACAATGGGCTATAAATGAATCCTTACTCCAAATTCTAATAGGGGAAAAACCCCCTGGACATCCTACTCTATCTGTCAACAATCTTGACACCAAGAAAGCAGGAAATGACAAAACATAAGGTCAAGCATAACATAAATTAGAACCATTAGAAGAGTACTGTAAGAGCTCTTCCAATGACAACGGTTCTCCACCTCCTTGCAAGGAAAGGAGGAAGAACGATGAAAGCTTACAAGGGGAGTTAAGAAATATAAGAACCCCAACTTATGACGGGGAAGTAAACTCAGGAGAAAAGGCTGAAGAATGGTTATTAGGGATGAACAAATAATTTAAGGTTCATAATTACTACAGCGAGATGCAAGCTCGACTAGCCATATACAACTTAAATGGAAAAGCTTCCAGATGGTGGCGGGACTTAAAACACACTAAGGGACAAGAGCTGCGAGACATAGGCTGGGACACTTTCAGCAGAATATGTCAGGACAAATATATGTCTAAAAGATTCTTCGACAAGAAGATAAAAGAATTTCATGAGCTGAAAATGGGTTCCCTGACTATGGAAGCTTTCATAAATCGATTCTTAGACTTGCTACACTATGTTCCTTATATTAAGGATGAGAAGGTGAAAATCCAATAGTTCTTGGGTGGGCTGCCACCAAACTTTAGAGGGAAGATAGAATTCGACATGCCCAAAAACCTTGACATAACCCTACATAAGGCGAGGCTATGCTATGAGCATGAGCAGCGAGGGAATGACAACATCAACAGAAATAGAAACATATTTAGGACTTTCTTAGACAACCCCAGACCAGGTTTTAGACCCCCACCTTTTTAGAAACATAACAATAGTTTTCCACCCCACAGAGGTTTCAGCCGACCCCAAGCTCGACCAATTGGTATTTTCATTCTCTTAACATTGTTGGTCAACTCATCCTCCTCAATTATGTGTTAAGAGGTATGTGTTATTACATCTCCTCCATCTTCTCTTCTCCCAAAATATTTTTGAATGAAATTAGTTACTTGCAGAGGAATTTCCTTTGGGGAGGAACCCAAGAAAAGAAGAGGAAGTGAGCCCTAGTATCCTGGGAAACAAGAATTCATTTTGGGAAGAGATTCAATCTAGAAAGATAATGTCCGATGACAGAGAGAACATTATACATTGAGGACATAAAAGAAAAGGGACGTTCATTTAATGTCCCTAAAAACAGTAAAAATTAAAAAAAATTCACTTACTACTAACATTGCCTAACAAATAATGTATTGCAAATTAACATCAGTACTGGGAATTTATATCAGTTTTTGTTTGAAGCAATGAGAAACTATGTTTTAAGATATTTGGTCTTACAATTTAGGGCTCTTGCAGAAGCTATGAAGTGTGGTAGTTTTGATGTGATTAGCATCGTCATTGAAAATTTAAAGCTAGTATAATACTTTAAGGTTTCTCTTTAAGTACTCCACTTTTAAAACTTAGATGTATGTTCATTTTATTTAAATGTTTAAATTGGTTTGTCTCATTAAATTCGGGCCTGGTGGACTTTATGAGAAGGGTATGAGTGCCCGTGGGGTCTTGGTGTTGGTAGTATTACTACCGGCGAAGCTACCGAGAGGTAAGGAATGAGCATTGGATCTAACCTGGGCTTACATAACAGACTTGCTAATGCACTATTTGAAATATGTTCTTGCAGGCATAAAACGAAGCTCCTCCCTAAACTACCTAGCATGATCTAGTTCTATGAATCAAAGAAAAATTCCAAGGGATAACTTTGAATGTGCTATGGAATAAAATACATGGTGTGGCACCACCATGACCCAAACTATGGTGTTTAAATATAATTTGAAGCACTTCCCAAACCATAGATTTTGGTTAAACATTGGGACACTAGTGGAGGTTTGGTGGTAGATTTAATGCTACATGTGACCTTCACGTGACTTGATGCCAGCTGGAAGGAGGGTTACGTTTCGTTTGGTAAAACACGACTGTGTCTTGTCATTTCGTTGTTTTGGCCTAAAGGGTCAGTGTTGGCAGGGTATGGTTATGTTTAGGATATGACCTGAGCTATGCTCATGGTTAGTGCAGTCGCAACTGAGATGATATGGAGATGGAGGGTGTTATAATTTCTTTGACAGGTACCTCATTCCATACTTTTAATGGTTTTGTTCTCCATTCTTGTTGCAAAAGATCGTATATCCTATATCTAACTCATGTTTGTTTGTGGTTTGGATGACAGGTGAGGAAGTAGGAGTATCTCTTGCGTCGGGTTCCAATAAGTGACAGGAATATTGGAATGTTGGCGTAACACTCGTAAGCCGTGATCCTCCCAATCTTATTCCTGCCTTTCGCACCTATGGTTTTCCCCGCTTGGTAGCTTTGAGCTCTGTTATAAAATAACTTCATTGAGTCCTTCGGTTTATTATAACTGAATCGAAGTTCCAATGGGTCACCTTTGCTTTGACCAGTAGCTGGAAGGAGAACGATTCTAAAGAAATTGATTCGGATTAAATGGGATTTTGATCCTAGTCAATGTTTATGATGTTTTTATTTTGTTTGATGAAGGGATAAACCCTTGAGGGTTTACTCCTTGTTGTCGCAGTCGAAAGTGAAGCTCTGTAAAAATCCTTAAATGTTTTTAAATGGGAAAATTCCCATAGTGTGTAATTTTCGGGTTTTGTAAAAAATATTGGTATTTGGATTTTTACCTGCATTTCATACTGAGTATGTAATGGAAAAGCTCTTTGTTGAAGTATTGGATACTTATGTCAGTTAGGGAATTCATATTAGTTTGTTTGTTTTGGAAAGTTATAGGTACCGTGGGTGTTTTGCTTTTGTTGTAGGTTTAGAATAAACCAACAATCCTAAAAATGCTATGTTGATGAATAGCCTCGAAGTTCTTGACCCACGTTAAATTGTTTATCTCTTGCAATTGCCTGTTTTTTATCTTAATGGATAAAAGGTTAAACCCTAGCTTGATAATATAAATGTACAGCATGAGAGTTTGAAAATAATAATGTGATTTCGTTTGTGGAGATTAAAGGTTCAGATATCGACATTACTAAATAAATGTTTTGAAATTAGGAATTCTACCTATATAGGTATCTAACACAAGCTATCTAGGCTAGCCCTGCTAGATCCTTGAAATATTTAGGGAAGAAGCTTGAATTCAATGGAAATATTAAATGAATTTCATCCTAAAATGTAAACCCTGAGAGCCCATGCCAATTCGCCCTTGCTCCATAAAAGAAAAAGAAATAAAATTATAATGTACAGAAACATGAATGCTGCATAATAATTCCAACTTTAAATTTCTAAATCTAATTGAATTGTGTGGAAATTTGTAGTTCATACCTGGTTCTTGAAGCTTGATATTCCCTTGCATAACCTACACACTCAAACACTAGTTAATGGAAAAGTGTATGGACCTGGCTGACCTGTAGGATGATCTTTAACTTAATAACTTTGGGACTACCATGTTCCTCCCAACCATGACCCTTAGACAATTCATGGTTCTAACAGGATCCCCACGAGCTGGTTCCAACATGCAATAAGAGAAGTAGGTGCCCTAGGGTAAGTTGTTGATCAGATCTAGAAAATATAGTAGGATGCTTCAGTTCTGCAGAATAATTCTATTCTATTACCATAAGAGAATAATAGTAAAAAAGATGATCCCTCTCTTGGGATCTACCCTTCTTTATATAGTTGAGTTTTGTTTGGAATATAGTTGTTTGAGTTTAAATAATAATATCCAGTTTTTAATTTAATTTGAATTATAATATCTAAGAAATATATTTTATTAATTATTTACTCCTAATTTATCTAGGACCTTTATTTTGTTATATATTTAGATGTATCTTAAGTTAGCTCATAAATAATAATAATATTTATTAATTATATTAATAGTAATAACAATATGAGAACTATCTCATGCATAACCTTTATGCATGTTATAAGAAATAAATCTAATTATTCAATAATTAATTATGGTAACTCTTTGATTTAATTATGTACATACCATAATAATTCTTTTAAATATTAAGTAGAAGGTCCAGCTCTCTTTGGACAGAGTCTTTTGGTAAACTTGGATAGTTGGCTAGGTTAGGTACCTCTAGGTCTCTCTCTTGCATGTTGGATTCCCTCGTTTAACATGGTAGTTCCCGCAGTCCTTGATGATAGATAGAAACGGATTCATTTAACCAATTTAAATAAATGTGATGAATAGAAGTTCTATTCAGAGTCTTCTCGAATCAACACTTTTACGATCAAGTAAACCCGAGTGCTCTTCACAGTTTTAACTCAACACTCTCCCATGGGCGTTACACTAGAGCAATTCGAGAGCATATCGCTCAACACTAGTACTAGAATGTGGTTGTGAAGCACATCTACAATGTACAAATTGCCTCGGATTCGGTATTCACTATCAAGCTTGGAGTGCTCAAGGATTATGCCCAACACTCTACGTACATCGGGGCTTACACCTAGTACGTAATAAAATCCTCTAGGTACATCTGGGCTTATGCCCAGTACATAGGTCATGCATTTGTTCTTGAGTCCACGCTCAACACATCATATAAAATCAATCATGTAAACCATAACTTTGCATAGTATGTAACAAAAAGATCATCTCAGTATATTATGGTTTGCACCCAATCTCATAATCATACATAAATCAATACATTAGGGCTTTCTTGCCTAGTATATAACAATAATCTACATCAGTCAGGGTCCATGCCCAATATGTAAATCTATAAAATAAATGAATCATATGCACTAGGGCTTATGCCCAATAATCAAAATAAATCATAGGTGTTGGGGCCTTAAGCCCAATATATAACATAACAAATAGCTAGTCAAAATTTGGGATATTACACTTCATCCCAAAAGAGGCCTATTTGATATTGGCCAATCACCAATGGGAGAAACAAGAGAATATTTGGAATAAAATCTGGAAGTAAAATCTCTAACCTAAGGTCTCCACTTTCGTCTCGTTGGTTTCTTGGAGAAAAATTATAAAATTGGGATTGAATCATCGAAAGAGCCTTTGAACCCCCATCTATATGCTACGTGTGTATATTTTTTGAAGAGGATGTTGAACACCCTCTCAATCATTGTGCCTTCAGTCAGCATTTATGGGACAAAGGAGCTAGCAATTTTCAATAATTGAATTGAAACCGTGTGAGCATTAGAGAAAATTTGGCCAACTGGCGCGAACATATCTCCAACAACAATAACATAAGCAAAATATTGCAACTCTTTCTAGGTTTTCTTCTATGGGAGATATGGAAAGAAAGAAAATGATGAATCTTCAAAGATTCGAGCATTTCGTCTGACCATATTTTGAAAATAATTCAGTGAGACATTCATGAGACCATTTTTGTATTGCAATGGTCCTTCGGTGAATGGGACCTTCATGCCCAAGATAGGGCCATTCTTGTTTCTTGGGATCTCAGTTGAAGCCCAAACCAAAATAGTGCTCCCAAGCCACATCTAGAATCTACGCTCTGAGATTCCCTCCTCCTGGTCTCCACGGGAAGAGTGATTTGTGAAGTTAAACTGTGATGGGGATAGTCGGGGCAATCTTCGTCCTATGGGGTTTGGGGTAGTCTTTAAGGATGGAAGAGGTAGAATTCTCAAATTCTTTGTTGGCTCCTTGGGCTTGGAAAGAAATAAGGTAGCAAATTTAAATGCGATGCTTAAGGGAATCCAAATTGCAAATGAAGCCAGATACAAAAAAAAATAGTTGAGGGAGACTCCAAGCTTATGGTGTAGATTCTAAATCGACTTCTCAATGCTTCTAGTATTAGCATAAACAATCTGATTTGGAGACTTGCTACTAAATTGGAAGATCTTGCTGCCAATATTCAGAATTCCCATGCTCTCTTGCCTCACCATGTTCGAAGAGATTCCAACAAGCTTGTAGATTGGTTGGAAAATTGGGGTTGAATCAATTGTGGGAGTAATGCAACTAATCATGGTTAGATGATGTGAGTCCCATACTCAAAGAGGAATGTCCTAGGACCAATAATTAGGACACACACCCCCATGATGGGTGCCATCTTAATGATCAACCAAGCAGGGAACAGGGGCACTTGGACGGATGATGGGTGTGATTGGAAAGGTGGGTCAATAGGTTGTTGTCCCCACCTGTCAAGCAGTCATGCGACAAGAAAGGTCATTATGAACCAAATTCTAGATGAGTACGACATTTGGCTTGGTGAAGGGGTATTGGTACATATATTTGTATATTCAATTTTGTGGGATTTCATGTCTCTTCATGATAATTTCCACCACAATGGATGAAGGGCTTGTGATTTGGTGTCCCCCCTTCATAGGAGCGGTCGTTGTGGAGACCATCTTTGCATCCGCGTTGTTGAATTTGTCTATATTTTCCATTCCTACTAGGATATCCTTCCTAAGAAAAAAAAAATTGTGGTCTCAATGGAGGACAATGGCCTTCATGGTTGTTTCGCAGTGCTGGCAGCTTTAGTATGGCTCGCACAAAGACTACCAACCATAGGACTACAAATGGCACTAAGCGCTCTCACAGGGCATGAGCGCAGAGGGAGATGGAGAATGCGAAAGGATTATTCGAAGCATAAGTTAGTCACAAGGATCACGGCCGTCCTGCGCTTATGGAGAAGCAAATTTGTTGGGAGAAGCAACACCCCAATGCAAAAAAGATCATGGATGAATTTGGGGGATTAGTCGAAGATTCGTGCTCCTCCAGAACACGTGATACAAAGAATACTAAAAGCATGGGAATGTATTGGACTATAAAATCTCTCTTAAGCATGGAAATGGACGACTGTGTGCAGGGTAAATTTTAGGAAGAAATGAAGAGCCCCTTGGTGGCTACAAAAATTACTATCCTCGAAGAGGATATGCATCATCTTGCGTGCAACCAGGTTATTGCTGAAGAGCAAGTGAATGAAAAATTGGGCACATTTGCTTGTGAGCTAATATAGCTACATGTGTCTTGTCCTTCAACCCCACAACTTGTGTTTCGTCGTCATGCTATTGCACATGCTACCAAAGAGAGAATAAAAAGACCCATCCTATGTTATAGTTTCTTATGAGGACTAATATCAGTTCCATCTAGGTTCAATTTTATCTCTTTTTCTATGTTTGCCCTCATTTTCATTTTTGTGGGCCATAACCCCTTCCCTATGGGGGATCCTTATGATTATATAGTTTCCAAATTAAACTTTGACTCTCAAACCCAAGTAGGCTTAGTCGTTACAGACACAAATATTTAGTCGCTACTCACCAACTTTACCAAGAAAATCAATCCCTGAGCTTGTGTTAGTCTGTAATATCCCAACTTTTTAACTAACTATGTTATGATGTCATGTTGGGTCACGGATATGTGATTTATTATGTTTACATAGCATTAATATGTTTCGATTTAGTTTCCTTTATGAGTTGATGTATTGGGCATGGACCCTGATTTGTTTCATTGTTGAATATGCAGGAAAGCCGAATGAATAAACTATGTTGTATTTCGAGAAGTGATTACAAAATTATGATATACTGAGATTATCTCTTTTGTTACATTATAATGTGCAGAGCATGATTTTCATGATTGATTAGTTAGTGTGTTGAGCGTGGACTTCGGAACACACAAAAGACCTATATACTAGGCCTAAGCCTCGAAGTATTTAGAGAATTCTATTTCGTACTGGGCCTAAGCCCCGATGTACGTTGAGTGTTGGGCATGAGCCCTGGAGCACTCTGAGCTTGAAAGGAATGATTACCAGATCCGAGGACAATTAATTATCCTAGATGTGCCTCACAACCACATTCGAGCTCTAGTGTCGAGAAGAGGCTCTGGAATTGCACTAGCCTAACGCCCATGTGAGAGTGTTGAGTTAGACGGCTCTGAAGAGCACTCGGGATTACAAATCGAGAGTGTTGAGTCGAGAGGACTGTGAATAGCACTTACGTATCTTAACACAAGTATTTCGACTTGATTAAATAAATCTTATTATCATCACCTACTGCGGGAACTACCATGTTAAAATGAGGGATGTGACATGGAAAGGGAGAGACTAGAGGTTCCTTACCAGCTTGCCAAAACCGTCCAAAGAAATGGACCCTATCCTTAAAAAGAATTAAAAGAAGTATCATGTGAACAAAGTGCTTAAAAGGTCCCAAAGCTAAATATTATTATTATATAGAGCTTCTAAGAATAATATTGTTATTATTTATTCTTCTACATATATATGTATGCATAAGTGGGCTGCCACTTTTACAAATGTTATTTATTAATATTTAAAGTGGAATTATAAATTATTTATTATTTTTATTATTATTAAAAAAAAAAAAGATTTCAGATCAACACTTGATAAAACAATGTGAGAAGTTGTAGTCCCAAATTAACTAGCAGTTAAGTGAACAAATAATATTCTTTCTTATATATATAATTTAAATTGTTTTAAAGAAACCAGTAAATTCCAAAGCTTGGGGGATCATATTTCTTTTTCTTTTGGGTATTATTGTGCCAAGAAGAACTCTTTGTTCCATAAGTGAACTCTGCTCCTATTTTTTCTAGATCTAAACCAATTATCATCTAGGGCCTCTATTTCTCAGTTGCATGTCAGAACCAGCTCGGGGGGATTCTTATTGAACCAGGAATGGTTGTAGAATCATGGTTGGGAGGAACGTGGTAGTCGCAGAGTCATCCATCCAAGATCAGTGATGAGGTCAGCTAAGAGTACAGTAGTTTTGCACTTGCTAGTTGGTTGAGTGTGGAGGATATTATCGACAGGAGTAGGCTACAGGGATCAACAGGGAATTATAAGCAAGAGAAAGCTGCAGAATCAGCAGGTACACAATTGCTATGGTATTTCCCATGTAATTAATTCTTTTATAAATAAAATGCAAAAACTAGTATGAGTCTCTATATACTAACCTAAATTCGAGAAATACCAAGGATCTAATGGCTTGTCTAGCACGTCTAGTAGCTAGCCTTTGCTAGCCAATCATATTATAGTTTTTAATACATCGAAAACAAATCTTTATTGTATCTCGTATCTGCCTATGATGTTTTGTTTAAAGTTCCTCATAGTTATTTAACCACTAGGATAGTTTTAGCAGAAATTGTAATTGATAGAATAAACTATTACAAAACTAGTTATTTGTTTTTACATCAATCTCAGCCATTGGTTATTATAGTCAACGGTTTACATCCAAACTCAATCAAGGGTTTGATATTTTTTCCCTGCTTCAATGAACTAAAATAGTTTCCCTATTACATACAGTTATTCCATTACAAAAATTAAACAAGTCATTAATTGAGACAAAATTACCAACACATAGATTTAATATCATATCCAAATCCAGATTTTATACCAATGAGACCTAGGTCAAGGGTCAAACCCCCTGGCGTCTTCAAACATTAAACCGGTGAATGCTCCCTACAGGAGGCACGCCTACGTATGACAAAATGATGTGTGTAACCCTGAGTTTTTCATCAAACAAATATTTATATAACCCTAAGTTTTCATCAACCAAATATATATATACCAAACTATGTCTACCAAAACCAAAGGCATTTAAGCTAGTACTCATTTAGAACATTTGAACAGTAATCTACCAAATAGAAACCCACACGGTTTTCCCATAGCACTTAGTATCAAACCATTTTGATATTTAACGATTAGATTCAAACAGGAATACAAAATAGCTGTAACATTTGATATTGTTGCAAAATCACACAGTCACAGTATGGGCGTAAATATTAAAGAAAAGGGGAAAGAGAATATCATATATAGGTGATAGCCACAATGAAGGGATAAAACCCCAACGCCACACATTGTGCCACAAAAATTACAGAGTACGAATAAATCCAACCATGATATTGTTAAAATTTACTCAAATCTTATATATCCTACCTTTCAAATGAAAAATGCATTGTACAGGACTGGAACCCGATTAATAGGAAAGGACCCAGTTCCTAAAATACATTCAGTTACATTACAAATTTCTCTGCAATATTCAAATATCCTGAGACACAATGTCAAGCCCCTGGTCAAACATTAAGCGACCATTATTTATCCCAAAGTGGATCGGTAGGCCAAATGCTTACGGGAGCTTCCTTCCAAACCAGGACAAGACGCATACACATCCACACAAAGTCACCATAGGCAGGATAATGGGGGTTTGTTGAACTTACCATTACCCTAGTCTCGTTGGAAGAGCTTCGATTCACCACAGCTTCTACATCCACGTCTCTTTGTCAACTATTGCCATACAGAAAGCCACCTGTTAGCAACTCTACGAATTGGCAACGAGTAAGCCTGAAACCACAAGGTAAGGAATTTAACTCACCAGTTAATATTATGGTGCCCACACTCCGACGAGTGTCATAGCCACCATGTGCACTGACCACGAGCATCACTCGGGCCAGGGTACCACCATCGTCTCACAGTCAAGAGAAGTGCAAAACCAGGGAAGTAAAACAAAATTGCAAACAGAGGCTAAAGCCAACGAAAACCCAGCTAATACCAAACCCTCGGTGACAGGCTGTGACGTCCTCTAACATACATTGAAAGCATAGTTATTTCCCCACTAACCACATTTTAGTGGAGTCTCGATTTGTTATAAAGGGACTATAGTTTAGTCGTGCCCCATTTAAGCCACATTGCACTTCATTCAAATTACATAGAATGGTTCATAACCCTTTCCATGGAGATTTGGGCCATTCGCTTAGGATAGAATAATTATGGAGTTTATACCTGTAGAAAGACAAATTCAATGGATGACATTAGAAAATTCCTATGTAAGTTCAACAAACCGCCAAAGCTTACCCATACCCCAGGGCAACCCTGCCGGGGTATGTAATTACCTCATCCGGATTGTTACGTCACCCACCTTAGGATCAAACAGCAACAAAGGAGCATATCACCTTGAAGTACCATTTAAACATTCACAATTTCAATCACATAAGTTATAAATCCGTAAAAATCTATGTTCTACCTTGTATGGGGGATATGCCTTCAATATATATAAATATAGGGTTTCGTATGCTATTTTACCTACAGGGATCTCTCGCCAGAACCTATGTTGGAAGCCTTTTCAAAACACATAGATTTCAAACCAGGACAACATCTTCCTAGTTATAAGCGTGAATGGCAGAGATCTAAAGTATATGTCTTCGCTAAAAGCTAGGATAGATTTAACCTATGGGGCTCTATCACCGGATCTACGATGGCAGTCTTTATAGAAAACACAGAGACGCCCTCTGGATCGGGCAGCCACTTACTATCCAGTCGATCTGTCAATTGACAGAACCTTACCTATTCAAATCCATTCATAAAATAAACATAATATAAAAATCAAACCTGGCTCCGCTCAGAATCGTGGTAGCATAAAAATAATATGCTGTGATGACATTCCCAAAATGAAGTAGCTCTTCCTCCGCGACCCCCTCCCTCGATTCCCCCTCCATTAAAAATACCAAAGCAATATGACAGGGTTCGAGCTCCCCAACAATCCGCCAAAAATTCGATTTCCCCCTTTTCTCCTGCTGCGTGCCCCCTCTAACATCACACGTCTCCTCCCTTTCATCGTTGGGTCCGCCTTAATGTGATACCTCTCCTTTTCTCTGCCATCTGGAGATACGGTTCACACCAAGTGTCAACAACCAACCACGTCCTCTTTCATGATGTTTCATGATGGCTGAGTTAACGCATGCCTTCCACTCTTCCATCGTGGCAGGAGATGGGCCTTTTTTCCTATCATCCTTCGGCGACCATTGATATGCATGAAAACCACCATATATATATATGTACAATACTTTATATATATATTTGAATCAACAATATACGTAACTAAAGATGCGCACTCTTAGCTATTTTGCAGAGATCATCTATAAGATCTCAAAGATCTATGTAATCCAAATGGAAATCCATATTCAATTATTTATAGGTTTTTTGGTTACTCTCCATCCAAGTCGAAACTAGAATGCGTCATTCTCAGTGATCTCTTAGGCTTATTCACTAAAATCTTTGTTTAGTGGCTTAATCCTATTAGGATTATAATAATACGTAATCAAACTAATTAGTCCATAGGGATGATACTTAATCCTTGGGAACTAGCATAATAGTCCTGTAACTAAATAATCACTATCGCCAATCGTCTACTTAGGACGATACTATGAATAACTTAATTTTATCATGTACTAAGTGCTTGAGATACTAAGATGACATCCGTCATCTATTCAAGCTTTTAATTACCACACCTTCTTCCTTAGTGGCTTCGCTTGCCCGTCATTAAGGTGCGTCCGTCCACAAAAAAATCACAACAATACTCTTCAAGGTCCACTGGTGGGGCCTTGGCCTTGAGCTCCTCACCAGGGCCATAATTATAGTTACAATATACATTTATGAATTTTGCTAAGGCTAAAAATAGAGGATGTTACACTAAGTGACCTATTGGGCTCACTACCAACCACAGCTGCAAATATAGGAAAGTGTTTAAAATGTTGTATTATGTTTTTACAAAAATATATGACTGACAGATTGTTTTTGGAACTCACCAGCAGTTGTAATGAACCCAATTGTGAGAGTTAGTAAAGTAGTGATTTTTAGAAAAATTTGCATAACAATAATGAACTTCAAAAACACAATTCATTCCTGTAAGGACAAAGATTCTGAACACATTTCATAATAACAATTGGAGATTAGTTAAATTGAAAAAACTCATCACGCATCATCTTTTAACTTGAAACATACTCATGAAGTTCTTACCGTGGAGTAGTAAACTTAAATGTTAACTGCATCCGGAATTGTCCATAACTATGTGATCGTCACAACACATCAACATGAAATATCATTTTAACAACATTAACATGAATTACCCCTGGCCAAGATGCATTTGACCAAAGTGTTATAATCATCAATTATCAAGATAGCACCTTTGAGAAGAAAATCATGCAATCGTCCAGAAAGATCATACGCATATAATAAAAGCCATAGAAATAACGAGACCAAGATAACGTGGTTCACCCGTACATGGGCTAGTCCACAAAAGGTGTGTGCATCTTTTAATATTCATGAAAGCGGTTTACAATAGCAACGTCATCATTGCATTACACAAATTCATACTTTCCTCAAAGCCTTTCTGGAACAAGTCTTCTCTTTTCTATTTGTCGCAGCAGGGTGTCAGTAAGCTTAGACAAGAAATACGATTCCAGCAACCCCTGAATTCTCAGCAACTGAAACTGAGTTTTCATGGGCATTCATGCTAACCATAGCGATCTTATACAGAACTGTATTATTCAGAAAGTAGATTATAAATACAATAGATCAAAAATGTACCACGTCGTAGCACCATAAAAAGGAGCTAAACCAATCCAATACATTGGCATAGCATTCATTAGTATATTAAATAATTGACAAAGCCCTAGGGTAGCATAACGATATGATAGCAAATGCCCTCGCTTCGGGGTAGAGGCATTTGAACTTATGAATCCTACAGAACTATAAAACACATTCAAGGCAACAATATAGATGTAGGGATCAAAGGCACTTTCAACGGTACTGAAAAGGAAAATACTCTAAGATATGAAATACAACGTTTTAACACAAATATCAAGCTGCGCAAATCATAGATTAGCAAAAGCATCATTCTTGCGCCTCACCCGATATTACGTATTCCTTAGATGCAACGTAAAATTTGATATCTTCTGGTAATGAGTAGAGATCTGCCAGATTCAAAAGTTATAACAAAATTTACTTACTGCAAGTCAAACAATAAAACTTAAGTTCGGATCACCCAAACTCCCTCATTACACCACGCCTCAGGGTTCTATGTAAAGGAAAACACAATAAAGTGCTTACTTGAAAGCAACAAAATTCCTTTCAAAATGCACGCAGGATTCTACCTTTAAAACACAGGAAACAATACATAAAAATAAGCATGGATATGTCAAATTGCCGGCAGAAATCTAAACGATTTCTCGTGCACGTCGGGTTTTTAATTAGTAACACACAGTTTACTATGAAAATTCATTGACGACTACCTATGCAAGGTATTGAATAATTCCCAAAACGTAAACAACATCCTAACCGTAAAAAAAAAAACTAACAAAAATCCCCAGGGATCCCTCTTAACATAAGACTTAAATCCTATAATGCGTTTTCCAGGCATACAACCTCACAAACAACCATTTCAATCAAGATGACATATAAATCAGACTTCATTTAAGTACAACAATAAGCAAGGAACCAAAAATACAACTTCGGTCCAGCATATGTGAGTAAGCCGAAATCCTATGGTTCTATGCCCTGTAGACAGGAATGTGCTATCCAACAATAAACTTATGAGATTGCTTGGATCATATTTGCTTTGCCAAGAAACGTGTTACTACAATCGTAAGAATGTGAGATTCCATGGATCATACTTCCTTTTGTCAGGAAATGTGCTATTAGCTAGGAATATTGTTATACAGCAATAAACTTATGAGATCACATGGATCGTATTTCCTTTGTCAATAATAAACAATAGAAATTCATGAAACAATCTTCGATGGATTTCAACCTTATGAAAATAACTTTGACAGCATAAAAAAAAGGACAGAGATTAATCAAATCCCGTGCAACAATGAGCCGAGACTTAAGCCTTTGACAGATCTCATCCCAATGAAATAACTTCGAATGCAACCATTAATTTTTCCGCAGAGATCGATCAAATCCCATGCAGAAATTAACTGAGACTTAAGCTTTTGATAGACATTAATAACTACACAACCCCATACGATGTCAAGCTGGAAATGATATTACTATTGGCAGACCTTTAGATGGCTTCCAACAAAATCCATACGATTTTAGATCTGGGGATGATACTCAACTAGGCAGAAAAAAATGCGGCTTCACTCCAGCATAAAAGTAGAATCCCCAATTATGAATTCACTCAACCATACTAAGAATTGTCATTATCCTCGACATTCACCTAAGCAAATTCTATATATAATAATCACGGAAATCAAACCTCTCGTGGGCTCATCATGCTCCCAAGCATTCAGACTTTAATAAAGGATCAAAACTTCTGGATCGAACAAAGATAGAGCGTATCCATCAAACGCAGAGGTGAGCTATGATCATCTGCGGTGTATTAAAAAAAATCGTCAAATGAAGATAACAAGCTATGTTCATCTGTGGTGTGTTAAAAGACATCAAATGGAGATCACAAGCTATGTTCATCTGTGGTGTATTAAAGATGTCAAATGGAGATAACAAGCTATGTTCATCTGCGGTGTATTAAAAGACATCAAATGGAGATCACAAGCTATGTTCATCTGTGGTGTATTAAAGACGTCAAAAGAAGATAACAAGCCGGAAGAGTGAGATTCTAATTACTAACAAACATAGGTCAAGCTTCTAGGTAAAGTTCATGGCAGCGATTTAACTCTGAACAAGTTGAAACGCCGAGAATAAATGTATAGTACAGTACCTTAAAAATATAGATCGCAGAGATCCTGTATGGTTTTTTTTCCGGGCACAACACATGAATCACATCCAATCTAGAGATACGCTGGTGTAGGTGGTGACACAGAGATCATGCTGATTTATATGCTAGCATCGTTATAAAACCCCAAATTTAAATACAGACTTACCAGTGATAAAATAGGATACCACATACAGAGGCACCAGGCGTGTTTTGATCCCTTCTGCTTCTATCCTGCGCCTGGTGTCAGTACGCGCCGAGTTCTGGACTTCCAATTTCGAGCAAGCCTGTTCTTTCAACCCTATTCTCGAATCCTCCACCTAGCTCCCACCCCCTTTCCGCTATCTCATCTCCAAGAACCCCCTTCACTTCATTTTATCTCTTCCTAATCACTTGACAAGTGGTATTCTTCGAAGATGGTGTGGTGACAAGTGAAGTTTCGAAATGCGAGCGAGACATCCTCAAAATAAAAACCTCAACTACCCACTCTTTAATTTAAACCCACTACGCTTGTCATTAGGGAGTGCGATTTTGTTGATAGTATGTCCAATACAAGTGTTGACGTCAATCACTTGTTTATAATGACCCAAATCTTTAGGTAGGTAGTTACATAACTCGTTTTATATGGATTTATCCATATATTCCCCTTGTAATAGTATACAAAGTTATATTAATATTGTTAGGTGAGTATTGGTCATATATGTTTGTCTTTTTCCCTTTTGTATTCTCTTACTAACCTATTTACTTTATGACAGGTTATATACTTCCACCTAATATGAAGTAATAATACAATAGTATATTAAATATTTGCTCGAGCAATATTAGCTAGAGAAATATTAGGTGGAGAAAACATAATAACTATTACCCCCTTCCTCCAACTTATTTCATAGCCGTAAGTTTCATCTTAGGTTTTCTTAGGGAGGGTCTTCAATATCCCCTACCACATATTATGGTTATCATATTAGTTTTAGACTAATATCAGTATATCCTCCTGTGACTTTAGGTTATCGAGAGGACAACTATAGCTTTAAACGTCATGCAGTGCCGGGGTACTAAGATGACAGTTTGTCATCCATTCATGGTCTAGCCATCCATTTCCTCTCCCTTAGAAGATTTAATTTTCCCTTCGTTTTAGTTGCGAGTTGCGACTTACAACTTAGGAAAATAAATAACGATAGTTTCAAGGTCCGTTGGTGGGGCCTTGGCCTTGAGCTCCTCACAAGGGTCTCATATATATAGTTTATAATATACAGTTATAATCTGATGGGGATAAAAAAAAAGAGGGATATTACATCCTCCTCCCCTTAAAAATAACACCATCCTCGGTGTTCATACTTTTCAGCAGCTCGTCTCCTTTTATGGAGTCATCCTTTGCTTGCTTCGTTATTTATATTTTGACTTTCTTCGAACTTTCGTGAATTTTCTGCAAGTTGATATGGATCACCCTACATTTCCAACTACAAAATCGAAAGTCAAAGAAACCGTAAAAACTTATCATCGATTCTATAATCAAACTCAGAAACATAAACAATGAGCCCTTTATTGCAACATAGCATTTGTAATTCATGGAATATATTTAGCGCTCCATGATTGTATACTGTTGACTAAATCAACAAACATCATTCACTTGATCCATGGAAATTCTTGCCTAACACCTTAGTGCTCACGCAGCAATCCTTTCTCTCACATGTTTTGCCTAACACCTTAGTGCTCACGCAGCAAAGCATTTCTTTCATGTTTTGCCTAACACCCTAGTGCTCACGCAGCAAATATTTCATTCATGTCTTGCCTAACACCTTAGTGCTCATGCAGCAAACATTTCTCACATGTTTTGCCTAACACCTTAGTGCTCACGCAGCAAACATTTATTTCATGCATACTAAGCAGCGTCCTGCCTCCCACATATACATTTTCTTATAGCTTGCCTAGGTCTTACAGCCAGCCAATTCTCCAAGAATACTAGTGGCTGTTCAATCCCTCATTTTAGGGAGTATTTCAATGCCATTACAACACTCTTTACACAATTCCCCTCAAGCCTTCTCGCTTGAGTCCCGGAATTTATTTTCCACAAGCCGCCTTGCTTGAGTCTAGAAACATCTCTTTCAATTTAATCAATTTATTTCGTCCTATTACATTTTGTACTATACGTTTACTCTGACCAATCTGGGTCAAGTGCTTTGGTCAACAATAATTATCAATATATATATATATATATATTTTTAAAAGAATAAGTAACAATTGTGATGTGAATCTTAATTCCTCACTCCTTATTCTACCATGCATAACATTTATGTTCTTGTCTTTCCACAAAGTCCACAAAATTTTGACCATCTGGCAATTTTCCCTTGTTAGTATCACAAAAATCGAATATTGTAAGAAGATCCCTTAAAATAGAAAAATCATCTTTCTTACTACGATATCCATACTTGGTCATCTAAGGTGTCATTTTCTAGTACACCTAACTAGCTTATAGGATTACATAATGCTTGAATACAATATAACATTCTTCCTATGATGATCCATGGTGAATATAAAAGTTAGATTTTTCCATTTCCAACACAATTCTTATTTTAATTGTACAACCTTTCTTTGTATACACTGACATTATATAGGAATTAACCAATTGTCAATAACATGATTTTGTACCTTATAAGGATAGACATATACCTTCGTAAGGGAAACCGCATATCTCCTCATTATAAGATCCTCCTATGACAAAACTTTATTTGCATCACCATCACCATTACGTGAAATAACCATAACAAAATAATCATGTTGACAAAACATTTAATTCTACATGGATAGCAAGTCATCTTAAAAATTGGACATATAAAAGCATAACTTTTATAACCATTATTCATCATTTCCCAACCTTTATGCTAAGGATTAAAGATGTACTCATGCATCTTCATCATATGCATCTTAATAACTAATCAAAATGCACATGGATGTATATGTTCCTCTTCTGGTATAAATGGCAACCTACACTTTCCTAGTTGATACCTTTAGAACAAAATCTTAATATCAACATAATGATGCTTTCTTCATTACCAAACATTTTAAATACCTCGGTTATGGTTTCCTATATTGTCACCATATTAATGGTCATACATCTTAAGGATTTAACATAACCTGTTTCACGTCTAAATATCTTTTCTCTTGTTTTCACATATTGTCTTTATGTTGAATGTATCAAACATGCATGCGATACTAAATACATCCTCCTTAAATGCAAGAGTAAGAAGATCATTACATGGTAACATCTTTGCGATTTTATAACTTAGCTAATTACTCACGTGGTCTTTTGATCACATTCATATCGTGTTTTTCGTCAATATAACTACATATATATATATATGGTCACCAACTAAGAAGAGGACTATTCTCTTATAGCGATATACTCAATTAGTTTTCTAAGAAACCAATGCTCAAGGCTAATTACCAACTTTTCCCCTATCATCATTTAATTAATTGCGCAACATAGTAAAATATACTTTTGATGGAATTTCTATCAAAATGTTCATAAGTAGCGCATGAATCATAAGTATATCTAATAACCCTAGTCTATCAAGGTACATAAGCAATACTAACATTTCATGTGGAGAAAATACTTTGCACACAAATATCCTTTGAGCGTTTTCAAACCATAATGCTTCGGAAAAGAGACTTACTTACAATCAACCCATGGACACGTTATCGGTTACCTCTCATTGAACCTTACAAAAGTGGATCCACTTAGTTTTGCCTCATAGGAAGTGTAGTTTCCTCAATCCAACCTGCATGACATTCTCTTCCTCGCGCTGAGCCCAACTAAGCCCGATTGTTTGCAACCTATGCTCTGATACCATTTGTAATGAACCCAATTGTGAGAGTTAGTAAAGTAGTGATTTCTAGAAAAATTTGCATAACAATAATGAACTTCAAAAACACAATTCATTCCTGTAAGGACAAAGATTCTGGACACATTTCATAATAACAATTGGAGATTAGTTAAACTGAAAAAACTCATCACGCATCATCTTTTAACTTGAAACATACTCATGAAGTTCTTACCGTGGATTAGTAAACTTAAATGTTAACTGCATCCGGAATTGTCCATAACTATGTGATCGTCACAACACATCAACATGAAATATCATTTTAACAACATTAACATGAATTACCCCTGGCCAAGATGCATTTGACCAAAGTGTTATAATCATCAATTATCAAGATAGCACCTTTGAGAATAAAATCATGCAATCGTCCAGAAAGATCATACTCATATAATAAAAGCCATAGAAATAACGAGACCAAGATAACGTGGTTCACCCGTACACGGGCTAGTCCACAAAAGGTGTGTGCATATTTTAATATTCATGAAAGCGGTTTACAATAGCAACTTCATCATTGCATTAAACAAATTCATACTTTCCTCAAAGCCTTTCTGGAACAAGTATTCTCTTTTCTATTTGTCGCAGCAGGGTGTCAGTAAGCTTAGACAAGAAATACGATTCCAGCAACCCCTGAATTCTCAGCAACTGAAACTGAGTTTTCATGGGCATTCATGCTAACCATAGAGATCTTATACAAAACTGTATTATTCAGAAAGTAGATTATAAATACAATAGATAAAAAATGTACCACATCGTAGCACCATAAAAAGGATCTAAACCAATCCAATACATTGGCATAGCATTCATTAGTATATTAAATAATTGACAAAGCCCTAGGGTAGCATAACGATATGATAGCAAATGCCCTCGCTTCGGGGTAGAGGCATTTGAACTTATGAATCCTACAGAACTATAAAACACATTCAAGGCAACAATATAGATGTAGGGATCAAAGGCACTTTCAACGGTACTGAAAAGGAAAATACTCTAAGATATGAAATACAACGTTTTAACACAAATATCAAGCTGCGCAAATCATAGATTAGCAAAAGCATCATTCTTGCACCTCACCCGATATTACGTATTCCTTAGATGCAACGTAAAATTTGATATCTTCTGGTAATGAGTAGAGATCTGCCAGATTCAAAAGTTATAACAAAATTTACTTACTGCAAGTCAAACAATAAAACTTAAGTTCGGATCACCCAAACTCCCTCATTACACCACGCCTCAGGGTTCTATGTAAAGGAAAACACAATAAAGTGCTTACTTGAAAGCAACAAAATTCCTTTCAAAATGCACGCAGGATTCTACCTTTAAAACGCAGGAAACAATACATAAAAATAAGCATGGATATGTCAAATTGCCGGCAGAAATCTAAACGATTTCTCGTGCACGCCGGGTTTTTAATTAGGAACACACAGTTTACTATGAAAATTCATTGATGACTACCTATGCAAGGTATTGAATAATTCCCAAAACGTAAACAACATCCTAACCGTAAAAAAAAAAACAAACAAAAATCCCCAGGGATCCCTCTTAACATAAGACTTAAATCCTATAATGCGTTTTCCAGGCATACAACCTCACAAACAACCATTTCAATCAAGATGACATATAAATCAGACTTCATTTAAGTACAACAATAAGCAAGGAACCAAAAATACAACTTCGGTCCAGCATATGTGAGTAAGCTGAAATCCTATGGTTCTATGCCCTTTAGACAGGAATGTGCTATCCAACAATAAACTTATGAGATTGCTTGGATCATATTTGCTTTGCCAAGAAACGTGTTACTACAATCGTAAGAATGTGAGATTCCATGGACCATACTTCCTTTTGTCAGGAAATGTGCTATTAGCCAGGAATATTGTTATATAGCAATAAACTTATGAGATCACATGGATCGTATTTCCTTTGTCAATAATAAACAACAGAAATTCATGAAACAATCTTCGATGGATTTCAACCTTATGAAAATAACTTTGACAGCATAAAAAAAAGGACAGAGATTAATCAAATCCCGTGCAACAATGAGCCGAGACTTAAGCCTTTGACAGATCTCATCCCAATGAAATAACTTCGAATGCAACCATTAATTTTTCCGCAGAGATCGATCAAATCCCATGCAGAAATTAACTGAGACTTAAGCTTTTGATAGACATTAATAACTACACAACCCCATACGATGTCAAGCTAGAAATGATATTACTATTGGTAGACCTTTAGATGGCTTCCAACAAAATCCATACGATTTTAGATCTAGGGATGATACTCAACTAAGCAGAAAAAAATGCGGCTTCACTCCAGCATAAAAGTAGAATCCCCAATTACGAATTCACTCAACCATACTAAGAATTGTCATTACCCTCGACATTCACCTAAGCAAATTCTATATATAATAATCACGGAAATCAAACCTCTCGTGGGCTCATCATGCTCCCAAGCATTCAGACTTTAATAAAGGATCAACACTTCTGGATTGAACAAAGATAGAGCGTATCCATCAAACGCAGAGGTGAGCTATGATCATCTGCGGTGTATTAAAAAAAATCGTCAAATGAAGATAACAAGCTATGTTCATCTGCGGTGTGTTAAAAGACATCAAATGGATATCACAAGCTATGTTCATCTGTGGTGTATTAAAGACGTCAAATGGAGATAACAAGCTATGTTCATCTGCGGTGTATTAAAAGACATCAAATGGAGATCACAAGCTATGTTCATCTGTGGTGTATTAAAGACGTCAAAAGAAGATAACAAGCCGGAAGAGTGAGATTCTAATTACTAACAAACATAGGTCAAGCTTCTAGGTAAAGTTCATGGCAGCGATTTAACTCTGAACAAGTTGAAACGCCAAGAATAAATGTATAGTACAGTACCTTAAAAATACAGATCGCAGAGATCCTGTATGGTTTTTTTTCCGGGCACAACACATGAATCACATCCAATCTAGAGATACGCTGGTGTAGGTGGTGACACAGAGATCATGCTGATTTATATGCTAGCATCGTTATAAAACCCCAAATTTAAATACAGACTTACCAGTGATAAAATAGGATACCACATACAGAGGCACCAGGCGTGTTTTGATCCCTTCTGCTTCTATCCTGCGCCTGGTGTCACTACGCGCCGAGTTCTGGACTTCCAGTTCCGAGCAAGCCTGTTCTTTCAACCATATTCTCGAATCCTCTGCCTAGCTCCCACCCCCTTTCCGCTATCTCCTCTCCAAGAACCCCCTTCACTTCATTTTATCTCTTCCTAATCACTTGACAAGTGGTATTCTTCGAAGATGGTGTGGCGACAAGTGAAGTTTCGAAATGCTAGCGAGACATCCTCAAAATAAAAACCTCAACTACCCGCTCTTTAATTTAAACCCACTACGCTTGTCATTAGGGAGTGCGATTTTGTTGATAGTATGTCCAATACAAGTGTTGACATCAATCACTTGTTTATAATGACCCAAATCTTTAGATAGGTAGTTACATAACTCGTTTTATATGGATTTATCCATATATTCCCCTTGTAATAGTATACAAAGTTATATTAATATTGTTAGGTGAGTATTGGTCATATATGTTTGTCTTTTTCCCTTTTGTATTCTCTTACTAACCTATTTACTTTATGACAGGTTATATACTTCCACCTAATATGAAGTAATAATACAATAGTATATTAAATATTTGCTCGAGCAATATTAGCTAGAGAAATATTAGGTGGAGAAAACATAATAACTACTACCCCCTTCCTCCAACTTATTTCATAGCCGTAAGTTTCATCTTAGGTTTTCTTAGGGAGGGTCTTCAATATCCCCTACCACTTATTATGGTTATCATATTAGTTTAAGACTAATATCAGTATATCCTCCTGTGACTTTAGGTTATCGAGAGGACAACTATAGCTTTAAACGTCATGCAGTGCCGGGGTACTAAGATGACAGTTTGTCATCCATTCATGGTCTAGCCATCCATTTCCTCTCCCTTAGAAGATTTAATTTTCCCTTCGTTTTAGTTGCGACTTACAACTTAGGAAAATAAATAACGATACTTTAGAGGTCCGTTGGTGGGGCCTTGGCCTTGAGCTCCTCACAAGGGTCTCATATATATAGTTTATAATATACAGTTATAATCTAATGGGGATAAAAAAAAAGAGGGATATTACAGCAGTAGTAGGAGCAAATACTTATATAAATTCTAGGTACAGGAAGCAGCAAGAAAATGAATGCATAACAAGGCAGCAGTGTACGAGGCAATCTAGATTCCCCACCACGAGAGCAAGAAATTGTGGTGGAGCTCAACTCAAATTTGGAAAATTCCATGCACCAACTAGAGGCAGAGTTCCAGAGTTTCAAGGATGAGAATATGCAAGAAAGAAGGGAACAATGGGCTATAAATGAAGCCTTAATCCAAATTCTAACAGGGGAAAAACCCCCTGGACATCCTACTCTATCTGTCAACTCTCTTGACACCAAGAAAGCAGGAAATGACAAAACATAAGGTCAAGCAGAACATAAATGAGAACTATTGGAAGAGTACTGTAAGAGCTCTTCCAATGACAACGGTTCTCCACCTCCTTGCAAGAAAAGGAGGAAGAACGATGAAAGATTACAAGGGGAGTTAAGAAATATAAGAACCCCAACTTATGACGGGGAAGTAAACTCAGGAGAAAAGGCTGAAGAATTGTTATAAGGGATGAACAAATACTTTAAGGTTCATAATTTCTCCAGCGAGATGCAAGATCGACTAGCCATATACAACTTAAATGGAAAAGCTGCCAGATGGTGGCGGGACTTAAAACACACTAAGGGACAAGAGCTGGGAGACATAGGATGGGACACTTTCAGCAGAATATGTACGGACAAATATATGTCTAAAAGATTCTTCGACAAGAAGATAAAAGAATTTCATGAGCTGAAAATGGGTTCCCTGACTATGGAAGCTTTCATAAATCGATTCTTAGACTTACTGCACTATGTTCCTTATATTAAGGATGAGAAGGTGAAAATCCAACAGTTCTTGGGTGGGCTGCCACCAAACTTTAGAGAGAAGATAGAATTCGACATGCCCAAAACCCTTGAGATAACCCTACATAAGGCCAGGCTGTGCTATGAGCACAAGCAGCCAGGGAACGACAACATCAACAGAAATAGAAATATATTTAGGACTTTCTCACACAACCCCAGACCAGGTTTTAGACACCCACCTTTTTAGAAACATAGCAATAGTTTTCCAGCCCACAGAGGTTTCAGCTGGCCCCAAGCTCGACCAATTGGTATTTTCATTCTCTTAACATTGTTGGTCGACTCATCCTCCTCAATTATGTGTTAGGAGGTATGTGTTATTACATCTCCTCCATCTTCTCTTCTCCCAAAACATTTTTGAATGAAATTAGATACTTGCAGAGGAATTTCCTTTGGGGAGGAACCCAAGAAAAGAAGACGAAGTGGGCCCTAGTATCCTGGGAAACAGGAATTCATTTTGGGAAGAGATTCAATCTATAAAGATAATGTCCCATGACAGAGAGAACATTATTCATTGAGGACATAAAAGAAAAGGGACGTTCATGTAATGTCCCTAAAAACAGTAAAAATTAAAAAAAATTCACTTACTACTAACATTGCCTAACAAATAATGTATTGCAAATTAACATCAGTACTGGGAAGTTATATCGCTTTTTGTTTGAAGCAATGAGAAACTATGTTTTAAGATATTTGATCTTACAATTTAGGGCTCTTGCAGAATCGATGAAGTGTGGTAGTTTTGATGTGATTAGCATCGTCATTGAAAATTTAAAGCTAGTATAATACTTTAAGGTTTCTCTTTAAGTACTCCACTTTTAAAACTTAGATGTATGTTCATTTTATTTAAATGTTTAAATTGGTTTGTCTCATTAAATTCGAGCCTAGTGGACTTTATGAGAAGGGTATGAGTGCCCCTGGGGTCTTGGTGTTGGTAGTCTTACTACCGGCGGAGCTACCGAGAGGTAAGGAATGAGCATTGGATCTAACCTGGGCTTACTTACCAAACTTTCTAATGCACTATTTGAAACATGTTCTTGCAGGTATAAAACGAAGCTCCTCCCTAAACTACCTAGCATGATCTAGTTCTATGAATCAAAGAAAAATTCCAAAGGATAACTTTGAATGTGCTGTGGAATAAAATACATGGTGTGGCACCACCATGACCCAAAGTATGGTGTTTAAATATAATTTGAAGCACTTGCCAAACCATAGCTTTTGGTTAAACATTGGGACGCTAGTGGAGGTTTGGTGGTAGCTTTAATGCTACATGTGACCTTCACGTGACTTGATGCCAGCTGGAAGGAGGGTTACGTTTCATTTGGTAAAACACGACTGTGTCTTGTCATTTCGCTGTTTTGGCCTAAAGGGTCAGTGTTGGCAAGGTAACTCATTCCATACTTTTAGTGGTTTTGTTCTCCATTCTTGCTGCAAAAGATCGTATATCCTATATCTAACTCATGTTTGTTTGTGGTTTGGATGACAAGTGAGGAAGTAGGAGTATCTCTTGCGTCGGGTTCCAATAAGTGACAAGAATATTGGAATGTTGGCGTAACACTCGTAAGCCGTGATCCTCCCAATCTTATTCCTTCCTTTCGCACCTATGGTTTTCCCCGCTTGGTAGCTTTGAGCTCTGATATAAAATAACTTCATTGAGTCCTTTGGCTTATTATAACTGAATCAAAGTTCCAATGGGTCACCTTTGGTTTGACCAGTAGCTGGAAGGAGAACGATTCTAAAGAAATTGATTCGGATTAAATGGGATTTTGATCATAGTCAATGTTTACGATGTTTTTATTTTGTTTGATGAAGGGATAAACCCTTGAGGGTTTCCTCCTTGTTGTCGCAGTTGAAAGTGAAGCTCTGTAACAATCCTTAAATGTTTTTAAATGGTAAAATTCCCACAGCGTGTAATTTTGGGGTTCTGTAAAAAATTTTGGTATTTTGATTTTTACCTGCATTTCATACTGAGTATGTAATGGAAAAGCTCTTTGTTGAAGTATTGGATACTTATGTCAGTTTTGTTTTTAATATTTTTAGGCGCAGGGTTTAATCGTGTCAGTGGCAAAGACAAAGATCTCTAAATGTCCTGGTAATTTCTAATGTGTACAGGCTCTACACTTTAGTTTTGGCATGAAGAAATTTCTATTGATAATCATGTGAATACGAATCGTTAAAGTTGTAGCTCTGTTTTTGAATGTTTGTTGGCTAGTGGATGGCTTTTGTCTAAATGATGTACTCAACTCTCTGTATCTTGATTTTATTTTAATGGAAGATTGTTTAATGAAATCGTGGTGTTAGAAAAATGCATTGATCTCTGTCAAAAATGTTGGGGTTTCATCCCAGTTTAAGTTGTACTTCTGATAAGGAGAAAAGTGAATTTATTTGGAAACCCTTGATAGAGAAATTGTTCTTGGTAGTTGTTTGGTTGGAAGTTTATTAAGTTTTAAAACGTTGCTAAAGGGTTTTGATATCTCAACCTGCGTTTATTTTATTTCTTTTAAAAGGATAAAGAGAAGGACTGAGTTGACTACATTGACTTTATGAAGGCCATCGTGAGTCCTGTTTTGTGATTCTAAATGTTAGTTGTACATTTGATTTCTTTGTTGTTGAGAAGGATTGAAATGCTAAAACACCCTAGATAAGGAATTCATATTAGTTTGTTTGTTTTGGAAAGTTATAGGTACCGTGGGTGTTTTGCTTTATGTTGTAGGTTTAGAATAAACCAACAATCCTAAAAATGCTATGTTGATGAATAGCCTCGAATTTCTTGACCCACGTTAAACTGTTTATCTCTTGCAATTGCCTAAGTTTTGTCTTAATGGATAAAAGGTTAAACCGTAGCTTGATAATATAAATGTACAGCATGAGAGTTTGAAAATAATAATGTGATTTCCTTTGTGGAGATTAAAGGTTCAGATATCGACATTACTAAATAAAAGTTTTGAAATTAGGAATTCTACCTATATAGGTATCTAACACAAGCTAGCTAGGCTAGCCCTGCTAGATCCTTGAAAGATTTAGGGAAGAAGCTTGAATTCAATGGAAATATTAAATGAATTTCATCCTAAAATGTAAACCCTGAGAGCCCATTCCAATTCGCCCTTGCTCCATAAAAGAAAAAGAAAGAAAATTATAATGTACAGAAACATGAATGCTGCATAATAATTCCAACTTTAAATTTCTAAATCTAATTGAATTCTGTGAAAATTTGTAGTTCGTACCTGGTTCTTGAAGCTTGATATTCCCTTGCATAAACTACACACTCAAACACTAGTTAATGGAAAAATGTATGGACCTAGCTGACCTGTAGGATGATCTTTAACTTAATAACTTTGGGACTACCATGTTCCTCCCAACCATGACCCTTAGACAATTCATGGTTCTAACTGGATCCCCCTGAGCTGGTTCCAACATGCAATAAGAGAAGTAGGTGCCCTAGGGTAAGTTGTTGATCAGATCTAGAAAATATAGTAGGATGCTTCAGTTTTGAAGAATAATTCTATTCTATTACCATAAGAGAATAATAGTAAAAAAGATGATCCCTCTCTTGGGATCTACCCTTCTTTATATAGGTGAGTTTTGTTTGGAATATAGTTGTTTGAGTTTAAATAAAAATATTCAGTTTTTAATTTAATTTGAATTATAATATCTAAGAAATATATTTTATTAATTATTTACTCCTAATTTATCTAGGACCTTTATTTTGTTATATATTTAGATGTATCTTAAGTTAGCTCATAAATAATAATAATATTTATTAATTATATTAATAGTAATAACAAATATGAGAACTATCTCATGCATAACCTTTATGCATGTTATAAGAAATAAATCTAATTATTCAATAATTAATTATGGTAACTCTTTGATTTAATTATGTACATACCATAATAATTCTTTTAAATATTAAGTAGAAGGTCCAACTCTCTTTGGACAGAGTCTTTTGGTAAGCTTGGATAGTTGGCTAGGTTAGGTACCTCTAGGTCTCTCTCTTGCATGTTGGATTCCCTCATTTAACATGGTAGTTCCCGCAGTCCTTGATGATAGATAGAAATGGATTCATTTAACCAATTTAAATAAATGTGATGAATAGAAGTGCTATTCAGAGTACTTCACTTTTAAAACTTAGATGTATGTTCATTTTATTTAAATGTTTAAATTGGTTTGTCTCATTAAATTCGGGCCTAGTGGACTTTATGAGAAGGGTATGAGTGCCCCTGGGGTCTTGGTGTTGGTAGTATTACTACCGGCGGAGCTAACGATAGGTAAGGAATGAGCATTGGATCTAACCTGGGCTTACTTAGCAGACTTGCTAATGCACTATTTGAAATATGTTCTTGCAGGCATAAAACGAAGCTCCTCCCTAAACTACCTAGCATGATATAGTTCTATGAATCAAAGAAAAATTCCAAGGGATAACTTTGAATGTGCTATGGAATAAAATACATGGTGTGGCACCACCATGACCCAAAGTATGGTGTTTAAATATAATTTGAAGCACTTGCCAAACCATAGCTTTTGGTTAAACATTGGGATGCTAGTGGAGGTTTGGTGGTAGCTTTAATGCTACATGTGACCTTCACGTGACTTGATGCCAGCTGGAAGGAGGGTTACGTTTCATTTGGTAAAACACGACCGTGTCTTGTCATTTCGCTGTTTTGGCCTAAAGGGTCAGTGTTGGCAGGGTAACTCATTCCATACTTTTAGTGGTTTTGTTCTCCATTCTTGCTGCAAAAGATCGTATATCCTATATCTAACTCATGTTTGTTTGTGGTTTGGATGACAAGTGAGGAAGTAGGAGTATCTCTTGCGTCGGGTTCCAATAAGTGACAAGAATATTGGAATGTTGGCGTAACACTCGTAAGCCGTGATCCTCCCAATCTTATTCCTTCCTTTCGCACCTATGGTTTTCCCCGCTTGGTAGCTTTGAGCTCTGATATAAAATAACTTCATTGAGTCCTTTGGCTTATTATAACTGAATCAAAGTTCCAATGGGTCACCTTTGGTTTGACCAGTAGCTGGAAGGAGAACGATTCTAAAGAAATTGATTCGGATTAAATGGGATTTTGATCCTAGTCAATGTTTACGATGTTTTTATTTTGTTTGATGAAGGGATAAACCCTTGAGGGTTTCCTCCGTGTTGTCGCAGTCGAAAGTGAAGCTCTGTAAAAATCCTTAAATGTTTTTAAATGGGAAAATTCCCACAGCGTGTAATTTTCGGGTTTTGTAAAATATATTGGTATTTGGATTTTTACCTGCATTTCATACTGAGTATGTAATGGAAAAGCTCTTTGTTGAAGTATTGGATACTTTTGTCAGTTTTGTTTTTAAGATTTTTACTCGTAGGGTTTAATCGTGTCAGTGGCAAAGACAAAGATCTCTAAATGTCCTGGTAATTTCTAATGTGTACAGGCTCTATGCTTTAGTTTTTGCATGAAGAAATTTCTATTGATAATCATGTGAATACGAATCGTTAAGGGTGTAGCTCTGTTTTTGAATGTTTGTTGGCTAGTGGATGGCTTCTGTCTAAATGATGTACTTAACTCTCTGTATCTTGATTTTATTTTAATGGAAGATTGTTTAATGAAATCACAGTGTTAGAAAAATGCATTGATCTCTGTCAGAAATGTTGGGGTTTCATCCCAGTTTAAGTTGTACTTCTGAAAAGGAGAAAAGTGAATTTATTTGGAAACCCTTGACAGAGAAATTGTTCTTGGTAGTTGTTTGGTTGGAAGTTTATTAAGTTTTAAAACGTTGCTAAAGGGTTTTGATATCTCAACCTGCGTTTATTTTATTTCTTTTAAAAGGATAAAGAGATGGACTGAGTTGACTACATTGGCTTTATGAAGGCCATTGTGAGTCCTGTTTTGTGATTCTAAATGTTAGTTGTACATTTGATTTCTTTGTTGTTGAGAAGGATTGAAATGCTAAAACACCCTAGATAGGGAATTCATATTAGTTTGTTTTTTTTGGAAAGTTATAGGTACCGTGGGTGTTTTGCTTTATGCTGTAGGTTTAGAATAAACCAAACAATCCTAAAAATGCTATGTTGATGAATAGCCTCGAAGTTCTTGACCCGCGTTAAATTGTTTATCTCTTGCAATTGCCTTTGTTTTGTCTTAATGGATAAAAGGTTAAACCCTAGCTTGATAATATAAATGTACATCATGAGAGTTTGAAAATAATAATATGATTTCGTTTGTGGAGATTAAAGGTTCAGATATCGACATTACTAAATAAAAGTTTTGAAATTAGGAATTCTACCTATATAGGTATCTAACACAAGCTAGCTAGGCTAGCCCTGCTAGATCCTTGAAATATTTAGGGAAGAAGCTTGAATTTAATGGAAATATTAAATGAATTTCATCCTAAAATGTAAACCCTGAGAGCCCATGCCAATTCGCCCTTGCTCCATAAAAGAAAAAGAAATAAAATTATAATGTACAGAAACATGAATGCTACATAATAATTCCAACTTTAAATTTCTAAATCTAATTGAATTGTGTGAAAATTTGTAGTTCATACCTGGTTCTTGAAGCTTGATATTCCCTTGCATAACCCACACACTCAAACACTAGTTAATGGAAAAATGTATGGACCTAGCTGACCTGTAGGATGATCTTTAACTTAATAACTTGGGGACTACCATGTTCCTCCCAACCATGACCCTTAGACAATTCATGGTTCTAACTGGATACCCCCGAGCTAGTTCCAACATGGAATAAGAGAAGTAGGTGCCCTAGGGTAAGTTGTTGATCAGATCTAGAAAATATAGTAGGATGCTTCAGTTCTGTAGAATAATTCTATTCTATTACCATAAGAGAATAATAGTAAAAAAGATGATCCCTCTCTTGGGATCTACCCTTCTTTATATAGGTGAGTTTTGTTTGGAATATAGTTGTTTGAGTTTAAATAATAATATTTAGTTTTTAATTTAATTTGAATTATAATATCTAAGAAATATATTTTATTAATTATTTACTCCTAATTTATCTAGGACCTTTATTTTGTTATATATTTAGATGTATCTTAAGTTAGCTCATAAATAATAATAATATTTATTAATTATATTAATAGTAATAACAAATATGAGAACTATCTCATGCATAACCTTTATGCATGTTATAAGAAATAAATCTAATTATTCAATAATTAATTATGGTAACTCTTTGATTTAATTATGTACATACCATAATAATTCTTTTAAATATTAAGTAGAAGGTCCAACTCTCTTTGGACAGAGTCTTTCGGTAAGCTTGGATAGTTGGCTAGGTTAGGTACCTCTAGGTCTCTCTCTTGCATGTTGGATTCCCTCGTTTAACATGGTAGTTCCCGCAGTCCTTGATGATAGATAGAAACAGATTCATTTAACCAATTTAAATAAATGTGATGAATAGAATTTCTGTTCAGAGTCTTCTCGAATCAACACTTTTACGATCAAGTAAACCCGAGTGCTCTTCACAGCTTTAACTCAACACTCTCCCATGGGCGTTACACTAGTGCAATTTCAGAGCATACCGCTCAACACTAGTACTAGAATGTGGTTGTGAAGCACATCTACAATGTACAAATGGCCTCGGATTCGGTATTCACTATCAAGCTTGGAGTGCTCAAGGATTATGCCCAACACTCTACGTACATCGGGGCTTACACCTAGTACGTAATAAAATCCTCTAGGTACATCTGGGCTGATGCCCAGTACATAGGTCATGCATTTGTTCCTGAGTCCACGCTCAACACATCATATAAAATCAATCATGTAAACCATAACTCTGCACAGAATGTAACAAAAAGATCATCTCAGTATATTACGGTTTGCACCCAATCTCATAATAATACATAAATCAATACATTAGGGTATTCTTGCCTAGTATATAACAATAATTTGCATCAGTCAGGGTCCATGCCCAATATGTAAATCTATAAAATAAATGAATCATGTGCACTAGGGCTGATGCCCAATAATCAAAATAAATCATAGGTGTTGGGGCCTTAAGCCCAATATATAACATAAGAAATAGTTAGTCAAAATTCGGGATATTACAGTTCATCCCAAAAGAGGTCTATTTGATATTGGCCAATCACCAATGGGAGAAACAAGAGAATATTTGGAATAAAATCTGGAAGTAAAATCTCTAACCTAAGGTCTCCACTTTCGTCTCGTTGGTTTCTTGGAGAAAAATTCTAACTTGGGATTGAATCATCAAAAGAGCCTTTGAACCCCCATCTATATGCTACGTGTGTATATTTTTTGAAGAGGATGTTGAACACCTTCTCAATCATTGTGCCTTCAATCAACATTTATGGGACAAAGGAGCTAGCAATTTTTGATAATTTAATTGAAACCATGTGAGCATCACAGAAATTTTGGCCAACTGGCGCAAACATATCTCCAACAACAATAACTTAAGCAAAATATTGCAACTCTTTCTAGGTTTTCTTCTATGGGAGATATGGAAAGAAAGAAAACGATGAATCTTCAAAGATTCGAGCCTTTCGTCTGACCATATTTGGAAAATAATTCAGTCAGACATTCATGAGACCATTTTTGTATCCCAATGGTCCTTCGGTGAATGGGACCTTCATGCCCAAGATAGGGCCATTCTTGTTTCTTGGGATCTCAGTTGAAGCCCAAACCAACTTAGTGCTCCCAAGCCACATCTAGACTCTACGCTCTGAGATTCCCTCCTCTTGGTCTCCACTAGAAGAGTGATTTGTGAAGTTAAACTGTGATGGGGATAGTTGGGACAATCTTCGTCCTATGGGGTTTGGGGTAGTCTTTAAGGATGGAAAAGGTAGAATTCTCAAATTCTTTGTTGGCTCCTTGGGCTTGGAAAGAAATAAGGTAGCAAAGTTAAATGCGATGCTTAAGGGAATCCAAATTGCAAATGAAGCCAGATACAAAAAAAAATAGTTGAGGGAGACTCCAAGCTTGTGGTGTAGATTCTAAATCAACTTTTCAATGCTTCTAGTATTAGCATAAACAATCCGATTTGGAGACTTGCTACTGAATTGGAAGATCTTCCTGCCAATATTCACAATTCCCATGCTCTCTTGCCTCACCATGTTCGAAGAGATTCCAACAAGCTTGTAGACTGGTTGGAAAATTGGGGGGTGAGTCAATTGTGGGAGTAATGCAACTAATCATGGTTAGATGATGTGAGTCCCATACTCAAAGAGGAATGTCCTAGGACCAATAATTAGGACACACACCCCCATGATGGGTTCCATCTTAATGATCAACCAAGCAGGGAACATGGGCACTTGGACGGATGATGGGTGTGATTGGAAAGGTGGGTCAATAGGTTGTTGTCCCCACCTGTCAAGCAGTCATGCGACAAGAAAGGTCATTATGAACCAAATTCTAGATGAGTACGACATTTGGCTTGGTGAAGGGGTATTGGTACATATATTTGTATATTCACTTTTGTGGGATTTCATGTCTCTTCATGATAATTTCCACCACAATGGACGAAGGGCTTGTGATTTGGTGTCCCCCCTTCATAGGAGCAGTCGTTGTGGATACCATCTTTGCATCCGCGTTATTGAATTTGTTTATATTTTCCATTCCTACTAGGATATCCTTCCTAAGAAAAAAAAAAATTGTGGTCTCAATGGAAGACAATGGCCTTCATGCTGGTTTCACAGTGCTGGCAGCTTTAGTATGGCTCGCACAAAGACTACCAACCATAGGACTACAAATGGCACTAAGCGCTCTCACAGGGCATGAGCACAGAGGGAGATGGAGAATGCGAAAGGATTATTCGAAGCATCAGTTAGTCACAAGGATCACGGCCGTCCTGAGCTTATGGGGAAAAAAATTTGTTGGGAGAAGCAACACCCCAATGCACAAAAGATCATGGATGAATTTGGGGGATTAGTTGAAGATTCGTGCTCCTCCAGAACATGTGATACAAGGAATACTAAAAGCATGGGAATGTATTGGACTATAAAATCTCTCTTAAGCATGGAAATGGATGACTGTGTGCAGGGTAAATTTTAGGAAGAAATGAAGAGCCCCTTGGTGGCTACAAAAATTACTATCCTCGAAGAGGATATGCATCATCTTGCATGCAACCAGGTTATTGCTGAAGAGCAAGTGAATGAAAAATTGGGTGCATTGGCTTGTGAGCTAATATAGATACATGTGTCTTGTCCTTCAGCCCCACAACTTGTGTTTCGTCATCATGCTATTGCGCATGCTACCAAAGAGAGAATAAAAAGACCCATCCTATGTTATAGTTTCTTATGAGGACTAATATCAGTTCCATCTAGGTTCAATTTTATCTCTTTTTCTATGTTTTCCCTCATTTTCATTTTTGTGGGCCATAACCCCTTCCCTATGGGGGATCCTTATGATTATATAGTTTCCAAATTAAACTTTGACTCTCAAACCCAAGCAGGCTTAGTCGTTACAGACACAAATATTTAGTCGCTACAATCTTAGATCTTTTTCCATGACCATGATATCTAGACACTGCATACAAAAGACTGCTTTGTTATGTACAAATTTCCTCACTTTTAGTTTAATATAATGTCGAACTTTAAAAAAAAACAAAAAATTAGAACGATAAAAGATACATATTCTACTATGCCCACTCAAATATGTGTTAAAAAACAATCCTTATGGTAAGATAGTCAAACACTTTCCCTCGTATAAACAAGGAGTTTTATTATGCTAGTAAACTTAAACTTAAAGTAATTTAGTGATAAAACCCAACCCCAACATTTAACTTGAAGTTATATTGTTTGTATGATAACATCTCATGTAAAATATTGAGGGAGTCTACTCTATTTATTTTATGTTTTGGATTTTGCGGTAGTTTTTTTGGAAACCATGTATTTTTTTTGCTAAAATCTAAATTGGAAGCATTTAAATTGTGTTTTTGAATGCATAAATGGATTCAACACCCTCACGTTATGCAATTTCCACAACTAATATATGTGACTAAGATTTTTTTGAAGATATCCAATTAAATCCAATATACCCACGTACAATATTGTATTTATTGGTTTCCAAAATAATAATTATTAAATTAATTTTGCATCATTGTCTCCACCCATTCCATTTATAATTGAAGTTACTATCTCAAATTCCAAATTACAATAATTTTCACTTTTACTTCCACTTCTTACCTTTCATTTTTTATTTTCACTATTAACTTATTTTCTTACCTTTCATTTCCAACTTTTAATATTAAATTAATTTAAATCTATTTTTTCACTCCAACTCCACCTCCACCTCCACCTCCACCTCCACCTCCACCTCCGGCCACCACCTCCACCTCCACCTCCACCTCCACCCATCGTATTTATAATTAAAATCACCTTCATAAACTAAATAAATTTAATTAAAGCATAATTCTTTAGTATGTTATTTCACTTTTCTATAAGTTAACCCACTTAAATAACACCTTTTACAATGAATCACTTATATTAGTTGAAATTGAAATGCTAATTTTTTAACCGACTTAAATAAGAGATTTAAACCCCAGCGTGCCCTACTTTTTAGAATTAATCACAACTAATTGAAATGCTAATATTTAGTTTCCAATTTACCCCATACTTCACACTTTACTTTTATTATACGGCTTCTCTTTATGATACCGATATGTGACCTAGAGCCTTGGATGGGTGGTTTCCACGATGAATCCGGTAGTTATGATGGGTCGTTTCGAAGATGAATCCGGTAATTATGGAAGCAAAGTCTTCGCCGATGTGTGAAACATTGCTTTTCACACTATTTATGCAAATTAATCCATCCATCCATTTTCCCAATCAATAGGACGCGATTTTATTTCCTTACCTGCGTCACGGCTACTGAATTATCTCTATTGCATGCGAAATTTGATCTATTTTTGCAGTCAGCGTATTCGCCTTATGTGAATTAGGGTTTGATCAGTCATACTTAGAGCAACTGAACGAGGCGTTCTCCGTGGACAGAAATATAAATTCATCGCAGCAAGACAAACTCCATGGAAACAAAGGCAGAGAAAACATGTTCCCGTTGGAAGCCCACGAAAAGACAGAAAGAGATTTTGGAAGAGCTGTTCAAAAAAGGCCATTGTAACCCTACTCGCTCTCTCATAAATGAGTTTACCAATCTACTCGAACAACACGGCAATATTGAAGCAAAGAATGTGGTTAACTGGTTTCGGAATACTCACGCGCGTAACAAGAGAAAACAGAGACGGGAGACCCGTCAGATGCAGCAATCTCCCACTGATTCAACACCTAAGCGTCAGAATACTCAACCGCGTAACAAGAGAAAACAGAAAAAGGAGACCCGTCAGATGCAGCAGTCCCCTACTGAATCAACACCTCAGCGTCACAATGAAAAAGATATTGTCAAATGCTTGCAGGGTCAAACCTATTCTTCTCCAACTAAGGGTAAACTGTACTTGCTTTGTTCTTAATTTCTCGGTTGCTTCTTTAAAGGGTAAAGTTATTTAGTTTCCATCTTGGTTGCTTTCTTATTTTGTCTGTCTATATTCAGCTGATGGCATTATCTTCGATTCTTCAACGGTTATGGCCCAGTTTCCAGTACAGGTAAGGAGAATTTAACTGGTACTCTTTTATTCTCATGTTTTTTTTTCGATCATTACGTTTAGATTTCACATATGTTGTTCACTCTGATTAATTGTCCACGCGTCAATTTATAATATTGCTTAGGTGCACACAAATTCACCGGATTCAGCCACCAGTACGGCAACACAAAAGTTGCTACCAACGGATTTGTCAGTGAAACAACATTTACAATCTGTTGGGAACGAAACGTTCTCTACAGTTGATGCTTTCAGAAACAACATGTGGAACAAAGCAGAAATTAGAAATGACGGATGGGCGCATCATTTTACAGACGCTGGCAGAAGTAATGTTATGACTAATTGTTGGGGTGCCCAAGAACATGAAAAAAAAGACGAATTACCGGAGTTGTTTCCTTTGCATCCCGACGGGAACCTCAGATCCAAGTGCCTTAGGAGTTTTCATGATCACAAAGAAACCAACAATATCAGGCGGGAAAGAGGTGAATGGACGTTGTCTTTGAAGTTTGTACCCTAGCTACTACCGAATTGCACACTCGAAGCCTCCCAACATTCGAAATATAAACGGAATCCAAGTGTATTTGAAATATAGCGAGCAGTCTAGAGTGTTGGGTGTTCTACTTCTACTTGCGTAAATAAATGCAAATGCATGGATATTGTTAGTGTAAATGTTGACAGTTGTATGCGTTGTACTTTTTTTTTTATTTACCTAAATGAATATAGTGTATATGGAAACATGAATTATTTGCTTATTTGTTATAAATTTTTGTTTCATTTTTTGTTCTTAAAACGTTGATACAAACAGGCAGGATCCCACTGCAATTTCTCCAATAGATGCTAACCTGCTGACTCTCAGTCATTATAATACCTTCTCTTTTCGTTTAAATCAGTGCTGCAAATGCAAATCTCTCCTTCCATTTCAAATCCTGTTATTAGTAAATAACTATATTGAGTCACACGTAAAAATAGAGACATTTACTTTCTCTAAAGTTATTGAGATATTTCTTTTGAATACCATTTTGAAAAAATTAATTGGAATAAACTGTAAATGGTTAATTGGAATAAACTGTAAATGGTTGTGGTTGGCATAAAAAAAAACCTTTAATAGATTGGAAAGGAGAAGAGAGACATGGATGGTCTTTTGTTGTTATCAAGACAATATATATTGAATTGGAGTATTTGTATTGTTTTTGAGCAGGGGTGATTTTAAGAACCCCCTAGATTTGTATGACTTGTATCTATAATAATTCGGAGAATCTCCCTAATACAATAAAATGTTGACGTTATTTTATCAAGAATATAATATGTATATATAATTTTTTGGCCATATTTTTCATAAATTTATGTACTATTGTAAAATATTGGGGAATCTTTCATAAAGTTATAAAATCTTGTAAAATCTTGGCAAATCTTTCATTGAATTACTAAATCTTGTAAAATATTGGTGAATCTCTCCAAAAATTAAAAAATCTAGTAAAATCTTGGCAAATCTTTAATTGAATTATAAAACCCTTGTAATGTTTTGGAGAATCTTTCATAAAATTTTAAAATGTTGGAGAATCTTCATTCAATTATATACTTCATGCCTCTCTTGCAATGCTTATGTGCTACTGAAATGGAAAAGCTACTCAATAGATAATATATAATAGATATATATTCTAGTATGCCTATAACATCTAGTTTGCATGGATCACTATAATTAATACCTTATAACAACAATTTCAACCACCTTGCCCTTCCCTCCATTTTCTTTTAGCTAGATAAGTAATTTACTTGTTAGCATCAATCTAAGGGATTATGTTTTTTGGAAATTATAGGAGGTAGTGCCTTTGTGTCTATCCTTCTAATTCTTACAACACTCCAACTAAATTTGTTCGTGTTTAGTTTAATCTAAAATCTCTTATGCCAACATCCTCCATATTTGATATTTGTGTTGTTTGATTATTGTTAGTTGTACAACTCTCATTTCATTTAATTTTGTTCGTGTGAGTTTCCCTTTCGGCACGCTAGCCATTTGTCTATTATACATATTTTATTTTTCGATAATATATAATGTTAGAGAGCATACAAAAATAAAAATAAAAATTGTACTTCAATAAATTACAAATAAAATAGAAAATAGAAACTTAGATGTACCTCTCCTATTTGAACTTGTGACCTCCTATATATATATATATAATTTTCTTTGTTGCTACTATTGGACGTTGATAATTATAAGAAAGATAATCAATAAAATAATAATAATAAATTGTACTTTCTCAACTAAAATTACAAATAAAAACTTAGATGTAGATTCCCTATAGAACCACATGTTCTTTATCATTAGACCTACCTCTCGATTTTGATTTGAATCTCTAATGATGACCTCTTAAGAATCCTACGAAATATGCTCATCCTCCAAATTTGTTTCGAAAAAACCTCTAAACCTCTTAGAAAGAAAAACAAGTTCCTAAGACCATTAGACCCACACATATTCTTGATCATTAATAAGGCTTTGTAATAAGATAAAATATTAAATTAAAATAATTCCAATGAATAATTAATTCGAAAAATTAAAATGAAAAACCTTGATCTAGTTGTATTCCATCCATTTAGTCAAAATCGTCAATAATAGCCCAAAAAATGAAAGTTAAATCATCTAATGTTCTTATATATGGTCAAGTATTGAATTGGTAATGTTCTTATATATGGTCGAGTAGTGGATTGGCAATAATGAAAGTTAAAATCATCTAATATCCTTATATGGTAAAGTAAGGGATTGGCAATTTCGAGGCATTCCAATTAAGGAAGAAAAGCTCATAGGAAGAAACACCGGGACCATTTTTAATCGTTAATATGTAATAAACCTCAAAATAAAACCTTCTAAGAAGAATAAACACATGTTACAAGGACCATTGGAGACCAACACATATTCTTAAAGGACCATTAATAAGTCTTCGTAATAAGATAAAATAAAAAATCTAATATTTGGAATAAGGAAAACTTCCTATTTAGATGAATTCGATCTAATATTTTGAATAATGAAAAACCTCAAATTTGATGGATTCGATCTAATGTTTTGAAAATCCTTCATTTAGACATATTCAATCTAATATTTTGAAAAAACCAAATTTAAATAGATTCAATCTAATATTTTGAAAACCCTCGATTTAGATGGATTCCATTCATTATAGACGGAAGTCAAAATATCCAATAATAGTGAGAAAAATGAATTTCAAAATCATCTAATGGTCTTATATAGGTTTATATAGGTTGAGTATTGGATTGGCAATTTAGAGGAATTCCAATTAAGGACTGCCCAACTGCCATTTTTGATGCATTCCAATTAAGGACTGCACTAGCTCGCATTTTCAAGGGTTTTTAGGAATAGTACTTCAAAGCCTAGGGCAAGAGGGATGGTGACCACACTCCCCTTAAAGTCATACTTGTATAGTACTTAGCTACTTATTCAGAGGTTTATAGATTGAAACTGTAATTAGTACGTTCAAGTCGTACTCCCTTTATTTTATCAGGTTGAGTCAAGAGATAAAATCCTTTTTATTTCCTTGAGGTGTGTGGGAAGTCATCCAACCCCATCAAAACTAGGTTTAAAAATAAAAACATTGAATGAAGTGAAATCCGATGGATTTGGGCCTTTCCTTTTTTCACCCTTTCCAACAATCTCCCTCTCACTCTCAAACTTGCCCTTTGTTGTTATAGAGTAAGTTCCACGGGAAACACCAATCTTAGGATAAGAACCTATCTTATGTTGCAAACTAGGGCATCTAATAAAAACCTATAGGGTTTGTTGGTGGAGCCTAATTTAGGCAAAAATTAGATATCCAAGGCCCAAACAAGAGAAAACTCCCTCCAAGGGACGTTTTCTACCATGCAAAAGTTAACTGAAGGCTGGTAAGAAGTCTTGGATTAGAAAAATGCAGCATTAAAACCACCACTCAATCATCAAAGAAGCATAAACTCACCAACTTTACCAAGAAAATCAATCCATGAGCTTGTGTTAGTCTGTAATATCCCAACTTTTTAACTAACTATGTTATGATGTCATGTTGGTCACGGATATGTGATTTATTATGTTTACATAGCATTAATATGTTTCGATTTAGTTTCCTTTATGAGTTGATGTATTGGGCATGGACCTTGATTTGTTTCATTGTTGAATATATGCGGGGCACGAAAGCCGAATGAATAAACTATGTTGTATTTCGAGAAGTGATTACAAAATTACGATATACTAAGATTATCTCTTTTGTTACATTATATTGTGTAGAGCATGATTTTCATGATTGATTAGTTAGTGTGTTGAGCGTGGACTTCGGAACACACAAAAGACCTATATACTGGGCCTAAGCCCCGATGTACGTTGAGTGTTGGGCACGAGCCCTTGAGCACTCCGAGCTTGAAAGGAATGATTACCGGATCCGAGGACAGTTAATTATCCTAGATGTGCCTCACAACCACATTCGAGCTCTAGTGTCGAGCAGAGGCTCTGGAATTGCACTAGCCTAATGCCCATGTGAGAGTGTTGAGTTAGACGGCTCTGAAGAGCACTCGGGGTTACAAATCTCAAGTGTTGAGTCGAGAGGACTGTGAATAGCACTTACATATCTTAACACAAGTATTTTGACTTGATTAAATAAATCTTATTATCATCACCTACTGCGGGAACTACCATGTTAAAACGAGGGATCTGACATGGAAAGGGAGAGACTAGAGGTTCCTTCCTAGCTTGCCAAAACCGTCCAAAGAAATGGACCCTATCCTTAAAAAGAATTAAAAGAAGTATGATGTGAACAAAGTGCTTAAAGGGTCCCAAAGCTAAATATTATGATTATTTAGAGCTTCTAAGAATAATATTGTTATTATTTATTGTTCTACATATATATGTATGCATAAGTGGGCTGCCACTTTTACAAATGTTATTTATTAATATTTAAAGTGGAATTATAAATTTATTATTATTATTATTATCATTAAAAAAAAAAGATTTCAGATCAACACTTGATAAAACAATGTGAGAAGTCGTAGTCCAAAATTAACTAGCAGTTAAGTGAACAAATAATATTCTTTCTTATATATATAATTTAAATTGTTTTAAAGAAACCAGTAAATTCCAAAGCTTGGGGGATCATCTATATTTTTCTTTTGGGTATTATTGTGCCAAGAAGAACTCTTTGTTCCATAACTGAACTCTGCTCCTATTTTTTCTACATCTAAACCAATTATCATCTAGGGCCTCTATTTCTCAGCTAGCTCGGGGCGATTCTTAATGAACCAGGAATGGTTGTAGAATCATGGTTGGGAGGAATGTGGTAGTCCCAAAGTCATCCATCCAAGATCAGTGATGAGGTTAGCTAAGAGTACATTAGTTTTGCACTTACTAGTTGGTTGAGTGTGCAGGATATTATCGAGAGGAGTAGGCTACAGCGATCAACAGGGAATTATAAGCAAGAGAAAGCTGCAAAATCAGCAGGTACACAATTGCTATGGGATTTCCCATGTAATTAATTCTTTTATAAATAAAATGCTAAATTAGTATGAGTCTCTATATACTAACCTAAATTCGAGAAATACCCAGGATCTAATGGCTTGTCTAGCAGGTCTAGTAGCTAGCCTTTGCTAACCAATCATAATATAGTTTTTAATACATCGAAAACAAATCTTTATTGTATCTCGTATCTACCCATGATGTTTTGTTTAAAGTTCCTCATAGTTATCTAACCACTACGATAGTTTTAGCAGAAATTGTAATTGATAGAATAAACTATTACAAAACTAGTTATTCGTTTTTACATCAATCTCAGCCATTGGTTATTACAGTCAACGGTTTACATCCAAACTCAATCAAGGGTTTGATATTTTGTCCCTCCTTCAACGAACTAAAATAGTTTCCCTATTACATACAGTTATTCCATTACAAAAATTAAACAAGTCATTAATTGAGACAAAATTACCAACACATAGATTTAATATCATATCCAAATCCAGATTTTATACCAACGAGACCTAGGTCAAGGGTCAAACACCTTGGCGTCTTCAAACATTAAACCGGTGAATGCTCCCTACAGGAGGCATGCCTACATATGATAAAATGATGTGTGTAACCTTGAGTTTTTCATCAAACAAATATTTATATAACCCTGAGTTTTCATAAACCAAATATATATATACCAAAATACGTCTACCAAAACCAAAGGCATTTAAGCTAGTACTCATTTAGAACATTTGAACAGTAATCTACCAAATAGAAACCCACACGATTTTCCCATAGCACTTAGTATCAAACCATTTTGATATTTAACGATTAGATTCAAACAGGAATACAAAATAGCTGTACCATTTGATATTGTTGCAAAATCATATAGTCACAGTATGGGCGCAAATCTTAAAGAAAAGGGGAAAGAGAATATCATATATAGGTGTAACCACAATGAAGGGATAAAACCCCAACGCCACACATTGTGCCAAAACAATTACAGAGTACAAATAAATCCAACCATGATATCGTTAAAATTTACTCAAATCTTATATATCCTACCTTTCAAATGAAAAATGCATTGTAGAGGACTGGAACCCGATTAATAGGAAAGGACCGAGTTCCTAAAATACATTCAGTTACATTACAAATTTCTCTGCAATATTCAAATATCCTGAGACACAATGTCAAGCCCCTGGTCAAACCTTAAGTGACCATTATTTCTCCCAAAGTGGATCGGTAAGCCAAATGCTTACGGGAGCTTCCTTCGAAACCAGGACAAGACGCATACACATCCACACAAAGTCACCAGAGGCAGGATAATGGGGGTTTGTTGAACTTACCATTACCCTAGTCTCGTTGGCAGAGCTTCGACTCACCACAGCTTCTACATCCACGTCTCTTTGTCAACTATCGCCATACAGAAAGCCACCAGTTAGCAATTCTATGAATTGGCAACGAGTAAGCACGAAACCACAAGGTAAGGAATTTAACTCACCAGTTAAGATTATGGTGCCCACGCTCCGACGAGTGTCATAGCCACCATGTGCACTGACCATGAGCATCGCTCGGGTCAGGGTACCACCGTCGTCTCACAGTCAAGAGAAGTGCAAAACCAGGGAAGTAAAACAAAATCGCAAACAGAGGCTAAAGCCAATGAAAACCTAGCTAATACCAAACCCTCGGTGACAGGCTGTCCTCTAACATACATTGAAAGCATAGTTATTTCCCCACTAACCACATTTTAGTGGAGGCTCGATTTGTTATAAAGGGACTATAGTTTAGTCGTGCCCCCTTTAAGCCACATTGCACTTCATTCAAATTACATAGAATGGTTCATAACCCTTTCCATGGAGATTTGGGCCATTCGCTTAGGATAGAATAATTATGGAGTTTATACCTGCAGAAAGACAAATTCAATGGATGACATTATAAAATTCCTAAGTAAGTTCAACAAACCGCCAAAGCTTACCCATACCCCAGGGCAACCCTGTCGGGGTATTTAATTACCTCATCCGGATTGTTACGTCACCCACCTTAGGATCAAACAGCAACAAAGGAGCATATCACCTGGAAGTACCATTTAAACATTCACAATTTCAATCACATAAGTTATAAATCCGTCAAAATCTATGTTCTACCTTGTATTAGTCTTACGGTTGTACTTCAAAAACTAGATAGGATATTGTTTCAACCCGCTTCTACAGACTTTGAAACTCAAACTTTAAGAAGACTATGTTTTGAAAAGATATTAGACTTATATAGTTTATATTGTGCAAATATGGATGCACTTAATTGGAATTGAATTAACATGTGAATTATTTCTCAATTAAATAGCAAATTTTGCAGACAGGAAAAATTTAAAAATGTTGCCATTTCGGGACATTACAAGTGGTATCAAAGCAAGCTACAAACACTAAGTGACCTATTGGGCTCACTACCAACCACAGCTGCAAATATAGGAAAGTGTTTAAAATGTTGTATTATGTTTTTACAAAAATATATGACTGACACATTGTTTTTGGAACTCACCAGCAGTAGTAGGAGCAAATACTTATATAAATTCTAGGTACAGGAAGCAGCAAGAAAATGAATGCAGAACAAGGCAGCAGTGTACGAGGCAATCTAGATTCCCCACCACGAGAGCAAGAAATTGTAGTGGAGCTCAACTCAAATTTGGAAAATTCCATGCACCAACTAGAGGCAGAATTCCAGAGTTTCAAGGATGAGAATATGCAAGGAAGAAGGGAACAATGGGCTATAAATGAAGCCTTACTCCAAAGTCTAACAGGGGAAAAACCCCCTGGACATCCTACTCTATCTGTCAACTCTCTTGACACCAAGAAAGCAGGAAATGACAAAACATAAGGTCAAGCAGAACATAAATGAGAACTATTGGAAGAGTACTGTAAGAGCTCTTCCGATGACAACGGTTCTCCACCTCCTTGCAAGAAAAGGAGGAAGAACGATGAAAGATTACAAGGGGAGTTAAGAAATATAAGAACCCCAACTTATGACGGGGAAGTAAACTCAGGAGAAAAGGCTGAAGAATGGTTATTAGGGATGAACAAATAGTTTAAGGTTCATAATTACTCCAGCGAGATGCAAGATCGACTAGCCATATACAACTTAAATGGAAAAGCTTCCAGATGGTGGCGGGACTTAAAACACACTAAGGGACAAGAGCTGGGAGACATAGGATGGGACACTTTCAGCAGAATATGTCAGGACAAATATATGTCTAAAAGATTCTTCGACAAGAAGATAAAAGAATTTCATGAGATGAAAATGGGTTCCCTGACTATGGAAGCTTTCATAAATCGATTCTTAGACTTGCTGCACTATGTTCCTTATATTAAGGATGAGAAGGTGAAAATCCAACAGTTCTTGGGTGGGCTGCCACCAAACTTTAGAGAGAAGATAGAATTCGACATGCCCAAAACCCTTGACATAACCCTACATAAGGCCAGGCTGTGCTATGAGCACAAGCAGCCAGGGAACGACAACATCAACAAAAATAGAAACATATTTAGGACTTTCTCACACAACCCCAGACCAGGTTTTAGACCCCCACCTTTTTAGAAACATAACAATAGTTTTCCAGCCCACATAGGTTTCAGCTGGCCCCAAGCTCGACCAATTGGTATTTTCATTCTCTTAACATTGTTGGTCGACTCATCCTCCTCAATTATGTGTTAGGAGGTATGTGTTATTACATCTCCTCCATCTTCTCTTCTCCCAAAATATTTTTGAATTAAATTAGATACTTGTAGAGGAATTTCATTTGGGGAGGAACCCAAGAAAAGAAGACGAAGTGGGCCCTAGTATCCTTGGAAACAGGAATTCATTTTGGGAAGAGATTCAATCTAGATAGATAATGTCCCAAGACAGAGAGAACATTATTCATTGAGGACATAAAAGAAAAGGGACGTTCATGTAATGTCCCTAAAAACAGTAAAAATTAAAAAAAATTCACTTACTACTAACATTTCCTAACCAATAATGTATTGCAAATTAACATCAGTACTGGGAAGTTATATCGCTTTTTGTTTGAAGCAATGAGAAACTATGTTTTAAGATATTTGGTCTTACAATTTAGGGCTCTTGCAGAAGCGATGAAGTGTGGTAGTTTTGATGTGATTAGCATCGTCATTGAAAATTTAAAGCTAGTATAATACTTTAAGGTTTCTCTTTAAGTACTCCACTTTTAAAACTTAGATGTATGTTCATTTTATTTAAATGTTTAAATTGGTTTGTCTCATTAAATTCGGGCCTGGTGGACTTTATGAGAAGGGTATGAGTGCCCCTGGGGTCTTGGTGTTGGTAGACTTACTACCGGCGGAGCTACCGAGAGGTAAGGAATGAGCATTGGATCTTAGCTGGGCTTACTTACCAAACTTTCTAATGCACTATTTGAAACATGTTCTTGCAGGTATAAAACGAAGCTCCTCCCTAAACTACCTAGCATGATCTAGTTCTATGAATCAAAGAAAAATTCCAAGGGATAACTTTGAATGTGCTGTGGAATAAAATACATGGTGTGGCACCACCATGACCCAAACTATGGTGTTTAAATATAATTTGAAGCACTTGCCAAACCATAGCTTTTGGTTAAACATTGGGACGCTAGTAGAGGTTTGGTGGTAGCTTTAATGCTACATGTGACCTTCACGTGACTTGATGCCAGCTGGAAGGAGGGTTACGTTTCATTTGGTAAAACACGACTGTGTCTTGTCATTTCGCTATTTTGGCCTAAAGGGTCAGTGTTGGCAGGGTAACTCATTCCATACTTTTAATGGTTTTGTTCTCAATTCTTGCTGCAAAAGATCGTATATCCTATATCTAACTCATGTTTGTTTGTGGTTTGGATGACAAGTGAGGAAGTAGGAGTATCTCTTGCGTCGGGTTCCAATAAGTGACAAGAATATTGGAATGTTGGCGTAACACTCGTAAACCCTGATCCTCCCAATCTTATTCCTTCCTTTCGCACCTATGGTTTTCCCCGCTTGGTAGCTTTGAGCTCTGATATAAAATAACTTCATTGAGTCCTTTGGCTTATTATAACTGAATCGAAGTTCCAATGGGTCACCTTTGGTTTGACCAGTAGCTGGAAGGAGAACGATTCTAAAGAAATTGATTCGGATTAAATGGGATTTTGATCCTAGTCAATGTTTACGATGTTTTTATTTTTTTTGATGAAGGGATAAACCCTTGAGGGTTTCCTCCTTGTTGTCGCAGTTGAAAGTGAAGCTCTGTAAAAATCCTTAAATGTTTTTAAATGGGAAAATTCCCACAGCGTGTAATTTTGGGGTTTTGTAAAAAATATTGGTATTTTGATTTTTACCTGCATTTCATACTGAGTATGTAATGGAAAAGCTCTCTGTTGAAGTATTGGATACTTCTGTCAGTTTTGTTTTTAAGATTTTTAGGCGCAGGGTTTAATCGTGTCAGTGGCAAAGACAAAGATCTCTAAATGTCCTCGTAATTTCTAATGTGTACAGGCTCTATGCTTTAGTTTTTGCATGAAGAAATTTCTATTGATAATCATGTGAATACGAATCGTTAAGGGTGTAGCTCTGTTTTTGAATGTTTGTTGGCTAGTGGATGGCTTCTGTCTAAATGATGTACTTAACTCTCTGTATATTGATTTTATTTTAATGGAAGATTGTTTAATGAAATCGTGGTGTTAGAAAAATGCATTGATCTCTGTCAGAAATGTTGGGGTTTCATCCCAGTTTAAGTTGTACTTCTGATAAGGAGAAAAGTGAATTTATTTGGAAACCCTTGATAGAGAAATTGTTCTTGGTAGTTGTTTGGTTGGAAGTTTATTAAGTTTTAAAACGTTGCTAAAGGGTTTTGATATCTCAACCTACGTTTATTTTATTTCTTTTAAAAGGATAAAGAGAAGGACTGAGTTGACTACATCGGCTTTATGAAGGCCATCGTGAGTCCTGTTTTGTGATTCTAAATGTTAGTTGTACATTTGATTTCTTTGTTGTTGAGAAGGATTGAAATGCTAAAACACCCTAGATAAGGAATTCATATTAGTTTGTTTGTTTTCG